>PVJX010000242.1:0-314782 GCA_004027295.1 Dolichotis patagonum | reverse complement strand
CAGTTTGAATGGTGTTATCCTGTTTTGTTTGACTATATCATACGTGATGATATGAACAGCTGTTTTGAAGAAAACATTATGACAGCTATTGCTGATTTAATATTATCCTTCTTAGAAGTCCTACCATGCTTTTTTTTTGTTCTATTACCATTGGTTCTGTCTACCACATTGTGTCTCTTTGGAATTTGAATATGTGTGATAGTTCAAACAAATTTTTTTCTTTTTTATCAAAAATGAGATATTATAATACGCATTGATCATTTTCTGTTATTCAGTTCAGAAAGCCCTGGAATTCTTTCACTATATGCATGGCTTTATACTATTGTGTTATGTTTGATATTATTGTAATTGAAACTATGCTCAACTATAGCAGAGTAAGAGATACGGTGTTAGATACTGTTGATGTCCAGTTGACTTAATGTAAAGTACTGTGTTGCCTATGTTATCCTGTTCTGATCTGCTCTGTACTGCCCCCTTTTGTTTTATTCTCTTTTAAATAAAAAAAAAAAATCCAGAAGAATGCTTACAGATTTGAAAGAAAACTCTGTGGAAAAATAGAAGGAAAAATAAGAACAATTTATAGAATAAATTTCAACAACCAATTGATTTATGATAAATTTTTAAATTCATGGGAAGTGAAAGACATTAAGTATACATTAAGATACTATTATTTGCTACTAAGTACAAAATACATTGAAAAAATTTTTAAAGTTATACTGAATATTTGATGAAAAGGAAGAGAAATAAACATATATAGTGCCACTTCACAACAAATACAGACACAGACACCATTTATGCACCTATATTTACAAATATATGTAACATACATAATTATGCATAACCAGTATGGTTAATGCATAGCCTTTGAACTACTAAAGTGTTAAAAAATCTAGCAATTATAAAGCATTAGTCATTGTGTTATCCAACAAAAAAGAAACTATGCAATAATTTTCTAATATAATATACAAAAGAATACAGCAATTAAGAAGGGAAGTACATTAATGATTACATCATTCCTACCTACTCAGCTTCAGGATTTTATGTTGTTTTTATACACACAATTACTTCAGGATAGAATTTGGTTTTATTGCCAGGTTCTTTTTTTTTAAGAGAATAAAACCAAACAAAACAAAATAGAATAAGGCCAACTAAAATAAAACAGTTATAAACATGTTTTAACTTCCATATGAACAAACTGTCCAACTTAAGTTTTTCATCAAATTAAACTTTTCTTAAGGTCAAAAACAATTTTGGCTTTTAATGCCTTTATAAATAATTGCATGAGAGGCACTAATGGAAGGTAAGTAAAAATATACTTTTTGTTTTTTTGAGACACTGTGTTACTGTGTAGTCCAGGCTGGCCTCAAACTCATGGCAATCCTCCTGCCTCAGTCCCCTAGGTGTTGAGATTATAAGCATGCACTACAACACCCAGCTAGCAATTCATTGTTAGTAAGACATAGTCAATCATTTTAAGCTTTGGAATTATTGCAATTATTTACTTGCAATTTAGCTAGCAAACAATTCTGGGAAAATTTTCCAGGATAATCATTGCATAAAAACCAAATGTTGATATAGTTAATGTTTCTTTAATGCTTTTTTATAAATTTTTTTTGATTTATTGGTATTACCTCTGAAGCAGATACTAATTTAAACAAATTAAACTAATTTAAAGGTGACTGTAATACAGTTCCCAAACACTAATCAATTAATGAAGTAAACAGTATGATTTAGAAACAAATGAAAAACATTCAATTAGCTGTTCAGTAGCACTATTCAAAGCAATTCTTGACACATTTCAATCATTTGGCTTATTGAGGCATCATGGATATCTCATACTAATGACTAGATGGTTGCTCTGGGGAAATTTAAAGGGATAATAAACTTAAGCTCTAGGCTGCTAATAAAATGATTTACTAGACTCTTCAGGAGAAAGATAAAATTTGACTCATTACTATTATCCTTCTCACTAATGAGTTTAAGCTATCAGAATTAGGATAATTTTGTAAATTCTACAGTGCATGGGTAACATAGTATAAAAACGTAAATGCATTTCACACAATAAGTTGTAATCCACAATAAATTAAGAGGAAGTCTTTGATGATGACATGGTCAAGAAGGCAATGTTTTTCAGAACCAGAACTAAATAAGCAAAGCGTGTAATACATTGTGCACTCTACCACTAAATATCTTAGAGATGGTAATTTTTACCTGAGTGTGGAAACACACACACACACACACACACCCCTCTAGTTCCAGCACCTGGGGAGGTTGAGGCAAGAGGTTCCAAAGTTCCAGCATATCCCAAGAAACTTAGCAAGTTAAGAAGACTCTATCTCAAAATTATTAAAAAAATAAAATTGGATTTGAAATATAGCTCAGTAATAGAGTGCCCCTATTATGAATCCCAACTACCACAAAACAAATAAGCAAGCAAAATACACTATCTAAATTTGACTTTTAGGGGGAAGCATAACAAATGTGTTATGTATCAGAAAGTTATTCCTGCCCAGTGTGCGATAAACTGACTTCATATAAAGACTATTTAAATTGAGCATTTGGTCAGGGTATGTATTCCTGTGTAAGCAGAACCACAAGACTGTTTTACAAAATGCTACACAGATGATTCCCTATCTGTACTATCTGATTAGTAATTATAGCAAATCACATATATTAGCCAACAAACAGTAAAGACAGCATGCACAATGGACTCAACAAGTTTCAGGATTAAGTGCCAACTGAAGTTCTATCAATGAAAAAGTGAAAACATCTTTTCAGTCAAAGACATAGGATTAGTGTTAAATTGCAGATGACCAATACAGCATTTTGACTAGATCATGGAATTAGATAAAAGACATTAATGGATTAGGAACAATGAAAAACAGAAGTAGCATCTGTGGATTTTGTTTTCCTTTTGTAATTTAATCCATGTGGACTAAACCTTCAAGATAAATGAATAACAGCATGATACTTAAGCAATTTTGGGAAAAGGGTCAGAAAGTTTACTCTATATGCCCTAATATTCTTTTTGAAAGAAGAATGCTTATGATTTCATGATTAGGTATATAAAGATGTTAGAAATAAAATACACAGAGAGATTCACACTGGAAAAAATAAAATTAGAGGAAATGAAAACATATTCTAGTTGACCACAGTGTAAGGCTATTTGATACAGGAAGAAAGAAAAGTCTCTCCTCATCTATAAACAAAAAAATACCCTCTTAGCTATTTAATTGTGATTACTCCTCTGAGGAATGACATTTTAATAACCATCTTGCCAGAAGGTCTGGGGATATATGGGTCACCAAGGTTATGCCTACACACAGCAAGCAAAATCTTTCCATCTGATGCAGAAATCCCCTTAAAAAAAAAGTATCCTTCCTCCTTTCTCAGCGCTCGTGAACCCAGATGGGCAAAATAAAGACCCTTAATTTTCTTCCTGGCAAACAACCCATGCTGCTTTGAAAAAGAAATGCAACCTGTTACATAAACCACTTTGAAAATCCTAAATTCCTGACAGTCTTTTTCAGCCATATGGAATAAATTCTTCTTCCCTCTCTCGCTCTTATTTTTAATAATAAATTTTTACATCACAGCCTTCAGCTAACAGTATGTTGCATGGCATGGAGTTCCAAGAAAAACAAAAGTGCAGCCAAACACAGAATCTAAAAGTTCACGGGAGCAGCAACGAAGTCAGCATGGAAACACAAAGGTTCCATCCAAGCAGAGATATTTTTAATAATAGCATGAGAAATGAAGACGGTTGAAAGTATATTTCTGTATGTAAAACATTTTTGTTTAATGTTTCTATGTTCTTCCTTGTGCCACTTTCTCCAACTGTTTGTATAAAAGTTAGTGCCTTTTCTAGGTGCTTCTTCAGAGAAAAATTCACCGTCACTGTTACTAACGGTCTACAAGCTGCAAGAGAATCATGCCCAGATTAGAGAGAAGTTATTCTTGCAGGTAATTAAAGGGGGTGACAATTTTACATATGAAAAAATGGTAATGATGCAGAGTAAAAGTCACCACTGCTATCTTTTGCATTAATTTCAAGAAAAATACTTTCATTTGTTCTAAAATAGTAAAAATATTTTTGAAAGCATAAAAATTACATGACGAAACAAGAATATCATGCAGCTCACTTATTTCATTCTTTATTCATTTAAAAACATTTACAATATGTCTATTATATGCAAAACACTAGCCCAGGCACAACTTACATGTAAGTGAAAAAGGCAAAATGCACCTCTAATCACCTGCCTCTCATATTCTAGCGGAGGAAGATAGAAGACAAATACATAGACATGTGATCTACAAAGTGCTGACTCCACTACATAAGAAGAGCACAGAGAAAGGATAGAGAATGAGTGGGTAATAGCAGGTAGGGGCTGGGAGCAGAGCTATATTTCTGTAAGTACATCAAGGAAATCGTTTGTGAGAAAGTGCCATTTTACCACAGAACTGGATAAAATCAAACAAGCCCAATACACAGATGTGAGGAAAGAGGATGCCAGACAAAAGAGGCAGCACATGCAAAGGTGCTGAGACAGAGGCAAGCATGGTACTTTTGAGGACCAGTACAATTTCTCAGGGCATAAGTCTGGATCCAGCACATCCATTGCTTGCTTTTCTATTGTAAATTTGTACTTTGGCATTATACTAGCTGGCTGTGCATCTCACTACCTTCGGAAGCAATCTATGTGATTGGCCACGTGGTATGATGCATTGCAGGGAGTGCGCATGTGTGCAAAAGACATTCGGACCCAGCTTTATGCTCCAACTAACTGGTGTTGCTTACGCTTACCTGAGCATCACGGAAGGGTCCAACAGACCCACACCAATCCAAGCTTTGTTTAAAAAAAGTTTTCTTTCAATTTTTCTGTAGAAGTAGCCCAGTTCAGTACAATGGAACATGAAAAACCAGATTTGCAAGTTTTGGAGGAGGTCAAATGTGACTCATCAGATTACTCATGTGTGGATACCTAAGATGACCCATTATGGTAAAATACATGCTTTCATAACAGAAGAGCGGTGTGGTTGGATGAGGGTGATGATGATGATGATGATGATGATGATGATGGTGGTGGTGGTGATGGCTTTGACATCAGTCATGTGAGCCAAAGTTCCTATATAGCGAAATGGAGCAAGAATCAACTAATACAGACACAGGGAATGCAGACCTCCTTGATTCAGATGATGAAAAAAAAAAAAAACCAGCAATGTGAGTACATATTTGACTAGTTGAAATGTTGCAAAAGGATAATGCAACCAAATGGAACAATCCAATGTTAGAAGAAGGTCCAAAAACACAGTGAAGGTCTTGGTAGGGATGAAACACATTGTACAGAAGGCCAGCACTGCCATTCAGTGGTGGACATTGTAACAAATCAAATGCTACCAGATGCTGAGAAACACACAAAAGCTGAAATGCAAGTACAACGTTATGTATGCACCCATAGCCATATTCAGAAATGTATTTATTATGATACCTCACTAGCTGAACTGAAAGAATTAATAGACCTGCTGTATTTAGCACAGATTTCTCATGGTAATTACAGGAATGTAAAAGAGTTATGGTAAAACTATGGGTCAAAGTATGGCATGAAAATTTATGCCCTTGCAAATGCAAATACTTATTATGCTTTCAATTTACCCATTTATCCTAGACCTCAGCCATCAGGTCCTTATTCATATGATAATAAATCAACTGATGCTGTGAACAGACTTGTTGCTTCTATCTCCCAAACTAATTGGAATGTGACATTACGCAGTTGGTTTACCAGTGTCCAGTTGATGTTACATTTGCTACCAGAGTACAAGTTGAGCAGCAGGGAACTGTACACAGGAACAAAGCAGAAATTTCAAATGAAACGTTGCAACTTAAAAACAGACAATTGTATAGTACAATCGTTGCATTTCAGAAAGACACACATTGGCTTTGTGATGGCCAAGAAAAGCAAACTGGTACCGTTTGTTAATATTTCACCATGATGAAAATGCTGATAGGGAGACCTCGACAGAATGGAAGCCTACAATGGAAACTTTCAATCACAAACTGAATGTGGAGTAGATGTTGCTGATGAGTGATGCAGGAACTATGATGTCCCTTGAAATGCAAAGCATTGGCCAGTGGTTGTGTCTTACTTGATCCTTAACATGTGTAGCTTAAACAATTTGACAGTTTACAAAAAAAATAACAAGTGCAAAATATCATGGAATAATTTTCTTAGAGGATTAGGACTGCAGCTCCTAAGAGATCATTTACTGCAATGGAAAAATAAAGTTTCTTCCCAGGGAACTAAGCAAAAAAAATTGTGGAAGACACTGGTGAGGTGATAGGTGGACAGGCAGGTATTGCATCACAAAGACCTACTACAGCACCAGGAAAACAAAAAAAGATGTCCAGTGTGCCCTACAAAAAAGTTAGGAAAACAAAACATATATCTTACCAGTGTAAGTGATACTTTTGCATGGAACATGCAGTTGTCACGTGTGAGGACTGGGTATGACAGTTAAAGCAAAGTTTATTTCTGTGGTGGATTTTTGCTTGTGTTTACATTGTGGTACACATAGGTCTTTATTTCTGATGTTACCTTTTAGGTTTTGTAAGCATGTGAACAGCTGATGTGAAAATGTTGATGTCTATTCTAATCACTCATCACATATTTGATTATGTATTTTGTTGATATCTTATTTCCCCACTAAGTGCACTTCGTGCAGTATAGTAGGAAGCCACTGACAAAACAGGGAAAGAGGTGACAAGACTGCTACACAGGAAAGGAAAGTTGAGCACACGTGCTGTTAG
This sequence comes from Dolichotis patagonum, assembly GCA_004027295.1. Lineage (NCBI taxonomy): Eukaryota > Metazoa > Chordata > Mammalia > Rodentia > Caviidae > Dolichotis > Dolichotis patagonum. The sequence continues at coordinate 307,977 of PVJX010000242.1, read as the reverse complement.
TGTGAGACATGTGAGGGACATGTAGTTGTCATGCGTGAAGACTGCCTTGGGTTTGACAGTTGAAATAAAGCTCATTTCTGAAGTAGAGTTCCACTGGTATTTTCATTTTAGTTTATACAGGAATTGATATCTGATGTTATATTTTGTTTCCTAAGAAAGTACACAATTGATGTGAAAATGTTGATGTCTATTTTAAATGCACAATATGTATTAAGAATTTAGTAATTTATTTTATTGATATTTTATGTTCCTTTTAACTACTTTTTAGACTAATTTCATGCAGCATAGAGTAAATGTCAACTATATATTGATGATTGCAAAGATCTGGACCTCCTGACTAAACAGAAAGACCACTGAGATGTCCAACAAAATGGCCAGGAAAGCAAAAGCCATGTACTTTCAGTGTAAGTGGCACATGTGTATGGAATGTGTTATTGTCGTGAGTGCAGACTGTCTTAGATGTGAGAGTTGAAGTAAGATCATTGTTTTTGCAGAGAACTATTGGTATTTTCCATGCAGTTGTATGGGAATTTATTTCTGATGTTCCTTTTTAGACTCTGCATGCCAAAAGCCAATCGATGTTGAAAATTTTGATGTTTTAGAAATAAATTTAAAAACTCAGTATCTTGTGATTTTTTCTGCTAAGTACTCATTGTTTAATAAAACTTAAAATAAAATTAATAATTCATCAATAGAAATATTCTGAAGCATACGTCCCTTGATGACAAAATTAGTCTGGAGCTCCAAGGCCTACACAACAATTTGCAGAGGGTTCAGATCTTTGCAATCATCAATATATAGCTGACATTTATCCTATGCTGCATGAAATTAGTCTAAAAAGTTAATCATTGGCTTCAAACAATATTCTCTAGAGAAATATTGAGGTACTAGGGATTTCCCTTTCCCCAAACTCTTACTTAATTCTATTTAATATAACAAGAATTTATAGCATGTGAACCACAATTCACAAAGTTAATTTTATGGTACTCATAGTACATGGCACAATTTTATCACATACACATTGTTTTACAAGAGTTATAAAATATAGGCTAGGAATGTAGCTCAATGATACCTAACTTGCCTACCCTGTCCAAGTTCCTGAGTTCAATCCCCAGTACTGAAAAAAGTTATAACTGCATAAGAGAAAGGACTGAAGTGATTATAAAATGCATGAGAGAAGGGACTGTGTCCTAACCCTATAGTTGTTCTAACCCTATAGTATGGTCAAGTTTCCAGCATAGATATGCAAATTAAAAGTTCTTTACTTATTTTGGATGTCTCCCTGGGTATATACTTTTCTTTCATAATTTTTTCTAGTTATGTTTCCTCCCTCCAGAATTCCCTGTGAAAGGCCTGACCCACCTATTCTCCCTGCCGCAAAGCTGTACCACAGGGCGGTCTCTTGGACAGGGAAGATGTGGGACTTATAGTCAAAGCCACCTCAGTCCACGGCTAGTTCTTTCAGGAGATTGCCTTTATCCCTTGGTGTTCTTTCTTTCGGCCTCCAGTTGCCAAGGGAATAGTAAAGTCAAGACTATATTATGTTGGCTAGAAAAGAGAACATAAGTCTGATTTTGGTCAGGGGCTTAAGACCAGAAAAGCTGATATCATCTCTCAAACCCTCCTGCACTGTCACTTGGCACGCCAAGGTTCTGCAATGGTGTTTAGGGTCTTAAAAGACCTAACACAGATGGAGCCAAAAAGCTGTGTCCTCAATTCTAATTTACAAATGAGTAGACCATGTCAGTCCAATTTGGATTACCCAAAAACGGTTACCAGCCACAGTTTCATAATCATTCTCATTGGTGCTACCTCATTCCAACTTTTCACATCCTATCCCTGTATCAATCCCATTTTACAAGGCGTTATCTAGCGATGGTGATTTTATTAAGCTTTAATGAAGGATGGAGCACAGTTTTCATTATAGAGAATACAGAGAAGAGTTTGGAAGTACTCACTGACTATCCCTGAGAACTTCACAAAGCTTTCTTTTTTGGCAGGACAGATGTCACCTTTGACCCTTTACTAGTGGGTAGGACAAAGGAAATGAGTGTTTTTTAAGTTACCATGGGTCCCAGGCTTTCTTGTCGTTGAAATCTTTCCTAAGATCTACATTTCTCTGTTATGGGTACCCTGGAGAATTTAGCTCGTATACTCATCTTAAATCTTCAGACAAATCACCAGGAGAAGAATTATTCTTTAGAAATAACCTTGCTTAGAAAGCATCTAGGGTCTGAAAATACCATACTGAACAACTGAAATTAGCAGATAATTTTGGGGTTCACAATGAATGATTGCCACCTGAAACTCATTCACTTAGCAGATATTAAACCCCTCATCCTGTCTCTTAGCATTCCAACCTAGCAACCAGTCTAAATTTCATAAACACTGAGCAATGAGAAAGCTTCAGACAGGGAGAGATTCAGATATTCCAGAGTTTGAAATCTCAGCCTGTCTTGGACAAGTTCTCTACTACTGATAAGGATGATAATGATGTTCCCATGCTTTGGTTTAGAATATTTTCATAATTCTATTTCCATTCTGATGTCACAGTGATAATCGATCAACTAATCTTATATGTTGCCATTAATCTTACAAAGTTTCCATTATTTTCACTTAGTACATCATATCTATCATGATTACATGGAATTTTTGTAACTGTTATTGGTAATTTTCATTTTTGTACTATTAGTAATAATATCATCCCATCAACCTTAAAAGGGGTTAAATAAGTTTTGTGTGAGTTATTCTCAGGGAGAAATGGTGATAGCATAAAATAAGTTTATGAAAGTCTGCATAATATAATTTCTCTGTGGATGCTTCCAAGACAGAGTCATATATTACAGTCTGGGGAAGACCAAAAGTAAAGAAACTGAATTTAAACATTTCTAAAAATTTTTGGTAACAGAACTTCTCTAGTTAAAGAGAAATCAACAGTTTTCCCTGGAACACATTTTGAGCAATATGTTTCACAGTCTGTAATTACTTTTCTTGTACTCAATTTCTTTCACTATTAAAAATAATCCACAGAAATAATATGATCCCTATTTTATAAGTGTGGAAATGAATTAAGAGAAGGGAAACAGTAACACAATCATCCAGTAGTCTAACATGGATTAAATTTGGGTCAGCTGGTTGCAAATCACACACTTTGCTTTTTCTTGTTCTGTGACTTTTACCAGTAAATAATAATTCAGTCCAAACTAAGTATCAGGTGTTTGGCACTGGACTCTGATTAGTAAGGAAAAAGAAAAAGACATTGGATTTCACTTTTTTTCATAAGACTTATGGTAGTAGTTAATGTGATGATTTTTTTCCAAAATCCACTTTCCACTCACTTGTCTGCATTTTGCTCAAAACTGTGGACTATGAGAAAAAATTAATTTCCCTTAAAATCCTTTATAAATATTATAAATTAGTAATACTTTAAAATGCTAGTTATGGAAATTACCTCCAACTATACAGTAAATTTTGTATCAGATGTTTAGGCATACCAAATTACTGTCTTGTTAGCATTATTCATTCCTGCATTCACCCACTCCTCCATTTATTTATGCATTTCTTCAACATATTTATTAGGTATAGATAAGCACAACAAATGTTGGAACCACCAATCCAGAGGGAACCACCATCTTGCATACTTCTAAATCGTAGTACTGAGCAGTTAAACATGTGATTCCTGTAGGTCAAACTGGTTCACCACTGCCACGACCTTCAGTCTTACTTAGCTACATGACTTTGATGCACAGTAAGGACCCCATAAAAGTTAGCTATTATTTTTAAATTATGAAACACCACATAATATTATTTAAGTATCAATGAATTTTAATTTGAGAGAAGTATAATTCAGATAATACACCACATATGCTTTGCATGTGGTTACTTTCTATGAAACTACAATAAGACAATTCAACTCTCAAACATGCCAACAAATAATTTATAAAATTTGATCAAATTTTTAATTAAAACAAAACTTCATGCATTATTAAAGTAATGTGTACCATATGTGCATGACCATGGAGTCTGCAAACTCTACCAAATCATTTTAGACTGATTTTCTATTGAAAAGTCCACATTTTAACAATACTGGGGCCCACTGATGATGGGGCACATGGGATGATGTAGTAAGAGTACAAAACACTGACAGTGCCACGTAAGATATGTTTTAAAAGATCAGCCAAGAAAACCTATGTGTCTTACTAACATGGAAATGCCTAATACCTTCCGATGTATCATCTATTTCTTGCAAACACAATCAAATTTCCCGTGCAGGTGACAGGCCTAAAAACACATGCAAACAAAACAAACTATGCAAAGGGAAAAATCCATTGCAAATGTGTCTAAAACAATCACAATTTAAAAGCTCTAAAGTTTGGAGCAGACAAAACAAAATGTAGTTTTCTTATGAAATATTAAGGGGCAATAGGTCTTTCATTTATTAACTGTATGAACTTTACTTCTGTTGTAACTCAGACCTCTGAGCACTATTGAATGTGACCATAAAGTTGTATTTTACACTATGTTAAACAATTGAGTAACAGAATAGGCAACAACTATATATATATATATATATATATATATATATATATATATATAGTTTCAAGTATTATTTTTAGCTCTGCACTTGTTGCTTTTAGATTGGATCGTGCTAATATTTCTGTTTCTGTGTGTGTGTGTGTGTGTGTGTGTGTGTACACTCCATTTTGCAATGTCTCATGAAAGGACTCATTCAAGGATATTTTACCCAGAAAATTATTAAAAGTCATTCAAATTCACTGGGGGCAATTGCATAAGACTAACCTATAAAACTGACTCTTTTCATAGAACAAAATTAAAATCTAGGAGAAAAGAATGAAATTCAAACAGCTTCATTGGGGCAAATATCTGTGGAAAGTAGAAAAATTACTTGATGCCCCAAATAGTTTACAGTTTTGGATAAACTGTATATAAATAAAATCTGATACCATGCAACTTCTGACTCTCCCTCAAAGTCAAAAGGACTATGAAAAATAAATATTTTGATTCTATTCAGGATACTGAAGCAGCTACAATAGCACAACTTAAGTCATTCACAAAAGAGGACTTCTAGAACTTCTTCAGAAAGTGGCAAGAACAATGAGATAAATGTGGTTGAAACCAAGAGGCAGAATTTTGAGGTAGAGTAATGGCAATGTGTCTTTTACTGTGATAATTATTTTAAATGTAAGCATTCACCATATATTTTTATCACACTTCTTGTATTCAATCATGTTGTGTTCAACCATGTTCAGTTATGTGTAATTTACTTACACATAACTAAAAAAAACTATACATAACTATATAAATACATATCAACACTTACTTTTTAAGCTGTTACAGCAATAAAATTAAATCAGAAGAAAATATTTAATAAATTACCCTTTATAGAAATGGTCTCAAAACAAATACTGTGATCTTTAAAAGTAAATCTCAATAATTTGCGTGACTTAGAACAGAGTCCTGAACAACTGGGCCACTGACTGGAACCAGTGGCCTTCTAGGTACTGAGCTGCACGGCAGGAAGTGAGCAAGGAATGAGCTAAGGGAGTGTTATCTGTATTTAGAGCCAATCACCAGCATTGCTGCCTAAGCTCCGCCTCCTGTCAGATCAGCCCAGTCTCCAGTTCTCATAGGACCATCAACCCCTCCAGTAACTGTACTCCAGCCACGTAGGGCTCTGCTTGTAAGAATCTAATCCTGACCTCACTGCACCCACCTCCCTCCATTTCCTATATTCCACAAAACTGCTCCCTGGCAACAAGGTTGGGCATTATTGACTTAAAATACTGCTTTTAAGTACTATAATACTTAAAAGCATTATAAAGTATAAGTATTATAAAATACTTCTAAGTATCATAAGTGAAATAAAATATTAAGTACATTTTTATATAATCTCCTTTTAATATGAAATTTATATGTTTTTCCACAAATGAGCAAAATATTTAAAATCTTATTTCATCCCATCCTTAGCCACATTTTTCATCAGTGCCTAAAAAGCTTCTGTGAAGAGAAGAAATTCAAAACATTTTTCCATGCCACTGCGCTTTTTCCATATAGCTTCACTTTTGGTATGGTGAGGGGCTGCAAAAGGACAGATGGAGTAACAGAGAGCAATACATGCTTTGCATTAAGCGGGCTCTTGGCTTTCCTTTTTCCCTGAATTTGGTGTGGCCAAAATGACTTTAGTTCCATTTTCTATAATTAGCAGATTTTACAAAGGCACATGCATTTACCTTTTTAGATGTTGCTGAAAATTATTTATTAAAAGACCTGGATATCTATTTTTTATTAGTACATGTGTACTGTGCAAAATGCTTGTATACCTCATGGGGAGATAGTACATATGTGTGCATAACACTTCTGAATTCCTTTTCTCACTTCCCTCCATCACCTGGCTCCATTCTACTTTGTAAAAGATTTATTCACTTATGTCTTATTCTCTTTTATTCTTTATTTATATCTTGGGTTTTTTGTGTAAGAGAAACAAACCGTGTATATTTAGGCCTGTGTGTCTGATTTATTTCAGTCATGGTTTCAAGGTACACCCATTTTCCTACAAATGACTCATATTTATCTTTTTTATGGCAGAGTAGTACTCTATTGAGTAAAATACCACTTTTCCATTCATCTGTTGATGGACATATAGGTCATTTGCAAGATTTAGTTATTATGGATTATACTACATGGGTATACATTTATCACTGTGAAATGATGTCTTTAACTCTTTCAGGGAAATACCTTGAAGGCGAAGAGCTGGGTTGAATGAAATGTGTCTATATACACTCTCCATGGTGGGAATGTACTTTTATTAGCTTACATTCCCACCAACAAAGCAAAAGGTTTCCTTTCCTTCATAGCCTTAATAGTATTTGTTATTATTTGATTTTCTGATGATGGCCATTCTTTATGGAGTAAGATGGATTCTCAAGTATTGTTTTAATTTACTTTGGTCTAGTGGTCAGAGATGTTGATATATATATATATATATATATATATATGCATGCCATGGCATTATATATATATATGCCATATATATATATATGCCATATATATATATATATATATATATATATATATATATATATATATATGCCATATGTACTTCTGAGAATGTTCATTTTAGTTACCCATTTTTTGACTGAGTTTTGTATTTGGGGGAGTCTAATTCTTAGGGTTCATTATGAGTTCTAGGTATTAGTACTCTGTCTGAGAAATAGCTAACAAAACATTTTTCCTACCATGTAGGAAATTCTAGGCCAAGAAAGAATCTATTATGGCTCTTGCACACCTGTAAGTCCAGTGATTCTGGAGGCTGAAGCAGGATGATCACAAGTTCAAGGCCGGCTTAGGCAACTTAGTGAGATTCTGTCTCAAAAAATTAAAAAGGGAAAAAGCTACCTCCCTACTTGCCTTAGTGAAAAACGCTGCTATTTGTCCTTCCCACAAACATCTTCTTTCTCTTCCCTCTTCACAGAATCTCTGTTTTCACAATGACGGGAACATCTCAGGTACAACATTACATTTTCCAACCTCAACTTCCTTTATATCGTGAGGTCCTGGGACCCAACCCTGGCCAGGGAGACACAAGCAGAAATCACTGTGTGAAGTTTCCAAGAAAACACTTGGAAAAGGAAGAAAACTTTGATGACTTGTCTCTGTGCCTTTCTGGCTTCCAATTCTCTCTGCCTGGAAGCCATTCAGGATTCTGAAATGAAGGAATAATCATCTGACACAGAATGACCAGAAGGCAAAGGTAAGTACCTCTGCTTTCCAAATCCTGAAGCCATAACATGCCATCAGTGAATTCTGTTTGAGTTGACACATACAAATGCAAACGCACGCGCGCGCACACACACACACACACACACACACACTCTTTCAATTTCTCATGGATCAGTAGCAGTAATGAGAAGTAACATTATACATATTGGAAAACACCTGGAGTGGACAAGAAATAGCACTACACAGAGTACCTGATTTTCAAGTCACATCAGAGAAAAGCATGGTATTCTATCTATAAGGCTGGTATACAGATACGCAATTTATTTGCCTGATTTGACCGTGTATATAAAACATGCATATAAAATTCAATTTCACAAATAAGACAAGCTGACTAGAACAAGTACCAGAGAAACAACTTGTGTTGTGTTTCAGTCTTCTCCATTGTCACGTATCTGGATCTAGAATTTTAAAAACTGTGTATCACTCCTTTTTTCTCCAAATGACAAATACACACAGGGCTGTGAACCAGGTAAATCTAGTTCAGAGGACAGGTTAAAATATTTCTGAAAATACATATTACAGAACCTTGCTAAGGTTGTTTTAGGGGAAAAGATTTTAGAAATGCTGGACTAGATGGATGTTATATTCAAAATAGAAAGTGACATGGCCCATAGATCTCAGAGTAAAAAATAAAGCAAATAACATCCATGAATACAGTTTACCACAGAAACTGAACTCTTTTGTCCTGAGTGTTCATGTACCACAGAACATAATTTGGGAAATGATGAGATTAACATTTGTGCCATTCAAAATTCTATAGCTTTAATTGTAAAATATAAGACTTTCAGAGTAATATAAAAAATAAACCTTGATCAACGGATTAGTCATGAAAATGAAAATTAATTTTAAAATCTAGCCCTTATGATAATCATTTCTCTGGTTTTTGTTTTAAACAATAAACACAATCATAGCACCAAGAAAGTGAAGACTGTCTGGTGTGGTGGTGCACAACTTTAAACTGAACACTCTGGGAGGCTGAGGCAGGAGGATCACAAGTTTGCACAATTAATGCAGAACCTGTCTCCATAAAAATAAAAAAAAAATAAAGGCTGAATATAGCTCAGTGGGAACGCTCTGGGTTCAACCCTCAATGAATGAAAGAAAGAAAGAAAGAAAGAAAGAAAGAAAGAAAGAAAGAAAGAAAGAAAGAAGAGGCAGATGGATGTATGGATAAAAGGAAAGAAGAAAGAAAGGAAGGAAGGGAAGGGAAAGAGAACAGAAGGAAGTAGGGAGGGAAACTAGACAAGAGAGAGACGATCCAGGAAACGGGAAAAAAATCGTAAATCTCAAAGAACTTGTATCTAGGATATGGGTACACAGAATACAGAACTCTCGCACTTTAATAATAAAAAGAAAAACATTCCAAATAAAAAATAGGCAAAGGATTGCAGACTTATATCTCTCAAAAGATATAAAAATCGACAACAAACACATGAAAATACGTTCAACATTATTAGCAACTGAGGAAATGCAATTCAAAAGCACAATGAGACACTACTTTATATTCACCAGAATGGCTACAATAGCTTTTCTCTAAACACACACACAGAAAAAACAGCAACTTCTGGTGAGACTGTGAAGAAATAGATACACTCCTAATTTTCTAGTAGAAATTGAAAGAGGTGCAGCCACTTTGGCAAAGTAGTTGACAGCTTCTCAAAATACTGATCATGGAGTTACCATAGGACCCAGAAATTTCACTTTTAAATATGTGCCCAAGAGAAATTAAAACATATTCACAAACACTTGAATGTGAATACTCCTGGAAAATATTGGGCATAGTAGCCAAAAATTAGAAGCAATTCAAAAGTCCATTAAGTAATCAATGGATAATCAAAATATGGCCTTTCCATAAAATGGAATATTATTTGGCAGCAAGATGGTATGAAGTATTGATACATGCTATAGCATAGACAAACCTTCAAAACTTTATGCTAAATACAACACGTCAATCAAAAAAGAACACAAACAGTTTGATTCTTATTATAAGAAAAGTCATGAATTGAAAAATCTATATGGACAGCCAATATATTAGGGGTTGACTGGAGTTAAAGGTGGCAGATCCGAATGAGAAGTGACAGCCAATGAGCACGAGGTTTTTACTTGGGGTAATAGAAATGTACTAGAATCAGTAATAACGATGGTAAACTCTGAAAGCACCAAAACCATCAACTGTCTGCTTCAAATGCATAAATTTTATGGTATGTGAATTGTGTTTCAGTAATACCTGTACAGACAGACACACACACACACACACACACACACACACACACACACTCATTCCTCACACTATATGAGCTCCTGAAGAGAAATAATGAACATTACATTCATCTCTGTTTAAATGTGAGAAGTGCTGTTGACAATATTGCACGGTGGAGAATTAGCATTAACTTCTTTCAGTGAAAGATACTTTTGCTGTATTGAATACTGAACATAGCCATGGTTTATTACTAAGAGAAGTGAAAGATATATGCATGGTGATTATTATTTCTATTACTTTCAAATTGGGACTTTTTGCACTTAAACTAGTTCCACCTGCCAAGTGAACAAAAAGGAATATTTTTTAAATAGTTACATTGTTTTTCTTTCTGAACTGGCTCCAAGAATAATTCTCTACTGAAGAGATGCTGTATCTAACAGCTTTCGATTTGTTGTCTTAAACTGCGGTTCACACGGTAGCTTTCATTTTTCCTCTTCCCTGCGAGCAAAGCCCCTCTCGAACTTTTTGAGTGTTGATTTGATCATTAATGTGGGAATTTAAAACTTACTTTAAAACTCTTATAAGTTCTCCAAATAATATTTTTACCAATACCTGACTTTTCATTCATATATATAGTGCTAGTCAGCATATAAACCAAATAGCATATATCAAGAGCCTCAAATGCTGGTTGCATAATGAAGATAGAGTTGTAGCAGTGTCACTTGAATAAAGGAAAAAGATATATAAGTAGATGAAAATAAAATGTAAGCACATTATTATTTTTCCTATTGGTAGTTGAGCATTTACTGTATAACAGACATACACTGAATTAATTCATTCCCATTCTCTCTCTCTAGCTCTCCCTTCCTCCCTCCTTCCACACCCTCCCTCTCCCTCTCCCTCTCCCTCTCCCTCTCCCTCTTTCTTGCTTTTGCCATTCCCTTCTCCTCTCATCCCCCCCCTCTTTCTCTTCTGTTCCCTTCCCTTTCTTTCCCTCTTTCCTTACTTTGTGCATACTGGATATGAGCTACATCCCTAATCCTTCTAATCTGCCTGTGATTGGTCTCCATCTTCTAATATTCCTGCCTCAGTTTACTGAGTAGTTGGCATGCACTAAATCCTTTCTATGCATTATTTTTAAAATCTTCACAATAACCATGTAAAGAAGTATATTTCCTCTCTTTCATAAGTGATGGAACAATGACACACTGAGAGCTGTTTATGGAACCTCCATAGGTCTCACGGACAGAGGACAGCTTCAACAGGAGGACATGCTTTTGAAACACTGGCTCTTAAGTCTCTAAATTTTATTCCTTCATATATTAAAACATAGTGCTATTAACTCAAATAAATAGAAACAATGACTTATCCTGAGAGATAAGGGTATCAGAGGAAGAAGCACTGAAGCCAGGCTGTCATGCTAGAATTGGGTTTTAAATTATATATAGGAAATCAACTCAGAAAGAAAATTTTGGATAGATGGGGGTCAAGATAAGGGGTACCATGAAAATGATATAAAATAGTTCATAATATATTTTAAAAGCAAGAGCAAACACCAGACACTTCAAAGTGTGAATTATATGACACATTCATGCTTTATAAAGATAAGTGTAACAATACAGTAGCAGCTTCTTTGAGTAACAGACAAGTTTGTAGGAAGAAAATTGGTAACTTACTTAAAAGACCATTGCTAATTGTAACTAAAGGATTTGAGTAACATTTTTTTATGAAAGTTATACCTTACTCCCTTGTTCTTCCCACAAGAAAAGGCCTAAGCAACTCAAGACACATTTGCACCGGGATGAAGACTTCTCACTCTTTCACATTTAATAGTTAATACCATAAAATATTCAGGATCTCACCTACAGGAGGCTGCAACTATGTCAAGAGGTAATTCACCAAAGAAAATCAATGCCTAGTAAATTAAATAACCCAACAAAAGGAGATGGAGGATTGATGTTTCAAAGGAGGAAAAGAGAATTTTCCTCTTTTCCTTTTTTAATCAGGCAATTTAGAGCTCAATGACAACCTGAGTATCCTTAAAGGATCCCTAGCCAGAAAACGCCTCCCGAGGTCTGCAGTGGTTGCCAAGAACTTGGACATCTAGTTTTTAATTACACAGATTAGGGCTGTGTAAGGGCTTGTGTCACTCAGGATCTTGCACTGAAAGTGTAATGTGAATACAGATGAAAGTAAAACATTAATCTCAGGACATACATTCTTCCAAGGTGATCTATACAAGTGCTTTGCCAGTGAGGTCACTCTTACCTCATCATGCCAACCTGACCAACTGGAGAAGACCAGAAAACCTAAAAGTTGAAAGACTTCAGAAAGTCAAGGAAAAGACATTTTTTTCCTTTTCTGTTGAGACAAGATTTCATTATATAATCAATACAGGCCTGGAATAATCACTATGTACACCTGACTGCCTGAAATTTTCAATACTCATGCCTTAGCCTCCTGAGTGCTGCAATTACAGGTTTGCACCATCTCACCTGCAAAGGACTGACTTTTTTTGATAATCAAGTCATATCCTGTAGACATCATCATTCAGTGATGCGACAATTATTGAGCACTTCCTACCTGCCTGATTCAGTTCATGTTAGAGAAAAAGCTGAAGGATTCTCCACCTTGAAGGAACTCTCATTTTCTGGAGGAAAACAAATGTAAGTGAAGAACAGTAATATATTACAACCTTAAAACATCTGTCCTTCACTGACAAGAAATGCTCCATGAATCATTTAATATGTGCTTTACATTTTGAAGATTTTATCAGGAAAACATGGAGGGAAGTAGAAGAGCTTGGCTTAGCATGCCACATAGTTGGAACACCACTGTGTAATTCCTAGAGTAAGAAAGTACACCAGTGATTTGCTCAGAAAAAGGTGCCTGGTTTACTCATGATTTGTGTATGTTTCAAGAAAAAATGTGTGGCAAATTCTCAATGTGAATTTTGAAAGGCTGATATGGCTGGTTAATAATTTGGAAAATTCGTACCATGATTTTGTGACAATCCCTGCTTCTTTCAGGTTATTCATTAGAAAGATATCATCTAAGAAAATGCACAGCATCGACTGGAGTTGGGTAAAGGTGGGCATCACCCCCAGTCCAAGGAAGGGCTAAGATGGCCCTCAATCAAAGCAGAGACAACAGGGATAGGGAAATAGGAGAGAGAGTAGTGCATTCCTGAGGCCGAACTTTGTTTACTTAACAAAGACAAACTAGAGAAGCCTGAGAATGAGGAGAAAAAGTACAATTTGTACACTTTACATGCTATACAATAAATATCTATCTGAAAAAGCAGTGACCTCCTATAGAGGCCTATCTTCCATTCATACAGTCTAGCATTGTGCTTGGTATCAGGCTGGTGCTCCAAAATTAACAATAACTTGGATATTACTACTCCCAGACGAACTACTACCTAGTGTGTTAGCCCCTCTCCCACTGTTGGGCACAATAACCCACACCCATAACTTAAAGGAGGAAAGGTTTAATTTGGACCATTCTTTGATATTCAGTCCAAGGCTGAAATATCACAATGGAAGAACACAGTGGTATAAAGCTGCCTAGCTCATGGCACCCCAAAGGCAGAGTAGGGATATGGTGACAGAGAGGAGGGGGTAGGGACCATATACAGACCCCAAGGCCACACTCCCAGACCCACCTCCACACACCTGCTTTGCCAGTCCGCTAAGCAGATCTCAAGGCTAATCAAGTTGACACTCCATCCTAATGGCCACACAAGTTAAATAAACATGCAAATGCTGAAATGTCATATTAATGATAGAATACAGACAAAGTGATGCTAAAACAATGCTAGAATACAGACAAAACAATGCTACACCTTGAGATCTAATACACTGTTAATAACACAATTGCAACTATATTGGCTTATATAAAAATGTTTTTGACAGTGCTGGCAATTAAACTCAGGAGTTTATACATGTTTAGAAGTTTCCTCAACATAGCATGGAAGTGTTATGATATACTTATACACTGAGTTGAGTAAATTTCCATGAGAAAGGAACTAAAATATAGAAATCTGACATAAATGTGCCTACTGGACCTAAGGGTTCGTGGCTCCTGTCAGGATTCCTAATATTCACATGGAATGATAGTCATTTCTTGCCATGTATGAAGTCAGTATCATCACTCTTCCCATGTAAAGTTAGGAAATCAGAGACTATGTCTATCATTTTATGCATGAGGTCTTAATAAATGCTGTGTCTTAGTTACTTTTCACTCATTGCTGAGACAAAATACCTGATGCCCAAAGTTGGGAAAGGAAAGGTTTATTTCTTACAGTTTTTGGGAGGTTTTAGTCCATATTCAGTTGGCTCCAAGGCAGGGTGGCATGGAGGGCCACAGTTCATGGCGGCTGCAAACCGCAAGCCAAACCGGCAAGAGAGAGAGAGACACACCTTCTTCCTGCTGTTACATCACATCCTGGCTCCACCCCCTAGGAGGGTGTAGCACTGACACCACCAATCCAAGCACTAGACAATGAACCAATCACAAATGCACAATGCAAATTCATGAGGCCTGGGGGCCACTGATATAAGCCATGACATACTGAGAAGGAGGCAGGAGTACAACTCAATGGTAGAGTACTTGCCTCCCATGTGTGAAGCCCTGAATTGAAGCCCCAGTACCATAAACTAACTAAATGCCATTGACTATGTTGATCTGAAACAATTTCCAAAATCAAATTCAAATATCTATGCAATTTTGCCAATTTACTTTTTTTGTCTCTACATCTATCATTATTTTCCAAGACTTTTAGCAAAGATGACTTTATACGTATAAATATAGTCAGAGAATATGTTATTCAGTGAGCATAAACTAATTAAAGTTTCTTACAGTTTCTCATCTATTTACTCCATATATTCATATTTGCCACTTGAAGGGCAGAGGTTAGAAATTAAAGTAATAAATCTATCCACTAGGCAACCATAGGAAGTAACAATTTTTTAAATATAAGATGCTTAAGAAATGAAATCTTATTTAGTAGTTCCTAAAATTACACTTTAAAAAGTCCAAAATGTGCAGCAATTTGAGAATCACTCAGTTTTTAATGTAAAATGAATCCTCTGAGACTAGTGTATTTGATTAATATTTTAGGTGTTTTAACAGTGCTACTCTCATAAAACCAGTAGCATCCCTTATTTAGTAACTGCCCAATGTCTAAATTGACTGTGTAGTTCCCTAACAATACTATGCCTTGCAAAGCACAATTTTTCTCCAAGAGAATAAATTTCATAGCAAAGTTTAAATTTCAGCTTTGCTGTGGAAACAATGTTTGGAAATCATTTCATCTCTCTGAACTACAGTCTCTAGGTACAAAAGGGACACTACTTGTCTTATCTATTTCCTGGGGACTTTATGATGGAGTAAATGAGAAAACAAAGCAAGAGCACTGCTCTACTGGATGTAATAATTACAAGTAGAAGAAATCAAGTTAAATTCTGAAACAAATTTCAAAACTATTAACTATACAATTGGTAAGTTTAATACATGCTTACATATCAAAAATATAAAGTTATCTTCATTTTAAAATGATTCCTCTTTATACCAAACACAGTTTTGCCAGCACTGATGTTGTAAAGTGGTAACTGTGTGATGTGTTATAAAGCGTCCTGCAAGAACAAATATGGGAAATGTATTCACAGAGACAGTTTCCTGAACACCAAAAGCACTGTTTGCTGAGGTTAGTGGGACAAAAAATGGAACAAATTTATCTTAGGCTAGCACAGTAAATAGAACCTGGTCTAATAGGATGAAGCTAAGAGGAGAACTATGTAGGTGTGAGAAATACATGCTGATAAGGAGACTCCTGTTAGCCTGGGAACCACAAGCAGCTTCACATTAGGTAACATTTCAGAGGAACAGACCTTTGGACTGTCATCAGACAGCATGCTTTTCTTGGCTAAAATATACATTAGACAACAACATATTTTTCTTGATTCTCAGAATCTTAATTCTTACCTACTGTAAGGGTTAAGAAAACACAGTCAAACTTGCATATTGCATGGAGGTATTTGACATGGTTAATTTCTATGAAAGGAACATAACATTATTCTAATTAATGTACACAAATCAAAAGGCCTGGGGGAAGATTTGATCGATCCTTGTTCAATTTTTTAATTTGTGGAGCTTAGTGAGGCATGCATATTTCTCTTTCAATTTACTAATTAACTTGAACTTGAAAAGGTTGTCTTTTACAATGAAATTTTTTCCCATAGCATCAGTTCTTTAAAAAAAAAAGTATTTAAATCTATAAACATGGATTTGTAGCATCATATTCAATTCTTGAAAACTGATATTTGAAAATATTATTTGATACTATGTTAGCATTAGAAAACAAAATGTCTATTTCAAGTCTCACTTCTACTATTTGGAAAAGGATATGACCAGGAGATACAGTAATAAGGTCAATTTTGGCTGACTTTCATTCATTTACAACTATGAACTGTGGCACTGCTTATAAATTTCAGTTTCAATATTCACACTAAGCAAAGAAAAATAAACTGTTTATGGTGTTCTGCAGATTTCATTGATCAACGATGATAAATGAAAAATATAACTGGAGAATTTTATGTCCTCAAGCTTGACTAACTTTTAATAAATGAAATCTGTGCCTAAAATTATTAGATTTCAGGAACATGTAATAAACAATCCATGTACAAAGATAACTAAAACAAAATAAGAGAGACTCTACTAGAATATCAAATCCTCATAACAATTTATGAAATATGGTACATTTGTCTTTACAGGAAAATAAATGAAAAATTTAATTTGTAGGAGAAGGCACTGACTGAATGTGGGACAAATTGGTTCGTAACTTGGCTAATTACTCCAGGAGTATCTATACTGTATTAGTTTACTAGGGCTGCTATTACAACTGCAATAAATCAAGTGGCTAAGACAACAGCAATTTATTGGCTCCTAGTTCTGGAGAATAGAAGTCTGCAGTTAAGGTATTGAAAGGGGCCTGAAACCCATAAGAATCCTTCCTTGCCATTCCTTAATGTCTGCTGGTTTCCTGGTAATTGCGGGCTTGGGGTTTAAGGATGCATTCATTATGTGACTCCTCTTTTTACAGATGGCTAGCTATCTTCTCTCAATGTGTTTATTTCTGTGTCTAAATTTCTCTTTTTTTCAAAAGGCACTATCAATCACATTGGATGACGATCTATCTTAGTGACCTCATTTTAACTTGTCACTTCTGTAAAGTTCCTATTTCCAAATATGATCACATCGTGAGGTCCTCGGGGTTGAAACTTTCCTACATGTTTTGGGGGAACAACTAAACCCACAACTTAAGGCTTAGTTTGCTCAGTTCTCCAATAGGAAAGATAGATTAGCTGAAGAGGCTCTCAACCAATTATGGAATAATTTTAATTTTTCACAAGAAAAAACATGTACTTGGTAAGTGGTATTTATAGTACTTGCTAAATGAAAAATTCTAATAAAAGTTGTGTTGCATGCTGAACTTCCTAGAAAGTCTGAATGGTATCAATTTTATATAGCTATCAATCATATGGTTTTTTCAGAGAAATTTCATTTAAAAATTTAGGAACCCTGACCTAGCTGATCTCTATGCCTTTAAAGATTCTAGGATATATTTAAAACACTCCTTACTATATAATGAAATCAACAAAGTAATACAAAGATATTTGTCCTGCTGAGAAATAACATGAAAACCTAAACACAGAAATAAGTCCAGAACTCAGTCTAGTAAATATTAACTTATTAATTCTTTTACTAATACTCTTTAATTCTCAAAACTAGATGCAATGTCTGTAAATTACGTGTTTCTTATATAAATGTATACATCTCACCATATCCTTTCCTTGACAAACCATGGCCTTCACGAAAGTATTGGTGAGTCACTGCCAAAGTGGGGAGAGCCAGACCCAATCCTCTCTCTGCCAGTCAGTGCCATTTGCAGACTGCTGGGAAAGAGAGAACCAGGCCTCAACAGGAGATGATCCCTACCTGAAAACCATATCATTTTCATTATTTTGTTGGGTTGAGTTTTATTCTCTTTTGTTTGATTATTTTAAATCTGCTGGCATGAGTAGCTATTTAAAAAATAGCAAGACATATTATGGTAGCCATTTTGGATTTACTGTCAGCTTGTTTGGAAGTCCCTTATTGCATTCATAGTTTTGTTTTTATTGGTTCTATTCTATCCTGTTCTGGTTCAATTTTTACTATGTCCGAAGGTGTCTGCAGCTATTCTGAAGACAACAAAAAGCATTATGGTGACTCTTGTTGATTTCATAAGGTTTTGAAGTCCTGTATCACTTATACTGGTTTATTTTGATTGGTTTTATTGTTTTACTGTCTCTGGTTTTATCCTCTTTAAAATAAAAAAAGAAAAAAAGTAAGTATTGGTGAGTACTTCGCTATCTTCTGGGTAATACAATCCTAACTCAGCCTATACTGTCATGATATGTACTCTGAAACAAAGTCATGTACCCCTCTCTGCCTCAGTTTTCTCAGTTGTCAAAGGGGTTTGTTAATGAAAATTCCTGCCAAGTACATACAATAAGCATGCCTCATTTCCAGTAACTTGCTAGTAAATTATTAGAGACCCAACAAGGACTGGGAAAGTGGTGGCCTAGTCACAAATTTAAACACTACCAGCATCACCAAGAATACAAAGAATCCATAATAAAAGGAGATGATCTCCTCCAGGGCAGAAGCCTTCATTCTTTAACCTGGGCCAGCCAGGAGATTTCCCTTATCAGGTTCTGTGCCTCTGATTCAAAGTGCCATGCTTACTCCCAGGAAAACAACCCAACTGTCACCATCAGGATGTCGCACAATTCATTATTCAGCACCAGCGCACTAGTCCAGATCACAAAATACAACTACGTTCTTCCTAATGCTAGAAGCTGGGGTTTGAAACAGGGAAAGAAATGAAAGCTGACTGCATTGTGAAAGCCTGAAGAGTAGCAAATTACTGTAAATGGACATTAACTCGAAAATCTTCTAGGTTGCACGTTCTTTCCAACCTGATTATTTTTGGCAATTGAGAGTTACTATTCCCCATGAGAAGAATAACAACAAGGACCTAAAGAGACTATTAAAGTTGTCAAGGCACTCAGAAGCCTAGGTAGCCTGTCATCAATATTTTAAATGCTGCTTAAAAGGGGCTGCATTTATTCTCATAATCTCCCTTCATTTTGAATCTGAATCAGGTCCTCTGAGAATCTAGCACTTCCAGTTGAGTAGACAAGAGGCTGAGAAAGTTGGTAAGTTTGAGTGTGAGTGTGTGTGTGTGTGTGTGTGTGTGCGTGTGTGTGTTTCTCCTCCTGTTAGTTAATACACACACATAAAATGTCTGCTTTTACATTTTAGCCACTTCAACCTATGAAATGATGGGGTTTAAATGGTAAAAATAACAATATAATAGGGAAAAAAGAAGTCTTGCCCCTGGCATTGGGAATTATAAACATGGAGAAGGCCCAATGTAAACCTTTATTCAAGAGACTGGGTTCTTTGTCAAGCAATGCCTTTCTTCCAAAACATCCTTGCTGCCATATGTCCGCACCCGGGCTACTGCAGACCTAATAAGAAAGTTCTTATTCATATTGTATAATGCTTTATAGGTTTGCCACAGGGGTCACTCTCTGTGAGTCCCTTACGTCAAAGTCAGAATTCTAACAAACAGAGAGTGGGAAGATGCCAAGAAGTGTAGGGTGGGAGGGCAGGGGAGGACAAGAAAAAGGGAAAGAGCAGCACATCAAGCCCCCAGCCTCCTCATTTATGTAGCATTCATTTAAAACCAGAAGAAATTGTTCCATTATTGAGGAACAATAGGGGAGGGGGCAACTATTAGCTTGTATACAATCGATCATCAAATGTAAGATTAGGAATGTTTAACTCTTCTGGCTAATCTGAAAGAGGAGATGCATCTTTTCTAACACTCAGTAGCTATTCAATTATTCTTCTGTTGTAACATTCGTCATGTTAAAAATACAAAGGAAAAATATTATCAAATGGCCTTCAGATAGGAAGACACCTCGTTAGCTTCATAGTTAACTTCTCCAAGGGACTTGGATGCATTCTCCATTACAAATACCCTATTACTAAGACAAACTCACGTTGACATAGAATGAGATTCAGCATGAAAAAATGTGAACTCACTTTAAGGATAGCACTAAAGTAAATGGAGTTAGATGTTTTCCAAAACTGAATGGATAAGAGCTTTTACCAAAATTTCTCTAACCCAAATACCAAATGCCTTATTATGAGCTCATTAACTTGATTCAAAGATCATTCATGGAGAATGGATTTCTGCTTTCAGATGCTTATGGGGTTAGAAGGCATACTACACATGCCTGTATTACTTTATTTTCCTATATTGATTGCTTTAATTCAAATATTTAAGAATGAATTTGAAAGGAAAGTTTCAAATGAGTTTTTAGATCTTGACTACAATCAAAAGGTTTAATCACAGGAACTGAAGATTTAGCTCAGTGGTGCAGTGCCTGCCTGGTAAGCATAAGGTCTTGAGTTCGATTCCCTGTAACTACCTCACTCTCCAAAAAAAGTTTAATCACAGTAAATGAACTTCATTAGGTAAAATTTCATTGAGGAACTAGTGTACCCACTAATACAAAGTGAGAAATTTCTACTGTATGCCTAAATCAATACATAAAGAAGGTGAAGGTATGTGCAGACTGGAGTGTAATGTCTGTCACAATAAAGTTTTTAGGAACGAATTGAAAGAAAAATGGCATTGAGAGCTTCAGATTAACTTACCGAGAATTATTTTAGTCTCTCAGATTCTTATTAGCCTTGACAGTCTCATCAAATTTGAATAAATATCCTAGAGAGTCTGAAGGAGTTTGCAAAACCTTCTTTTCCTTACAAAACTTAACATTGTTTCCCATCTTTATAGAAGCTCAGAGAAAAAGCAAAAATTCTCAGAAATTTTTCTCTGCCTCTCATGACTGATCAAAGCAATTTTAGGATTACATATTCTTTTGCTGTATAATCCGATTTTGCAAGTTAAATATTTGTCCTCTCATACTCCTAGAGGTAGTCTTTAGTAAACTCAGCAGACATCTGCAACCTCTCCAAACAAAACCCAAAGGAATATTTCAGAAAATATGAGAAGTTTCCAATACTGTCCTTGCTATAGCTTGGATCTAGTGCTTGTGGCACTAGGAGGGGGTAGTGAGACCTCCTGGAGATGGGCCCCAGAAGAGAGAAGTTACATCACTGGGCTTGTGTCCTGGAAGAGCATAGTGGAGTTATGACCCAGAAGATCACACTGGGTGTCTCTCTGTCCATTTCTCTCTCTCTTTCTCTCTTGTCTCTGTCTCCTTCCTGGCTGCCATAAAGTAAGCAGCCATCTCTATCATGGGCTCCCAGCACAATGTACTGTGCTACCACAAGTCCCCAGCAACAGAGCCAAGCAACCATGGACTGAACCTTCTCACACCATAAACCAAAACCAACCTTTTCTCTTTTTACATTGATTACCTCATGTATTTTGTCAGAATGGCAAATGCTCACTAAAACAGTACTTCACAGAATCAAATGCAAACAGACTAATGTTACAAAGCAGAATAGAAAAATCCTACTATGAGTAAATCATATAGACCATATTTTAAAATCAGGACCTTGACATTAAAGGATCTTTGTTTAAAAAAAAAAAAAGCCTTCAGGGATTCCCTGAAAGCATTTTAGAAGGACATGTTGAAGGTACTCTGATAAAACACAACAGATGCTGTCCAGAAGACTCAAGAGCAACCAGAGGTTTCCACCTGAAAGATTCGGAAAAAAGAAAAATAACATAATCCTTCTTAAAACTGACTTCTGCCTTCTCAAAGTCCATCTTGCCAGCAGTATTAAAAGCCTAATACAAAATTAACATGATGATAATGATAAAAACAGTAAAAATAATGGTTGCTCACAACACACTTTTCTGAGTAAGGTACATAGGTGATTTCACTTACGCTTCAGAGCACATTCATTACCATTTTATACTGATGGAGAAACTCAGGCTCAGAGAGGTTAACTGACAGGTGTTTAAAGCATCTCTGTAGCTCCATCCTCCCACTAAGAGTCTGTACTGCTCAGAGGTTATCTCTCAGAATAAAGAAGGGGTAAGATAGATTAGGGAGCCATGGGGGCTGTCCAAGTTGATGGAATGCTTACTGTTAGATCCAGTGGTAACAATATGTTGTTCATTTTACATTTTCTTAACTATACATATATAGTTATCATATAGTACAGTGATACAGTGGTATAAGTGCAGTGGTATAATTAAAGTAATGCATTTTAATAAATTTATATGTACTTGTCATTCTACATGTATTCCTATATGCTGTTCAATATGTATACTTAAATTTCACAATTTAATATTTCTACTTAGTGCTGTAGATGAACTCAGATTTTGACACTCACTATGCAAGCACTGTACTGCTGAACTATACTCACAGTCCCTGTACTGCAAATATGAAACACTGGCATAAGTAGCATCCTGACTGAATCTGAGATCCATCTGATGAATTCTCATCCTCTTTCAGTGAACACACACTAGAGACTTGGCCATCTTTGTCACATTCTAAAAACCACCTGAACATGCCCCTTCTCCTGTAAGAAATCAGCTTTAGCAAGACCACGCTAGCCTGTGGTTTCCTCATTCAAAAACAAAGACACCAGACAGATGATCCTTAATAACACAGTTTTAGAATCCTAGAGCTTCGCAGAGTTCCCTGAAGCCCCAAGGGCTAGAGAACCTGTAACTCATATTCAAACACTGGATAGTAGCAGAATGTGTTAAATTCAAAGTAGTAACAAAAGTTCTGTGCACAGGGTAGGTCTCTCCTGGCATCCCTCAATGCCTTTCTGAGGAAGTCCCCATGTACTGTGAAAACAGTTCCCTAAGTGAAGATGCATATAGGAAACTTGGGTACAGGACCTGGCTCCCATGAAATAGTATATATGACCTTGAGAAAGTCATGTAACCTCTCCACCCTTAGCAAATGTGCTTTACAGATTTACAAGTAAAGCACATTTCACTGATGATACATACTTGTGAAGTTAGAATCCCACACATACCACATACTTTACATTCTCTGTCCAATTCAAATAACATTTTAAACAAACCCACTGGAATTCAGAAAAGGAAAATACAGAATTCTAGTACATCACAGAGCAATACCTGAATTCAACCTTAAGAGAGATCTCTGCCTAGCGTACTAAATAAGTCAAGTGTCAAAGTGATCTGGGTTCTATAAACTACAAAACAAAACAAAGCAAAGATGACTCAGGTTTTCTTTTAGATCTGTAACCAACTAATACTTTGTTGTTGTTGTTGTATGTCTGCAAGAGGGAAAGAAAATTAGAGAAAAAAAGACTAAAGACAACATCTGAGACAAAAGGAAAAAGGGACTCCTTCCGCCTGGGCAGAATTTTATATGCTGCATAGTTGATTCTGCAGTTCCCACAGACTGTAGCAGATGGTTACGGGAGTCAGGAGTCTACATCCCTTGAGGAAGGAAGACGGAACACCACCTGGCTTGTCATGATCAAGGGGGATGCCCAGGCAGAAAGTGGCAAATTCAAAGAAAGTATGAAACTTGGCAGTAAGCAAGGATGCTACCACTTCAACATACCCTTCTCCAAACAAACACAGCAAAATGTTATTCGGCACTCATTAAAATGTTCGCTGCTTCTTGCCTCCCCCTGTTGGTAGAGACCAATATTAGTTCTTCTAATCACTATCCTTTTTTACAAATTCACCCCCTTAGTGATATCAACCTAGCTCATTCCTTTACACAAGAATTATCAGGATGATGACTCTTCAGTTACTGCTTCCGGCCCTAACCTTCCTCCACGGTGGCAAACTCACACAGATCTTCCCACAGTTCTGATCGGCTTTTGAAGCAACACTTCCAAACTCAAACTTGTTACTCATCTCTCCAAACCTGTTTTTCACTGCCCCTTCCTATTTCACTGTTTCTGATGTTACTGTAAAGCCCTCTGATTGATCAGGAACCATTAGTTATCAGGGGTGCCATGGTGACTTCATAGTCACCCTACACTCTTATACCTTATCTCCAATCCAACAGCAAAGTCTGAAGGTTAAACCCTCAAACCAGACCACAATTCCAATCATACCTCCATGTCTTTAATCTTTGCCCTAAATATCCTCACACCATTCACGACACTGTTCAGAAAAACTTCCACAAAGATCATGTAACATAAAAGATGTGTACTATTGTATTCTTTATCTTCTTTCTCTGCTTTATTTTCTTTAAAGCACTCAGCATATCCTGGCATACTTCTATTTCTGATTATGCCTTTTGGAGCAGTTCTCAAACTCTCATGTCTTGTTGAAGTCCAACAACATTAGCTAAACAAATGAATAATGTTGCAATAAACCAGTTTTAATGCAATAGACATTTCCATAGGAATCACATTCTAAGTAAATTGTCTCAAGATACTCCTAAAAAACCAGCACAAATACAAATACACATTTTTAAAAAGTATACTGCACATCAAACTGGAAATCAGAAAATTACATTATTAAATGCATTAATAATCAAAACAGTGTGCATATTTAATGATCACTAGTTCATAATAGAGTGCTCAATTTATTTAACTCATCCCTCAAAATGACTAAAATATCTCAGAGCATTTCTAACAACTATGGTTTCTACACTTTAAAAAAATCTCTACGACGCATGCTAACTCTTTTCTTTCCTAGGATAAATTCGTTTCTCATAGCATCTAGATTGTGAAACACTTGTTGACTATAAATATGTGCACAGAATTACAACCATGTCAGACTGTTTCTAGATACCAGTGTGTTAATTTAAGGCTTACCCCCCCCCACACACACAAAAGCACAAGCTCCTAGAGAGACAGCCAGGATTGGGGCAGGAATACACTTGAGGTAAAAAAAAAAAAAAAAAAAAAAAAAAAAGTAGGAATACAACAAATGAAAGGAACTATGTTTGGAACAAAGTGTGTGGCTACACTTGGAACAAAATATGTTTTCACCCAAGGAGAAGCCATTCTTTAGTCCAAACCGTGGGTGGACAAGAATAATGATCCATCAGAGAATAGGGGAAAGGACTCACCATTAGTCAAGGTCTCCCCTCTGGTTCCTCTCACTCCATCTGGAATTAGCAATCCCATCTTTGTAGCATGAGCCATACATGAGGTGTCAAGTAAGAAGAAAATCTCCCCTCTGCATAAAACACATGCTACTATTTCTCAGAACAACATTTGGCTCTGGTTTCAGCTCGCCTGAGTCTGACCTCTTTCCTCATTTGACCACAGGGCCAAGGCTGATGGTAGGTGCCTTTGAGCACTGAAGACAGGAAGTAGCAGCAGGGGGATTATCAAATCTTAGGCCAAATCCTGGAAATAATTTGGCAACTTGATCAGATATCTGTTTTCCTATCATTTTATGTTTTCATAAATATACATGAGAACAAAGCAACAATCAAAATACGTAATCTAACAAAAACTTCCCCCTCAGTTGGCAGGCATAAGAAAAGTAATTATAAATATTTCTTAAGCATCTGCATGTGTCTCTTGGCTGACTATCACAGTGAATTTTTACTCCTAGGTTGACTGATTGCCAACACACACCACAGTGGGACTCAACCACTTCCCAGCAACCATGCATTCAGGAAAAAATAAAGTCAATTCAAATAGAAATTCAAGTCAAACAATCAGCTACATATGTGGTCGACTTTAGCTCCTGAATTGCTTTAGGAATCATGATGTCATTGCCTAGATTAAAATTAACCCATACAGGACTCCACATTGCCTACAAAAAAAAAAGTGAATTCATTCAATACAGCATGCATGGTTTTTCCTTAGCTTATGCCTCTATTTTACTCTAACTGGTTTTTGTCAGCATATTCTGTGCTTCAGTGGTGCTGTGCTACCTGACTTCTCCAAACATGGATGATTTCTTTCTGAGCCAACCGCTTAGGAGCAATGCATGCACTTTGGCATTAAACACCCATAGTTCCAACCCTTGGGTACTCATCGAACAATGTCACTTTGGGCAAACTAGCTGTGTCATCACTAAATAAGGACCTAACTGTATCTACCTGGTATAAGAGTCTGAAGAAAATGAAATGAGATGGTAGCTCTCAAGCTCACAGCAAAGTATTGGCATACAGTGGTTCATACATTCTTGGTCCACTCCTATGCCTATGCCTACTCGTCTTTCCAAACCTGCTTCAAGCCATTTCCTTGATATTGGCATGATGAAGATATAGTTAGATACCTGCAGGCCTGTGTTTCTGCCAACACTGTTGACAATAGTTAAGATATAGGATCAACTTAGATGCCATCAACAGATGAAAATATAGAGAAAACGTGGTATACACAGTATATACAATGGAATATTATTTAGCCACCAAGACGGAAAATCCTGTCATTTTTAACTAAATGGATAGAATTGGAGGACATAACATTACATGACAAAAGCCAGAGAAAGAAAGACAAGTACCACATGGTCTCTCATATGCAGAAGCTGAAGAATAATAAACATCAAAGAATGGAAAGAAGGGAGCTGAGGTGGAAAGGAGATTGAATTTGATCAGCACATGCTATATGCATCTATGAAAATATCACACTGATCCCCATTAATATGTATACTTAGTATTTATCAATGAAAAGAAAAAATAATTTAAAATGCCCCAAATAGTATCTTTCCTCTTGCCTTACATGCTTCTGCCCTCTCCAGTTTGCCACAGGGCTAAGAAAGTCATTCCATCAAAGAAAATCACTTCTTCTCCTTTGGTTACTAATACTTGAAATATTTTAAATGATACCCAGCATATGCCTGCATTATACCAAAAGATCTTTTTTAAAATGCAGAACTATAATTTATATTGCCTTCTTCATTAATCAGTAGCAAACTTGTAAAGGCACATGTTGTATCTAAACTATCTTTGTATTCTAAATAATGATCATTAATACTCCCCAGAAAGTATTTTATAAATGTGGAACACTTTAATGAACATAGAGATCAAAGGGGAAAATTTTACAAATTGTTCCATCACAACATGGCAGAAGACAATTTAGAAAAATCACTGTCATTCACTATGGAAATATCTAAATTGAGATATACATTCCATGCAATTTAACAGATTTAACAGATTTGTCAGGAGCTTATTGCACATGAGTCACTGTGGACATGAAAAGGATAACCTTCCCACAGGCGGTGACAATGTTTACAGAGTGGGCGGACGTGCTGCCCGCTACACTGGGGGACCATGCATAATTTAGTCATTCTTGGCACTGTGTAATAAAACACTAAAGCCTGTAATGCTCACTTTAAAAGATGGTCTTTTGGATTGCATAGAGGCTCTTATAGGTAAATGGGTACAACTTGAGACAATATTCGTAAGTGAAATAAATCAAACTCACATGTGTAAATACCATAGTATCTCCCTAGTGTAAGAAACTGAAAGAGCAAATAAGATCCAAAATCTACAACAAATACTGTATAAGGGTAAGAAATTGCTCAAAGGGGAAAAGTAACTGGGATAGGGGAAAGGAGGAAAGAAGGAAGGGAAAAGTAAAAAGACATAAATTTGTATGTGTATGTATATATACATACACATAAGAAAGCTAAAATGACTATACCACTAATTCTATTAGTTCTTGGAAAAGAACAGTGAATACTCATATGATTAGATCAATTTTGCATGTCTATATCTGGTAATCTAAGCAACCCTTTTGAAGATAACAATATGCAATATAACCACCATTGTAAAATTCCTATCATCTTGTTTCGAAAGCCTATATTGCTATTTGTTTGGGGTTTGTTGTTGTGTGTCTCTTTTGTTTTTTGTTTTTCTTTTCTATGTCTTTTTTCTCTTACATAAAAAAAGATGGCTTTTCAAAATAAAAGGAGAGAGATATAAAACCCACTGTATCTGTCTGATCAAGACAAAGGATTGCTGTGTTAGGAGCCACCTGTAGTCACGCTGTGGGTCGCAGGCACCTACTTTGCCAAGCGATCATACTGCTCTCTGCCCTTCAAAGATGCCAGCTACCATCTGTTATGGGAAATGTCCACTTTACACTTACTGCTGGGAACATGGGCTTACACAGTCTCCTGTGCCACATACGGTAATTTACATTACATTAACTGAAACGAAATAAAATAAAAATTCTCTTCCTCATTTGCACCTGCTGTCCATGACACACAGAAATAAAACATTTCCATCATCACAAAAAGTTCTGTTAGACAGTGCTGCACCTAGTGAATTAGAAGGAAAATCTGTTTTATCAAAATCTGATTATGCTGTTCTGCTTACTCACATCCATTAGTAAGGGGGTTATTGACTGTTAACAAAAAATAACTGGTCTTCCATATCTTTTACATGAAAATGATTTTTTTAAAAAAAGATGGAAGCAAAAATTAAAAACAAGAGACAATAAAACAAAACAATAACAAAAACAAAAGACCACCTTCAGATCCAAAACATCTGAAAATCTTAGTTTACAAACATGGAAGTAATCAAATCCAGTATTAAAAGGGCTTGTTAGAGCCAAGAGAAAAGGAACCCACACCATCTATCCCTGACTTCATGAGCTGAAAGAGAGCACATGATATTTAAGAGAACTGCAAAATTTGACAACAGACCCTATGGGTCACATTCCAGTGATACCTATTTATTTAAAATATAAACATAAATTTATTTATAAGCATACTTTTATTTATAGATGGCACTTATTTAAAATATATATTAATAAATACATATGATTTTCAAGGATATCCTGTGAAATTAGGTCATAATAAATATTCAATTTTCTGCACGAAGGAATTATAAGACACACATCAGCTAAACATTACAAAAAGTCATTTCAGGAGCTGAGGATGTAGCTTAGCGGCAGAGTGTTTGCTTAGCATGTACAAGGCCCTAGGACAGATCCTTACCACAGAGAGTGAAAGAGGGAGAGACAACTGACAGACAGACAGAGACACAGAAAGAGAGACACAGATAGACAGAGAAGAGACAGAAAGAGACACAGACACAGGCAGAGACAGATGGAAATAGAGACAGAGGGAGGGAGAGAGAAATGGGATGGAAGGGAGAGAGGGAGACAGAGAGAAAAATGTTTATTTATATCATCATACTTCCCACTAGACAGTTGAGAAAAACATTCCAAATATGAGCTATTGTAGTTATGCATTTAAAAAATCTAAACATAAAAGCAATAAAAGTATAGCCTTTTTGTCACCACTTTCAAAGAGACATAGTAATCCCCATGCTATGGCCCCATTTTCATAATATCCGTTAGGCAGGAACCAGGCCCTTGTCTTGGTCTTGTTAGTCCTATCTTAGTCCTGGTACCTAGACCGCATCAGTCATTAAGTCTTGTTGAATGGAAGGACAACTGCATATATTCAGGGTGACAAGGACAAGAATGGCACCTGCTGCTCTATAAGAAACTGACTTTCCAAACTACTTGCCATTTTCAAAAAACTGCAATAAAGTGTATGAAATGGAAGAACTACTATCGTTGATGTATTCGAACTCCAGCGACTTCATTGGCAATTCCTCATTCACTAAATGTCTCTAAGATTCTCAGCAAGTCACATGCTCACATACGACTCTGTTTCCCATTTGTAAATGGAGAGGCAAGCAAAATGATACTACCGCCTTGAAAATTTGTGATTTTCATTGGGAGAAAAGAGTTATCTTTAAGCTTTTTACAATCTTTTTAATCTGCAATCTTGAATGAAATGTGGTCTCATGTACTATACCTTGGTGACCTATTAAAATCCCTACTGGCCACCATGATTAGTGAAGCTTAATTACATAAAGTAAAATATTCCACAACACTATAGGACATAAATATATTTGATCTGTGAACATTTTCACCATTAAATGAATCACCATGGGGACAACTTGAAAAGTTTAAAGAAATCTTCAAAAATAATTTGAGAATCTCATATGCTGAAGGAAGTAACACAGCATAATCTGGAAACAACTAAGAGTTATTTTTTTTTAAATAAGCAAATATGTAGCAATTCTACATGCCATGTAATGACTATGATGATTTTAGAACATCGGAGACACAGTGAATTTCTTTTCCTCCTGAGACTGGTTGAAGTCACGGACTCAAGCATGCTACGCAAGTGCTCACTACCTCTGGGCCACCTCCTCAGCACCCAGGGTACTCTGGAAGCAGAACTAGCCGTGAATATTATATCAGTCTTTTATCAGTATTTTGCAAAATGCTCTTCAGGCAAATCATAGTTTCCTTTTTGATTTCCGTTTCTTTTAAATACTATGCTATTAAGCAAGAAATAAATGAATTCCATTAATAATTAACTACTTATCTTCACATAAAGCCAGACCTGGTGGTATTACTGTCTGGTAAAGTCAGAGACTCTAGTAAAATGAATGATGATGATAAAACAAGCAGTACTCATCCTTTGCTCAGGTTTGAAGGAAAATCTACCCAAAATAAAAAAGTGTGATTTTCTTCCTATTTTCCTAGTAGCACTTCTATGACTACATTAGCTGAAGACAGTTAGAAACATTCCTTGGCATGGCCTCCTGCCCAGATAGCACTAAACCAATTTCTGCCACAAACTGTGGGACTGCATTATCATTGAGGGGGTTCAGCTTACTAAGGTCTGCTTTGGATTCTTGAGTTAGTTCAAACACTCCAAAGATTCAGTGTCAGTTTATTTCAGATTCTTTCCAGTGCAACCCAATTCCTGGGGTTGTAGCGGGGCTGTCCAGCTAGCTAGTGCTTTCCTTCTGTGGTTCTGTAATGCAGCATATTGGGTGTCCATTAGATTCCACCATCACTATCCACAGAGGTGTAAAAGAAGAGTTTTTAGCTAAGTGTTTAGCTAATATATCCATCAATACTAGGTTGTATGAAAAAGGAATCAACATATTATGTATTTGATATGTACCCTGAGATACACATTCAGAAGCACATCTCACAAGTTAGTTGCATCAATATAAACGCCACGAACAACCATTTCTTTGCTGTCTATTATGCATCAGGCAGTACGCAAGGCTGTTTGCACAACCTGCCTCTCTGAATCTTCACAATAAGCACTAAGACAAGTGTTATGGAAAACATGTACACAAACTCAAGAGCAGTCAAACACCAAAGTCACACAGCTAGCAGGACAATGAATGAACACTAGAGGTCAAGTCTGCTTCTAAAAACCACATTCTATTCCTTATGCTTCACTGATGCTCTGGCTTTAGCAGGACGGTTACTTGTCAATCAGTTTATAATACATACAAGTGAAGTTAACAGTGAATAAGTCAGGCTGGGGATTTAGCTCAGTGGCTTAAGTGCCTGCCTGGCAAGCGCAAGGTTGTGAGTTTGATCCCCAGTACAAAAAAAAAAAAAAAAAAAAAAAAAAAAAAAAAAAAAAAAAAAAAAAAAAAACAAACAAAAAAAAAACACAATGAATAAGCCTACAATTGCAAAACTAAAAACTACAGACCTGGTAACTCAGAGTCGACGTTCCAATGACTTTTTTAAAGGTCATATAGCTTTTAAAGTGTAGATACAGGACTGAAACCCAGGTTTTTGAACTTTAAGATTCTTTTTTAGAAAGAGTCAAATTACTATCACAGCATGTATTTCCATATCAAAAGTTATTGATTGTACTTTAGAACACAAAGAATATAATTTGCACATGTCATATGTGGATTGTTTTGAACCAATGACTTTCAAAAAATTTAATCAAACTGAAATATTCATTCTGTATAAAAATAAGATATTCCTGCCAAAGTACGTTATTTCTGAAACCATATCA
Organism: Dolichotis patagonum; assembly: GCA_004027295.1. NCBI lineage: Eukaryota > Metazoa > Chordata > Mammalia > Rodentia > Caviidae > Dolichotis > Dolichotis patagonum. Next base: position 276,169 of record PVJX010000242.1, on the reverse strand, counting down.
ATTAGTTTAGCAATCAAAGATAATATCCAAATTTGATTTGAAACTTTAAAAAATTTAAATATTTAGTATAGACTAAAATGTGTTACTGATTTGATTGTACCTCAAAACTCTGATATCTCCTCTCATTCCCTAGTACGATGCAATGAACCACAGCCTCGCGCATGCTAGGCAATTGCTCTGTCACTGAGCTAGATACCTAACCCTTTTATTTTTATTTCAAGACAGGGTCTCACTAAGTTGCCCAGGCTAGCCTTGATATCGAGGTCCTCTTGCCTCAACATTCCCAGCTGGGATTACAGGAATAAGCCACCAGGCCCAATCTGATAGCCTCCTTGAAAAATTCAAATGCATGCAACAAACACAAGAAAAAATAAAACGACAACCACATTCAGCCAAGTTTTTGAACTTTAAGATTTTTTTTAGAAAGAGTCAAATTACTATCACAGCATGTATTTCCATATCAAAAGTTATTGATTGTACTTTAGAACACAAAGAATATTGAAAATAATAGAGTAAAAATCATATGGGGTAACTTCAAACTTTTTGTGGATGAGACAATTAACATCCAAGAAGGTGAAATTATGATGTAAAAATAGTACTTGCACACTTGGGTTGCATACTGGAAATACCAGTACAGCATTACAGCAGTGCTGCCTGCATTCCTCCACCAGAGATATGGATTTAATCAGATTTTTGCATCTTCCCAAGTGAGTATTATGCAGCCATGGGAACCACTGCAAGTATGGAAGACTTACAGATGGCTACTGGCAGAGGCAGGACTTACAAATTACAAATTACAAATTTTCTACATCTCAGTTATGTATTTTTCTCAGTGTCTCTTCTTTCCTTTCAAATAAAACAAACTCAAAAAAGAACCACACAGTAGTCCCTCCCTAACAGTAGGAGATACATTCAAAGACACCCCCATGGATAACTGAAAATGGAGATGGTATATATTTTTCTATACATACATATTTTTCTATACATACTGTAGTAACTGCCTTGTAACTGAGAGATAATACTAGGTGAAAGAACTAGAAAGAGAGGGGCCAGGGACCAGACCTAAGTTCCAAGGTCAGGCCATTATGACCCAAAAATATGTTTCACCAATCCCCTAGGCAGATCTCAAAGTCAATCAAGTTGACACAATGAACCTTAACCCCAAAGCATACATACACATAATATGGTTTAATTTATCAATGGGCTAATAGAAAATTAACTAACAGTAGTACAGTTCCACAAATAACACTGTACAAAGTCATGTGATTATGATTTTTCTCTCCCTCAAAAGTTATGTGACTGTGATCTGTCTCTCTGTCTGGCTGGCTGATGGCTGGTTGGCTGGCTGGCTCTCACCCTATTGGACTGTATTTGGGCTTCCTGAGATGCCATGAGACAATGCAGTGCCCACAAGACGAGATGAAGTGAGGTGAATGACATAGACAACGTAACATAAGGTTAAGCATACAATGCAAATGTTCCTTGAACACTATACTGCAATACCCTCACAGTTCATCTGACACGCTAGATAGCTACAAAGTGACTCATTAGTTGTTAGCATATATGGAGCAGATAGACTTGACAAAGATATTGGTCACATATTTGCACAGGGTTGACTAGGACAGAATGAATGGTGCAAATATTAGCACACTACTAAGAACCGCAATATAAAATAAATATACCAATATAATAAGGACATTACTATGTTAAACTGACATAATTCAGATATGTTTTAATCTTATTCAGTAGCATTGTTTAAAGTCCTGTGAGCCAATAAACTAATTACAATAGGTGTTAATTAAATCATCTCAGTAAAATTTCAATGGAATACATAACTGATGTACCTAAACTGTTCTGCATGATCTTAATAGATTTTAATACAACAAACATGTTAGCAAAATATACTAACAAAGACATGAAGTCACCGAAACCCAGGAGTTGTAAAGACTATTTTTTTAGTGGATATTTTCACAAATTCTACCAAAAAGCAATACAATTGGTAAAATTACATCCTGCAGTGTGTCTGTCAAGAAAAAACACAGAAAATCCACCTTGGGACCACTGTAAGAGCTGATACTCTTACACAGAGAAAATAAAAATGACTTTTTAGCTATTTCTAAGGCCTTACTAAGGAAATAGTTTAATTTATGCCATTCAAAGACAAGTCCTCGTTAGCGATGTTGCAACATGAATATTTTAAAGGAGAGAGACTAGGGATGGCTGTCATTAAAAAGCCTGTGGTTTCTCATGATCAAAATCATGTGCCTGTTTCAAAAGTTTTGCTGGCTGTTCAATATTATGTTCTTTACAAGTGTCAGGCAATAGACAAAAGTGATTAGCCAGTTTCTTCACAATGGAATCCTGGGGGACTTCTAGTGATTCCTCTGCACACTACATATAAGAATGTGTTTCTCTGATTCTTGTTGACTAGACTATTCTAAAACTCTAGGTACGGACCTAAAGTTAGTCCAAACTGATAGCAGTACAAAGGTTTTGTCTGCAAATCAAAGCAAATGATTCCTTTTTATGCAACACAGATTAATGTGGCCTAGTTGAATACAAAAGTCAAATTCTCATTTGAACTGTGTTTAACATCTTACATCTTTCCTCAAAGAATAAGCTAAAGAAAATCTTTGATGTATGCTCCTATTGTGTGAATATTACTTTGCCTTTGAAAATTATACATTACCATAGGGGAAAACGACCTCCAGAGTTCACAATTATGCTATAATGAGAATAAAATGTATTATTATGTATTTGATTTTTTTTAGTTGTAAGATTACTAGACAAGCATAATCATGTTATTTCAGAGTTTCTACATTTTAACTTGGTAGAAATTAAACTTCAAATACCATCCCCTATTCAAATACCACATACTTGCCTTCATTTCTGCACTAAAGTTTTTTAGTGCAAGGTGCTGTGAACACCTTAAGGATAAAAGACACATGTTTATTACAAGTTTTAAAGTGTGTTAAAGAGTCCAATTCAACTGAAAAAAGTAACAGTAACAAATATATTTAATCAATGCAAATTCCATTAAGTTTTATCTTTTTTAGATTACTGCCTAGAATTTTTGCATCAAAATGTGTGCAAATATATGAATATCACTCACTACAATAAAGGCTCTTCTGCTATAATTATTAAATAACCCCCCAAAATAACTAGTAATTTAATATATGGAACAAGAAATAGTATCTGAGAATCTCTTTCCCAGTAACTTTCACACTATCAAATAGGACACAGTGGTAAATAAATAGTGTAAATGGCACACAGGGATTTTTATAAATCCTCTTATAAATCAGGTTTTTTTTTCTCAATCCCCTCAAGTCATATGCTTCCTTTTGCCAATTTTCCCCACCACATATTTAACTCTGAATTTTATTCGTGTTGGGAAGTAGACATAAAACGTTTCATAGGCACCACAGATTCCATGAAATCCCCTATTTTCCCTATTGCTTCCTCCTCCAAATATTTCTAATGCACTATATTAGAACAGTTTAGTGCTAAAATTGAGTAAATTTGTCTTACAAATATACATATTCATTGCATAAATATGTGCATTGAGTTACTATAAATGCATTTTGATTGTGTAACCCTCAAACTATTCCTAACAGTAAGTGGTAAGCTGTAAAAGGCAAAAGATTGGGAAACACTACTGAAGGACATCTATCATATTAAAAGAGAACTACATAGACAGAAGAGGAAATGGCCCTCAGCAACATTCTTTGGCAAGCTAGAAATGATTCTGTGTACATAATATGGCAAAAAGAATAAAACACATCTATTCAAAACAAGCCCAAAAAGCATCCAGAGACTCCTACTATGAATAATCCTACATTATTAAATGGATATATTTATAAAATGATAGTGTGGCTGCAATACTGATAAATAATACATGTTGCAATGAGTTTCTCCCAATGAACAATTTCCTTGGAGGCTGGCACTTCCAAAAGTATCAGCACTATGATGGCTACAGCACATTACTTAATGTGATAGATTCTTAGTTTATATAGTATCCTATTGTCTCTTGATAATAGCTGATGCAGGTCCTACCATGTTCTGAAATACCTGAAAAAAATATTTAGCTTTTAATTTCAAATGTGCAGTATTCTGTCAGTCATTACATTGTGATTAAAAATAAACCTATTTAACTCTTATAGTTCATAAAATGTCCCAAACCCCAAACACTAACTTTGCTAAATGTTAACGGATTGCTTTGTTGCAAGGCATAAGGGAAGGAGCAGATATTATTCCATTAACATTAGGGGCCTCTACAAAGGAGAACCGGATAGATCAAAATAGCATTAATTGGAATCATCTTCATCTCTTAATGCAAAGAATGGTTTCACAATGACCAGAATATATGCTGACAGGTATGCCTTTTTATTTTTAATGCAATTTTTAAGAGAGTTTTTGATTAGTAGGAAAGTGGTAAAGATGTTACAAAGTCCCATATATTACCCTCCCTCACTGTACTCCTCCACCCCATTTCCTGTTAGTATATTTTATAATATTTTATATACCACAGTATATTGTCATAATTAATGAGTCAATATTGATACATTATCACAACATATAACTCACAGGCAGATGTATTCGGTTTTTATCTATTGCCTTGTTTCTGTCCCAGGGTCTTATCCAGAAACAAAATGTCATCTTTAGTTCTCCTCATTCTGCTTTTGGCTCTGATATTCTGTGAACTTTTCTAATTTCTATGAGTTTGACTCTGGGGTATTGGCTCTGGGGTTGGTCTGATGTTTTTCTTCAATTAGATGGATTCAAAGGTTTTGGGGAAGAGGACCACATAGGTAAGCCAGTATTCTTACCACATCCTATCACAGGTATGCACTCTCAGCAGGGCTTGCTGTTCTTGATGCTCCACGGAGACCTCTTGGCCAAGGTGGTGTTGGTTAGGTCTCTGCTGAAGAGTTGGTCTTCTTTTGCCTCTGCATGCTACACTCACTTCTAGGGAACACTCTTATCAGCAGCCACACTTAAGGGATAAGGAGTTATGCTCTTCATCCTTGCGGGGGGGCGCCACATAAACTACCAAGAGATTACCTATTTGGCCCATCTATTTGTTTAATAATTTTTATCAGCATGGTCCTTTTAATCTTTGTGTTATAATCTCATTGTATGATTCATTTTGCTTCTCAGATTGCACCAGCTTTAGCTATTGGGACATCACTCAGTTGGTTCCTTGGTCCAACTGGCATAGTCCTTTCATTTTGTATCTCTGTGACTGTGTGTGTATGCTCAAATACTTTATAATTTAGTAAGCACCACATGATAATCTGAGCTGGTATTATGTACTTTCTGTCCTTGTCTTAGCATAAATACATTTTGCAAGCACCCCTGGCTCCTTTTACTTCAGATGGTGCCAAAATTAGCACCTCAGTGCTGGGTGAACTCACTGCTACTAGAATATAGCAATACACATTCCCGTATTAAGAGAAAGGAAATACATGTGCACATAATAATCCCTGGCTCCGCGTCAATCCATCTGTAACAAAATTAAATCTTTCTTATTTTGATGGCATCAAACCAAACTGAAACGTTCCTCTCCACAAATCAACAATGCTTAATAAGTAGATTTCATTTTTTAATTGATGATGGCTTAGAAGTTGCAAAACAAGCATAAACAGTTCTTCATGAGATTGCCTGTGTGACTCAAGGAATGGTTTGAGGTGCAAAATCATTTGCACTTTGGATTGGGTCTCTTTTCCTGGTCTTGGTGGAGGGTTTGGGAAATAGTAGCACTGCCAATGGAACAGGTGGTTATCGAGCAAGTGAGGGAATTCTGAGAAGGCAGAGGCGATGGGATGAAAACATCCTAAGCTTCAGGACCTTCTTTCAATAGCACTAGAGCTTCTAGTTCAAGAGTAGAAAGACATCCGCCTTCAGCTTCTGCTCAGAGATCCATCTGGAATTTGGATTCGCAGGGCCTGCCTTTTCCAAGACGCCTCATTCTATCAATCCTTTGCCTGATGCATCTTGCTCCTTCAAACCCTCCGTGTCCACCCTTCACTTTGTCCTCAGCATGCACATTCCCACATTTACAAAACTAAGGATGGGTACCCTTGAAGCTACTTTATGCCTATTTCTTCTTTTTTTCCCCATTTCTCACCATAGCCAAACGCTTTTTAAGAAACCTAGAAAGTCTACATTTGTTCATGTTTCACCTCCCATCCATTTCTTCACCACTCTAGTCCACCACTAATGAAACATAATCAACAGTTATCCAACTTGCTACTTCTGGCAGGTTCTTCTTCACAATTTATTTTAACAGATCTAAAATATTAGAAACCAACAGAAAAGGCATTATATTTTTTAAATAAACTCACAAATTTATATTGCAGTAGACAAAAACTCCCATTTTATTATGTACAAACCATCCACCATGTCATTAAATTCCAAAAGTGTTCAAAATCACATTAACATCAGTTAATCTAAAAAAAAAATAGGAAAAAATTACCAATCAAGTTATCTGAATGGAGTTTTTAAAATAGAAGAATAATGGTAAATACAATGGTAAAATTCTCATTACAAAAATATACTAAACAAAAGTTAAGTCAAGCAATACATTTGAAGTGTTTGTACTACATCAGTATTATTAATATTTAAAATGTTAGTGACCAGAAAATCCATGAGACAAAACATAAATGGCTAAATAACATAAGACACATCTAATATCACATATAACAAAGTAAAGAAGCTGATCAAATTTCACCTATCAAATTTTAAGTAATTTAAACATGTCTCTCAACTGTACTGTTTGTTGAAACCAGTATTATAGTAATGGTTTCTAAAGAATGATAAAAATACATATGGTTTTCATTTTTTATTTATTTCTGAATTTTCTAAGCTACACTAAAAACAAAAGACAAGCAGAAGTAAAATATAGAAAGTTATTTAGTAACAAAAAAATCAGGAAGTAGGCAATCATAAATTGAGAACTGGATATAATAAAACAACAGAATAAACTGAGATCCCTATTCAGATTTTTAGAGTCCCAAAATGTCACTCAGAATAATTCTCTTATCAATTTATTCGTATCTATTTTTAGAGGAAAAAAGTTTTTATTTAACTGAAATTAATTATGAAACCAAATATCTCTAGGGTGAAGAGTTCATACTAAGACATAAGTGATAAATTGTTTCCAGGAGATGATTTAATGAGGAAACAGAAAATAGTGCAGTAAGTAGCAAAAAGAGACCAAGTGGACACATTGTGAGGAGGAAACTTGATGGTAAACCAGAGGTTTGCAACAATACAGGTTCAGCCTAAGACCTAAAATTGTGTTTTACGTTCAAACTCTTTAAAATGTCCTTGTCCACAATACTATGCTATGGGTCTTGCTTAACAGATAGCAGCTGTGGACACAGATGTGGTCTCCCTCAATTATGCAAGCCAAGGCCCCACTGGATAGAAGCAGGTTAATATAGCTTTAATGACGGCAGATTAGATATTTAGCCTGTCTTTTAGACATAATTCAATCTGCGATTTTCAGAAGAGCTCTTGATGACGCACAATGTCACAAACCCAACATAAGAGCAGTTTAAGATCTGGTGACAGAATACATGTATTAGTGAGTGAAAAATGTTGGCTACATATGAGAAAGACATAGGTAAAGACATTATAGGGAAATTTTACATTTTAAATTAGATATAATTTTTATCTCAAAGGCTGGCCTCTGCACACAGCTAAACAACTAAGCACATTTATGCATTGTGACTACTTAAGTAAAATCAGTACCTAGGGAAAAAAAAAGGTTTTGGCATCAAATATTTAGGTAATTATTTCTAGTATTTGGGCTCACAAACAACAAAAAAAACCTGAAAATCATGCTGAGCTTTTTATGCAACAGAAAAGGATTCAAATCCAAAACTACTGTCATATTTCTAACTGTTTAATATAGGTTGCCCCCCAAGTTGTTTTTCAAATTGCAAACTGGTATCTCTAAAGTATGCATTATCAAAATGGATTCCATTTAGATATATAGCATTAACTAAAATGAAGTAACTCTAGGAATGCAGTGTTTAGATCTGATTTTTGTTTTCCCAATTATTTCCTTAAATATTCACCAAGAACCTACTAAGTGCCAGACGCTGTTCCATATGCTTGGGAAATTTCAGGGAACAAAACTGAAAACAGCCCTTGTAATACAGTTCAAACATTAATGAAATATACAAAAATAAAATAAGTATAATAAATACATGGTGTTCTGAGCAATTATACTCATAATCTTATTGGTTGACTATAGCTCTGCCCCACCTCATGCCCACCTGCCTTATAAGTTTCCATTTTTCTCCCACCATGGACCTGCCTCACTTTGTGGTTTGCTCTATAAAAACCCCTAGTGAAGTTGGGGCTCTCAGCAACCCACTTGGGACACCTGTCTGTCTTGTCTCTCTCTCTCTCAGACATAAGCTTTCTTTCTCTCAATACACTTATTCTGCACTTAAAAAAATAAGCACACGATATCATGTATCAGAAGGTGGCAGGTACTTTTAGAGGAACAAAGATTAAGATAAGGAGAATTGGTACTTGGGATTCCAAGTCCAGGACAGGATAAACAGCTTAGGAAAGCTGCATTTAATGAAAGGCACAGACCCAGAGAAAGTGAAGTATAAGAGATTGGGGGGGGGGGATATGATCCAGGCAAAGAACACACAGTACAGCATACAGCCTGTGCCTCGCATGCACACAGAAGGGTAAAGACAAGTATAGCTGGAGGAGAAGTAAAACCCGAGAAAGACACACAGGCCCTCTAGGTAGTTACAAGGTCTTTAACATTTACTCCAGGGACACAGGCATTCACTGGAAGGTTTTGAGCAGGAGTCAACTGACAGATTGTTAAAGGAAGCTCAAGCTACTCTGTTGCAAATAGACATGAAAAAAGGAAAAGTGAAAGCAAAGAGAACTGCTGACAAGTTTCTGTAGTAACCACACAAGACATTAATTAGACAGTGTAGGAGCAGAAGGGTTGAGAAGTTGCCAAATTTTGGATTATTTTGCAAGTAGAATTTAAGGGATTTGCTGGTTGATTGCATGTGGTGTACAAAAGAGAGAAAGAAAAATCAAGGATGTTTTCAAGGTTTTAACCAAAAAGACTGGATTTGTCAACAGCTGTGAGGTAGGCTGCAGGTGGAAGAGGTCTGGAAGCAATGATTCAAAGTGCCATTTGGTGCATGTAAACTTTGACAGGTCTCCTGGATATCGAAGTCAAGAGACCAATTACTACTGTTGGTTATACAAGTCTAGAATTCAGGAGAGGAGTCTGAGCTGGAGACATAAATTTAGGAGTTGTTAGTCTGATACTTAATTTCTATACATGGCAAATTATGCAAAGCATTTGTTGATCACTAATATATGTTGTGCACCACAACTGCACTTTCACATACATTATGTCTTCTAATTCTTGCAAATTACTTATTTTTACAGACTAATGTTTTTTAGGTACTAAATACTTAAGCGACTTTCCTTGTCTAACTAACATCCCTTATAGCAATGAATTTTACAAGAGGCAGACCTTGGACTCATATTTTTCCAGTAGCTGTATCATCTCTTAACAACCCAATACAAACAGAAATGTAACTCAGATTCTGGATGTGATATAGGAAAAGAAGAATTCAAAAGGTGCGTGCAGAATTATGCACAATTATTCCCTAGCAATATAAAAAGTGCTTTAAATGTTGAATAAATTTAAAACTGGGTTTAGTAAGCTTTTAGAAAGAAAGAAAGAAAGAAAGAAAGAAAGAAAGAAAGAAAGAAAGAAAGAAAGAAAATACACTAGGTGTTTTAGAATTTCAATCAAGGTATGTTTTTTTAAAAAAATTTAAATTGTATTCCCTTAACAGTCTTATTTTAAAATAGGACACTTTATTTTAACGTCAAATATGAAATGAATCATGTGTGATATATTTGGAATAGTAAGGAACATAGTCCTCTAAAACAAAACTAAAAAGAATGGGTTGTTAATTTAAAATCATATTTAAGAAAACAAAAAGAATTCTTTTTTTTCACAAGTACATGCTATTAAATGCTTCTTGTACTTGTAAATTAGAATTACAGTTTCTCAAACCATAAACTTTAGAAAATTAACTAAGTAAAATTCAGTACCATTTGTGAAGATGTTTACAAATCAAATTATAAATCATTCTATAAAATTATAACTTAAAGCCAGGCATGGTGGTACACACCTGTTATCCAAGTACATGGGAGGTTGAGGAGAATTGTGCAGTCAAGGACATCCCAGTCTACATACTGAGACTCTGCCTCAGGAAAAAAGAATTATATGTATCATACTATATAAAATATATATATGTAGTATAATTGCATATATATAAAATATAGAAAACAACAGAAAAAAAGGAAAGTAAGATTTTAGAAATTGCTTAAGCTAACTTCGCAAGTGAGAACAGTAGTCTACCTTGGCATTCATAAAGTTTGGCATCCGCTTTCATAGAACCAACTAGTACTTCTCTCGTTTAACAAAGTAGAAGCAACCTGAAGTTTTCCTCCTAAAATTCTGATCTGAACAGTCCCTAAATGTAGCTTGTGAATCTATCAGCCCAGAGCATTCTGACGATAATCAGTTGTCATGGCATTTTCTCCTTGAACAAAAATTTTCAAGCTGATAGACTGATTCATATTTTCAAGTGCTAAGGAAAAAAATAATATATTCTATTACATTTGAAAATCTTCCATATAGAGGTAGTGGATTTTAGAATGGCATAGAAATCCTAGTGAATATTAAAAATGATTTCTAACTCAAACTAAGCAAAGCTACAATACATAGAAGTTTATTAATAGTGTAGTTATGACACAACAAGATAAATGTGGAAAACTATCTCTGGATAATATGAATTATTACATAGAACTCTAGTCTCAATATGGAAATGCAAATCAGATGACACACTAAGTTACAGAATGATTAACATGCATCCATGTAATTTATCTCTGTCTAAAATATTACCCATGTCTTCTCTTGATTGGTTCTGATTGATTGAAAAGGTTTTCTGTTTTGGACAGGAAATGGTTATGGAAAAGATAAAGGTATCTTTTCTGGATTTTCTCCTGGAATTTCAACTTCTAGAGCTAAATTTATATTCTGCTTATTCCTAAAACCGATTAGGGATAAAAGAACCTTTCTGTGGAATACTTGTTTAAGTTCCAATAATTCATAAACACTAGAAAGATGACAGTTTAATGTTAATGGGTATTGTGAACTAGTACAGAAACTAAATTTCATATTAACATTTCTTACTATTGTAAACTGAAATACCAACCTAGTAAACTTCTTGTACAATTTGCAGTGAACTAAGGAGTAGTAAATACAGGTATATTAATTTCAGGAAAAAATACTGTAGAGATAGGAAAAATTGATTAAATGCCTACATAATTTATGTGACAATGACCTAGTGGTGAGGATAATGATAAAAATGAGAGCATTGGCCAGGGATTTAGCTCAGTGGCCTAAGTGCCTGCCTGGCAAGTGCAAGGTTGTGAGTTTAATCCCTGGTACAAAAAAAAAAAATGAGAGCATTAACTCTATGCTTTATGTCACATCTTGTGACACACTGGCTCACTCCACTTTGCAACACAGTACTGAAATTGTTTGCACTATCTCCATTTACAGTTGAGAACAAGGACTGAGAAGAACTACATATCATTAACAAAGTCACACAGCTAATAAGCTGTCAATATCAGCTCTACTCAGCTCAATCCCAAACATCAGCTGTTAGCCCTCCTGTATTCCACTATTCGTTCTTTTTGTGGATTTTTTGAGGGTTTTGTTTGTTTTGTTTTTTGAGACAGCACTTTTATAGTCTAAAACTAGCTCTGAACTTATTATGTAGCCTGGGCTAGCTACAAACTCAAGATCTCTTTCTTTCGTCTCTTAAGTGCTGGGATTATACGTATATTCCACCGTGCTTGGATCTAGTCCATCTAGGGATTGAACCCAAAACCTTGACATTGAACTACATCCACAGGCCTTACTTCCTTATTTACTTATGTCTGCATGTATGTTTGTATGAATATATGTATGTATGTATTTATTGGACAGCATATCACTTAATCTGTAAATTAATTGCCTAGGCTGGCTCAAACTTGTGATCCTGCCAGAGTTCTGGGATTGCAGGCTTGTGCCACCACATTTAGCTTCTATTCCATCTCTTACAAGCAGAAATAAGTTTCATAAAATAAGTACTGAACCTGGTATTTCTTCAATCCCTAGTTTAAAAATATTGCTGCTTCACTGTCTTCTATATAAATCAGCAATGTCAGTTCTGTTCAGCTGTATCATACACTTACCCATTGTAGCAGCCATTTATTGCATAGATAACATGCTTAGTGTTTTCTATTTGCCACAACCTGGGTGGTAGTGAAAAGTGAAGAAAATGTCCCAGACTTTGTCTCCCTGGAGGGAGGAAGATGAACAACAGACAAGCATTTGAGAGTAAATTACATTTCTGGTACAGGATGCAAATAAAGGGAGCCACAGGCCTATCCAGGGGAACAGTTTTCTGGGTAAGGAGACTCATAGCAATGGCTCTGTCAAAGTCTAACCATGCTGGGCACCCTTTTGACTAGTGTTGGCTTTCGGTATGACTCATGGCTGACATTTTAAGAGTTATATTTAGGATGAGTTTTGGGGTTTTTTTTTCCACTTGTAAATGATTAGCAGCATTCGGCTGATCCTTCCTGCTTCCTAGACCCCGTAAGAAGTACCAAACAATATTAATTTCTATTACAGATATATATGGTATTAACATCACATATATTCCCATAATGTATACGAAGATGATCATTTCAATTAATAATTCCCTGTGAAATATAATTTACAGATGAGTAATTATTTGTATTTACCTATATTGTTCATTTCATACAAATTAGAAAGTATCACCCATAGACTCTTGAATCAGAATAGTCTTGGAATGCTTAATATGATATTGGGATGAACTGCATAAATTAGGGAGAACTCTTTAGCATAATACTTAAATAATGACAACCTTATGAGCTAAATTTTATACACCAAAAGCAATAAGATAATCATCTCTATTACTATTACATTCTCAGAATCTAGCATTCTTTTTCAAAATTATTTTGATGATATCCAACTAACTTAGATTTTTAAAAATAATCAGAAATTATCACTTAGGCTATATAAGATCATTACAAAGTAGCTTCATTTCAGTAAGTGCCTCTGGGATTAACAGAAGTCCATTCAGTAAATTTACTAGGAAAATAAAAATAATAAAATGTAACTATTTTATTCCATAATGTATTTCATAAAATAATTTTTTATTTTAAAGAGAAAAAACAAAACAAAAACGAAAGAAGCAAACAACAACAAAAAGAAGCCCAAAACAATAGTGATATAAGATTTCAAAAAAGGATGACAGGTATTTAACAATGGTTGTTACATGAGACAAGGAAAAATATAAATTTGTGTATATATATATATATACACACACACACACACACAAGATAGCTAAGATAATTGTACTACTAATTCTATTAGTTCATGGAAAAGAAGAGTGTTATACTGTTTTATCACTTTTTCATGCCTATATCCAGTAATCTGAGCATCTCTTTTGAGGATAACAATATAAATTATTTCCAATAGCTTCTGTTGAATTCAACAGCAAATCTTACAGCATTTAAATAACCAAAAATTTGATACAAACATTATGGGGATAACTTTGTATTTATTTAGAGTAGTGATATTGTTCACAATTTGTTAAATGCTAAATTACTGAGTCTCATTAATTTACTTTTACAAATATTTACTGCATACTTTCCAGGCAAACAAAGCCTACCTTGATGCTGAGGTTAAAGATTATAATGCTATAGAGATTTATACTTAAATAATTTTTTTAAATTTCCTTCTATTCAACAAATACTTTATTTTCTGTTTTAATTATTCATCTTACTGTTTCAAAATACTCACAAGACCAGAGAAAAAAGTAGTACATTTCCTTGTTCACAGACTTCTGAGAAGAGATTAGTGACAAAATCCAATGTGTAAGCCATGATTCTATGTTAATGTTTTATTTTCTCTTTCACTTGTAACTCCTGTAAATTCTTCATGGTTAAACAACATGTAAATTAACATTTACATGCTAATCAAACATTCTTAAAGATAGATGTAAAATCTTCCAACAAGATGCAAGTATTCTATTTGTTAAAGACTATGAGGAAACCCATTTGAATTAAAAAAAAGAAAAACTCATTATACAGCCCAGTTTAACAAACTGGCTAAAGAGTAGCCTAACACACAAATCTCTAAAGAAAGATTTTTAGACCCTGCTGCACAGAAAAAGGATTTGGAGGCTAAATAAATGACTAGGAGACCAAGCTGAGATTTACAGGTTGCTTTTCAGCTATCAAGGCAAGTATTCTCTCCAGAGTATAAAGATAAACCTTTTCTTCTTTTAAGTAACATATAAAAAATTATTTCTTATCAAAATATATGGTCCCCCATTCAAAAACAACAATAACGTTTCAAATAAAATAACATCCAATAAATTCTACTTAGAATATTTGCCTATGATACATTACATATGATACATTACAGATGTACATAACATGGTTTCTGTAGTCTCTGTTTTTAGCAGTTCCTTCATGTTTAGGAAAGTTTTAAATGTCTTTGTATATATATTAACTTGGATCCCTCTTTGATTTACAGTCTTACCAAACAATGAGAAGTTTGACTATGAAAATCTGTGTCAATTGCATCACAGCGAAAAGTGAAAAAAGAAATGAACAAACTGGCCAAGTGGCCCAGGTTCTAGCTTTTGTAGTTGTGCTGAGACTCCAGGCAGTCCCAGCCTTATGCTGGTGATCCCAGGCAGGCTTTGCAGTTTACTAGGGAGAGTGACTCAGACAAGTCGCTCAGCCTTGCTACACTGGGTTATTACCTGTAAAATGGGCATAAAAGCAATGTGGACCCATGAAATTACAGTAAAGATTAACAAGTAATAAAGAGTGTGTTCCCTATATACATGCTTGATGTTGGTTAGCTCTCAGCATGAGCTGTATGCTACTAATAACAGAACAGGTAATGTAATTAAAGATATTATATGCAGGTTATGTGCATTCTTCAAACCAACTGAGCTGCACACCCAGGATTCAGGCATTGTGCTACATACAAATTACACCTCAAAATAAATGAAAGTTGTTAAATAACAAAATAATTACATAAAGGAGAAGAGACATCGAAACCTAGAAGAAAGAACACATGCTATTTGAACGCATTACACTGAATCAGTCTAGTAAGCATGATTTCTAATATTCACTAGAAATCAGATTGTTAATTTTATTTTGTGCCATTATAATTTCTGAAACATATACAAATAACCTCATAAATACTCCACAAACTGTAATTGCCATCTTGTGAAAGTCTCTGTATTCACTGCTTATCTCTAATCATTTTGTAAGTAACCACCAAAATGACACACTACCAAAGATGACTCATAATTAATAACTTCAAACAAGTCCATGGCAGCTAATGAGAAGCTACTCTATACCAAGCAGAGTTTTACGCATTTTACAATTACTTCCTCTTTCAATCCTCCCAACAACTCTACAGACCTGTGGTCCTTACTCTGCATCAAAATGTAAAAACACAGAACCCTTAGCCTAAGTTGACAGAGGCCAGAAACAGAAATGTCAGAGCAGGAACAGGAACTAGTATACAACTCCACAGGCTGAGATTTTAATCATTACTTTCCCAAGGCCCAAGGTGCAAAGACACACACATATGTGTCAATTTTCTGACTTGAAAATCTAAAATGCATGTCATATATGGTCCTTGTC
Source organism: Dolichotis patagonum (assembly GCA_004027295.1). Taxonomy (NCBI): domain Eukaryota; kingdom Metazoa; phylum Chordata; class Mammalia; order Rodentia; family Caviidae; genus Dolichotis; species Dolichotis patagonum. The sequence continues at coordinate 260,344 of PVJX010000242.1, read as the reverse complement.
TTTCATGTCGCAGTATGAGGCAGCAATCACTTTAGGCAGGTCCTTGTCTTACTGCTCCTTTTCTCTGAGTCTATGACAAGAGGATTGTGAGATGATGGGCAATGGTAGAAGAGAGACAAGAAGGAGAAGAAGGAGAGGGGGGACATAATTTTTCCCCATTATTTTCCATATCCAAGACAGAATTTCATAGGTTCTAGGTACAAGTGACAAAACAATACACAGGCCGAAGAAGCAAAAGTTGTATGCTTTAAAAAAAAGAAAGCTTATTTTGAAATAATTTTAAATATATCTATAGAGAGAGAGAGAAAGGAGTTGCAAAGTACTGTTATTTTATCTCTCTCAGTCAGGGGAACATTACATTTAAACTGCCTCCATAACATCCACCAAATGGAGAGACTTGAGTAGTATAGTATTTCATGTTAGACCACTTATTTCCTTAACATCAAAGGTTTAGTTACCTGCTAAGAAATTATACGTTTAATGTAAATGACTGGAAAAACAGTAGAGTACAAGTTACCTGATTTTTGTCTGGTGTCCTTTTTACCCATCTCACAACTGTGATAAATCTTTTCCACTACAATATATACCTCTGCTTAGTAAATTAGAGCATACACAATTGGTAAATAGTGACAACAGCAATAGTGTCGATAGTAAAACATGCGCTGGTTTATAGGAAGCTTTGTGTTCTCAGATAGTTTAGCATTTACTCACCAAATTATAACAGCAAAACAAAGTATACTGCAAAAAGTAATCAGAACAAGGGTTAGAGGAAAATACACTGCGCATTTACCCCACAGCATTCTTCTGTGTTCAGTTTCATCAGTGAATCTGAGTCTTTCTTGGAAGTAGCCAGTGCCTGTTCCTTGGCACCTTGATGCTTTTTGCCATGGTCTCCAGGTCCCTGATTTCTAAACTCTTCTATTCATCTGAAATCTACCTTTATTCTTTCTTTTTCAAGGTCAAGTTTCCATTTGCTATAATATTTACTTGTACTAATATGTCTTTCTAAGGTTTCTAGTTATTGGGTGTCAAGTTTAATTGTGTCAACTTGACTGGCTTGGAACCAATGCGAGATTGAAGCACACTCTTAAGTGTGTCTGAGTGGGCAACACACATGTGCCCTTTGTCCTATTGATCAGTTAGATGTTCTCCACTTGGCTTATTGAAATGAAATTAAAAAGCAAATGTTATCAGGCACTCTCCTTCACTGCTGCTGCTGTTGGGAGTGTAAATTGGTACAATCTTCTTGAAAAGAAGTTTGGTAGGAAGTTTAAAAATGTTCATACCAATTGGTCTATGATTTCTACTTCTAAGGATACTTTGTAATTCCATAATTTTATATCAAATATTTTTGTCATTATTCTTTGTAATAGCGAAAGTTATGAAATAACACTAAAGATGAGCAGTAATGTCACAGCCATAGAATAAATTAGGATATAACCATGGTTATGTCACAAGGAAGTGTATTTCACCAGGAAATACACGTGTGAAATACACTGAAATTCATCAAAAATGTTTTAAAAAGTAGGTAATATATTTTCTATGTAATTTTATAAAGTATATTTTCTATATAAAATGTTAGCCCCTTAGAATCACAAGAGAATAATTTTGTTCCTTATCTTCTTTGTATTATCCTAAGTTTCAAAACATTGAGCCTGTAGTCATAAATTAGAGAGACCCAATATTTGGTATAGTAAAAGCATTTTAAAAGTTTGAAGGTTATGCAGAGTACTTGAGATTAAAAATTCAGAAGATATGTTCAGAAGATGTGTTAAGGTCAAGAAGAACGATCAAAGATTCAGGAGCGCGAGGCAGAGGGTAGCAGCATTCCCAGTGCACAGAATGAACACATTTCAGACAGGCAAACATAGGGCAAAAAAGATAACAAATGAAAACCTATGGAAAGTTCTCTTTTCTACTGACCATGTGGAAGAATTCTTAAACTGAATAGTTTCAGACCAAAGGTATGCTTAAAGTTGCATGTTTTCATGATATCAATTACAGTTGTGTAAATTCACTTACCTGATGAGAGTAGTATTGTGTTTAGGACACACTGCCATAAATGCCACCAAAACAGAGTTTTGTATAGAATCAGGTAAAACACTGTTTTCTACAATTCTTTTCAGCTTATCTTTAACAAGGACTAGATAGAAACTTTTATTTTACACAATCTTAACTTCTCCACTACAGGGGAAAATAGGTTTGACTCTTTCAATACAGAATGGTATGCACTGCTTTTTATCCCAATTTTGCCCAGAACTAGGAGAGACATAAATAAATTTCAATTTTTTGTAACTTTGCCACCCTAGCTTTGTAAAATTTAATACATAGTAAAGGGAAAATTTACTTTATAATTTATCATGTAAGAGAATAGTAACACTATTCCTTTAAAAAAATTTACAGCCAGGCACATGCCTATAATCTCAGAACTCAGGAGGTCGAGGCAGGAGGACTATCAAAAATTTGAAGCCAGATTCAGCTACATGGTGAGTTCAAGGTCAGCTTGAACTCCATAATTAAACCCTGTCTCAGAAAAAACACCACCAACAGAAAATTTTACAGACACAAAGCATGCAATTCAACTCAATCACCTATAATTCAATTTCTTGTTACAACCAGATCAATGAGTTCAAATATTTGGCCCTCAATGTGATTATATACATCAACATTTTTATTAAAAAAAATTAGAAACACAAATGCATGGTATATCATGGTATTAAGAATGTATTTTTAGCCCTCCAATTGGGTGGATCCTCCTATCAGACAAACTGCAGGAAGGCCCAAAGAATGGTCCCGCCCCTCACTCCTGCCAGGACTGAGACAGAATTGCTGGGGATGGCCCAGAGCCCAGGGGTAATGCCAGAGACACAGGAAGGTCCCAACTAAGGCACACAGGACAGACAGGTAAGGCTAATGGCATGAAAAATCTAAAACACCAATAACAATAGGAGCCAGCAGGTGACTGAGGACTCCATAGGATGACAACCAGTTCAGGAAGAACCTAGTACTCAGTAACTGGTCCTTTTCTCTAAATTTTTTTCTTTTTTTCCCACTTCTTCCTCCTCCTCTTCTTATTCTTCTCATTCTTATTCTTCTTCGTTTTCTTTTGTCTGTCCCTTTTGATTGTTTGTTTTTTTCTGTCTTTTCTAAAAGCTAGGGAGACCGCCAGGCACAGAAACTAATCCCATCCTCCAAACCAAGAGACCAAATTCAGATAATCCCTCTAATACTACTCATTCTTTCTTTTCTACCTCCTTCTTTAGTTTCCCAAACCTTGCATGATCATCCTTTGTCCTCTACTCTTGCTCTTACATACTTGCTAGTTATCTTTGTTGTATACACTATCCTGTCTAAATTTCTCCACTATGCAATAAAACCAAGGGGAAAAACTCTGCATACAAACTCCTGATTTATAGTTGGTTCTGTTATATAACTACAGGCTCTGCTCCTGTGGTCTAAAGAACAAAATCAGTAATTACCACACCTTCTCAGCTTCTCAATTGTTTAGCTAGGATGTTATTATCAGCTGTCTGCCCTTCTGTAACAATACTGGTACGCTCTGAGGTAAGGTAATAACCTCACCACAGCCCTATACCAAAGGACTGGGGACTGAGCCAAACATATACCAACATCCCACTCTTAATTGTGAAGTTAGGATCTTGTGACAGACACAAACCAAGATAGCCCCACACAGAAGGCATTCCTGAAGAACAGACCATTCCTAGAGAGGCCTTGATACTGTTACTATAGCTACATACTGCAAAAAACTCAACAAGATTATCATAGAAAACAAAAAATAATTTTGTGTTGAAATGGAAAAATGACATGGCAAAGAAGCAAAATACAGCCTTAGGTCTCCAGCCCAATCAAAACAAGACCAGAAGATACTGACATAGAATAAATTAGAAGACACACAACTGAAATTTCTGAAGAGATAGCAACTAAAGCAAACAAATAAATTCACAAGGCTATAGAGGACATCAAATCAGAAATAATTCCTCAGGTTAAAAAAGAGAGAAATGTCAATATTTATAAACAAATTGCTCAGCAAATCTAGAGTACAGATAGATAAAAACATAGGTGATGACAGGAAGAGGATGGAAAACATGATTGATCAATATAGGAAAGAAATGGAATCAAACAGATACCAAGGAAATTAAAAATTCCACTGAAATCTGGCAAAAATGGCTTGAACAAAACTGAGACAGACTTTCAAACTTTGAATACAGGATCATGGCTACTGATCATGAAAGGAAAGAACTCTTGAAAATAATAAAAGATCAAGAAATAACTATTCAACAGCTACAATACAACATAAAGAAATATAAGGTTAATTGGTGTTAAGGAAAAATCAGGACTCAGCACAAATAACATAAAAAAGACGATTTGCATTAGTAATAGCAGTAAACTCCCCAAACATGGGAAATTAATCTACAGATAAGTGAAGCATATAGAACTCCAACAAGACATGAACAAAATAAACCTACATCCATACATATAATAATAAACATCCCAGAAATTCAGCACAAAAACAGAATATTAAAATCTGTTAAGAGAAAAGAAACAGATCACCTATAAAGGAAAGTGCATCAGAATCATGACACACTTCTCAACACAAACCCTTAAGTCAAGAAGAGACTAGAATGAAGTATTTTAAAAGGAAAATAGGAAAGGAAACAATGTCCAACCCAGATTGATGTAATCTGCAAAACTATCTTTCAAATTTAATGTAGAAACAAGATGCTTCCATGACAAAGAAAAATGGAAGAAATTGAAACAAACACTACAAAGGGTACTGAAAGATATTCTAGACAGAAACAAAAATGAACACAAGTCCCAGAACCACAACAGAAAGAAACCACCAAGCAGGGCAAGCAATTAAACAGAAGGGTAAAGTAGGGAGCCACCAGCAGAAAAATAACATGACAAAGATAAGACAATACATATCAATTACGACCATCAATATAAATGGCCTCAATACACCAATCAAAAGAAACAGATTGGCAGAATGTATCAAGAAACAAGATCCAACACTATGTTGTATACAAGAAATACATTTAACTGAAAAATAAATATACTGAAAGTCAAAGCATGGAAAATAATACTCCAGGCAACAGGAACCCAGAAAAAAGCAGGGATAGCTATTCTGTTTGCAGACAATGTGAACTTCAAACCAAGAATTATTGAAAGAAGGAAAGAAGGTCACTAACTACTAGTTAGGGGGAACATTCAAGAGGAAGAGATAGCAATCATAAATATAAATGCAGGAAATACAGATACCCAACTATACCCAACTATATAAGACAAATATTAATAGACCTTAAAAATCAAATAAGCAATAACACAATTGCAGTGAGGGACATTAATATCCCATTGTCACAAAGAGAGCAATTAGGCAAAAATTAAGCAAAGAAATAATGGCAGGGGAGCAAATCTGTGAACAAATGGACTTAGTAGACGTTTACACAGTATTCCACACAACAACATCAGAATACAGTCTTCTAGCTGAATATGGGATATACTCCAAAATAGACTTTATACTAGCCCACAGAACATGCTTAACTAAATGCAAAGGAAATGAAATTATCCCATATGTATCACCTGATCATACAGCAATAAACTGTAATTTAATGAAAAAAGAAACCACAAAAATGCCATAATCACATGGAAATTAAATAATACCACACTGAACAACCAAAGGGTCACAGATAAAATTAAAGAAGAAGTTATTTATAATCAAAGGTAAATGCAAATACAGTTTACCAGAACCTGTGGGATGCAATGAAAGTAGTCCTAAGAAGGGTACTTATACTGGTAAATTCTCACATAAGGAAAACTGAATATAAATAAACAACCTAAGGCTGCACTTCAAAGCTCTAGAAAAAGAAGACCAACTCAAGCTCAAAGCCAATAGAAGGGAAGAAATTATAAAGATTGGAGAAGAAAATAATACAAAGAATTAATGAATCAAACAGTGGGTTCTTTGAAAGAATAAATAAAATTTATAAACCCCTAGCCAATCTTATCAAACAAAGTAAAGAAAAAACTCAAATACATGCAGTGCAGAATGAAGAAGGTGAAATCATTACAGATCCTGTGAAAACTCAGAAGATAATCACCTACTTCAAAACTCTTTCCTTCTAAAATCAGGAACAAAACAAGGATGTCCACTATGACCACTCCTATTCAATATAGTTCTGGAATCATTACCCAAAGCAATTACACAAGAGAAAGATATAAAAGGAATAAGGATAGGAAAGGAAGAAGTTAAATCATCATTATTTGCAGATGACATGATACTTTACATAGAAGACCCCAAAACCTCCACCATAGCACTTCTACAATTAATTTCCAAATTCAATAGCATGTGTGGACACACAATAATTCAAAAATCAATAGCATTCCTGTATACACACAATAAACTGACAGAGAGAAATTAGGGAAACCACACCCTTTACAACTGCATCAATAAAAAATACTTAGGAATCAATCTAACAAAGGAAAAAAATCTATACATTGAAAATCACAGCAGTCTAAAAAAGAGATCAAAGAGGTTATCAGAAAATGAAAACAATATCCCTTGCTCATTGATAGAAAGAACCAACATTGTGAAACTGTCCATACTCCCAAAATTGTTACACAGATTCAGTGCAATCCTGATCAAAATACCATCACCATACCTCACAGATCCAGAGAAAACACTCATAAAATTCAAAGCAAAGGCAAGGCAGGAGGCATAATCCCTGAATTGAAATTATATTGCAAAGCTACTGTGATAAAATCAGCATGGTACTGGCAAAAAACGAGACCTGAGGATCAAGGGAACAGATTAGAAGATTTACACACAGCCACTAATACACTTGGCCACATTATCTTTGACAAAGGGGCCAAATATATTCACTGGAAGAAAGATAGCTTCTTTAATAAATGGTGCTGGAAAAACTAGTTTTCCACATTCCAAAGACTTAAATTAGACTCATGTCTATCACTATGCACTAAACTATAGCCAAAATGGATCAAAGATCTATGTATTAAACCAAAAACACTAAATCTACTGGAAGAGAAAGTAGCTAGAAATCCTAAAGACAAAGGTGTAGGCAGAGTGTTTATGAACGAAACCAAACTGCACAGGAAGCATTTCAGAGTCGATAATTGGGACCTCATCTTATTAACATTTTTTTTAACACATCAAAATCAACCACAAACAGAGTGAAAAGAACATCTACAGACTGGGAAAAAGTGTTAGCCAACTGTCCCTCAGACAAAGGACTTCTATCTGGAACATATAAAGAATTTTTAAAAAATCAGGCCCCCCAAATTCAAAGACCCAACCCAAAAATGGGCATATGCATACACACTTGTCAGATGAAGAAGTACACATGGCAAATAATTATATGAAAAAAATGTTTAACATCACTGGTCATCTTCAAGAAGTCAACCAATAACTAATGCTGGAGGGGCTGTGGGGAAAAAGGAACCCTTATCCACTACTGTTTGGAGTGTAGACTGGTACAATCATTGTAGAAATCAGTGTGGAGATTTCTCAGAAAACTAGGTCCCATTTGACCCAGCTATTCCCCTTCTGTGTATTTTCCCAGAAGAATTAAAAACATCATACCACAACAAAATATGTGTACCCACATTTATAGCAGCACAATTTGTAATAGCTAAACCTTGGAACCCCAAAATGCCCAACAACCAAGAATAGATAAAACAGATGCAGTACTTTTATATAATGGGGTACTATGCAGGTATAAAGAAGGATAAACTTGAGACTTTTATAGGTAAATGGACATAACCACAGACCATACTCATAAGTGAAATGAATCAAAATTGCATATGTAAACATCACATTGCCTCCCTAGTGTAAGAAACTGAAAGAGCAAATAAGGTCTAAAATGTACAATAGATATTGTGAAAGGGGAAGTAACTGCTCAAAAGGAAAAAAACAATTGGAATGGGGGAAAGGAGAAAAGAAGGGTAAAGAACATACACACACATATGATAGCTAAAATAATTACAAACATCACATATACCCTAAAATATATTATTATTATTATTATTATTATTATTTGAGTAACTGCTGTGATTTTACATAAATGCAATAAATACTTGGAAAATTGACCATCTATAAAATTTAGAATTTACTTGCCATAATACTAAAAGATTTACTCGAATATTATTTTATTTTCATGTATTTGGCAAGATCCATACTGTCACAGTAAAATAATTCTAAAAGCATCTGAACTTAATACTTCAAAAAACAACGCAATCTAGATATGAAGATAGAAAAAGCAAGAAAATTAGTCAACAAGGCTGGTCAACTGAAGTCCATTCAAGAAGTAAATGAAGAAGTGTAACATGTGGTCCCTTTTGTAAACAAGCTGATAGTGTTTTTCTTTCAAATAAAAAAAGAGTATATTTTTAAAAGCTGTCTTTCAACAAAGTTAATAGTCATGGAAAAAAACTATAAATATTTTCTTTCTCTATAAAATGGAATGTGGTTAGGACCCAGAAAACTAAAAGTCTCTGTCACTTCTTGAACAGTTGTACTAATGTCACTCATTTACATTCCTTCCTATCAGTGTCCCAAAGATGATCTAATCTAGATGACTCAAAGGATACAAAACTCATGCCCTCGCCTCTTGAATCTAAAATTAGAGGTTAAAAGGTCATGACAGCATTGTGCCTGACAGTAAAATACTGGAAACAGACTAAACATCTAAATGGGGCTGTTTCAGTGTATTACGGGATACTTAGCTACACAACAGAGTACTCTGAAGATACTAAGAGTGGAGTATGGGAGTGTAGATTGTGCATAAATGCAAGTGAGGTGCATCTGTCTATGTCTATGTATATATAGACCTATATGTGCATAAATATGCATATACTGCCAAAATGGCAAACTGCCCATAAAATTAACACGTAACATGTAAAATTAATTCATTGGATAAAGTATTAATATCTGCTGACCTGTTTTTACAGAGGAAGTGATTACCTACCTACTTTGTATACATTAACTCATTTAATGCTCAAAATAATGTCTATCAATCTCCCCAGTAAACCAATAAGAAAAGCGAAGCATAGGTAATTTGTAAATAACACGCCATAGTCTCAACAGTGGCTATTTTTCCTTGTGATTCTCCATTTTGTCTCCATCTCCGTCTTCCCCTTTCTCCTTTACCTGAAAGAGGTCGGTTTCTATAAATTATATCACCTGGATTTCAGGATCCATGGATTTCATCTGGGCTCCCAAAAGTGTGAGATAGAGAAAGGGAAGTAGAGGTGGGCGTACCGTAACCACCCCTGGCTTCACCAGCCCATCTGCTCAGTGCCACACAGTGAGTGATCCAACAGTGGCCACATTGCTCTACACCGGGCCTTTGCTCCTGTACAGGCGCACCTTCCCCTGGGGGAGTAAGCTTGCTTGGTTCTCCTAATCGTTTCCCTCTTCCTGGCCTTGTGGTCTGGGGAGAATAAGGCTTTCCCACCTACCTAACCCATTGCCTCATTGACAGTTGCTTCCTTGAAAAGGTCCCTTAGTAGTTCTTTCCTTGCATCATCAGTGAGTGCTTTGATTGAGCTGTTCTGCTGTGTGACTGAGGCTTACTCCATAGCATGGACGGGACTCAAACCCAGGCAGTGTAGCTCCAGGGTCCGTGCTCTGCCACCATGCAACACCATGGAGAAGCTCTGTACTCTCCTTTCTGCTGATGCAAGCACCACTTTCTCATGAGACTTCTCGTGAGGGCTCACTGCCGGTGTCCTGCCCTCAGCATAACAGTCTCCAGCACAAAAAAAAAAAAAAGGAAATTCAATGTTAACAGTTTTGTATTGTACCTAGATTCCTTTCCAAACATTCAAGAATAACTGTTAGTCTTGCTCTGAAATTTTCATTTTAAATGGCAAGAACTAATAACAAATGTGTACTCCAGATGTCTACACAGCCCAAGTAACATTTTATATTAACACCTAGCATTAAATTAACCAAGTCCATTCAAGGGGGAAAAAAAAATCAAAAAAAGGTCAATCTTCTTAAATTTTTTCCATCTTTCATTGCTGTTCAATGTAAAACGTTAAATTCATCAACTACGTATGTTTTTTCCCTAAAAGCTGGACCTAACTCACCAGGCAAAAAAAAAAAAAAGCTCAAGCCCAGAAATCTCCCACCCTAGTGTATAAAGCCTCCAGATGTCACTAAAATCCAACTCTTTTACTGAGGATTTACTAACGAATGACTGCCAGCAGTGAATACACTATGGCCTCAAATCCTCTGCCTCTATGACGTCAAGACCTCCAGAGCCCTGAATTTCCTGGGCAAACATGCGGGGTAAATCCAGGTCATTCATTATTGGAACATAAATGTTAGCAATCAATGTCTCCAAAGCCATAGCTGCTATTTGGGCCTAAGCCCCATCTGTCTTCAACATATAAATCAGCGAGCATTAATTTTTTTACTTGAATTACTAGAATATTTAGTCTGCAGGTGAGGCAAAGATTACAATTAACTACAAATTTTAAGTAAATTTATTTTATGATCACGTAGAGTTATAATCAAAATAGTTCAGCTAACCATTAACATATTTGTCTCTCTCCTCTATAGAGATGGATAGTGGCTGAATTTTCATTTTGGCCTGTGAATTTATAAAATGTACACAGTGACAAAACAAATGATTCATCTTTCTTATTTTTTACGCCTCTGACAGTTTGCTTACACCCAAAGTAACATTTTTTAAATCAAAATGGTAATAAAGCTGTGGCCTAAGGAAGGCTATCGTTTTGCATGCCCACTCAAGGCCTACACTGCCTTGCCCACACTGCCTTGCCCACACTGCCTTGCCTAAACTGTCATGGGCTGCCTGCTAGCACCACCAATTTAGGTTTCTTGGACTTTATAAACCACAGCCAGGCTCAATGTTCTATATTAACCTCAAAAAAATTTTTTGTAAAACACAAAATGAATGCATTTCTTCACTAAGCCATGCGCTCATATCAGAACAAAATACAGAAACCCTTAGGAAAAGAAGGAATGATTAAGATAAAATAACTACAAGTAAAATAAAAACTCTATACATAAAAGTAAATAGATGGCAAGCTCTTTTTTAAACAGCCAGATTCAGATTCCAAGTTTGTTACTGAATTTGGAACACTGTGTTTGCAAGAGAACACTCCTGCTGATTCCTAAAGAATTAATTGAAGAATTATCAGTTTATTCCTGAAGAATTAATGGTTAAAAATGCTTGTTAAAATACATAATTTCACTTGAAATGTGGGATACTTCTGGCAAAATAAAGCAATTAAATTCAGTATGACAAGTGTACTCATTGCTGAAGAAGCTAATTCCCTTAAAAGCCCACTCATTTAAAAGAAGGCATTAGTATCATGTGAACTAAAACAAAGGTGAATTTTTTCAAAAGGTGAGTATAAATTAGACTTTGTTGACAAAGCTCTGTAACTAGCACTTCAATGCAGTCTTTAAAGGTAAATGCCAAATTGTTTTGTTTGCCAACCCAGAACAAGACTACTGCATGTAGTTCTTGAATGTTCTAACTGGCTATGACCATCAACAGAGTCAAGAAAGCTCAACTCCAGGTTCGGACTCAAAGTGGTAGAGACCATAGAAGAAGAGAAGGGAGAAATGGAGGAAGGAAAGAGACAAGAAGATATGTTACCTCCTCTAAAACTAAAAACCACATGAAAGGAGCGTTTTTGTTTTATTCATGTTTAAGTATTGTTCCTACATTTCATGAATCTTCTAGGTAACTATGTAAACAGCATAAACATCATTGGGAAGGACTATACATATTATGATTTGATTTTCAGTGCTATTCATTTTAGATGGAAAAATGTGAAAATAATTCTAAGAAGTTAAAAACAAATACCAATGTAAGCTTCATGGAAACTTTGGGGAAAACTTTGAAATGGACAAAACCAAACAAATTTGTGGGTACCTTGACCAGTTGGGAATCCAATTTACAAATCGGTAACAGAAAATTGACCGCGATATAATTTACCATCAGAAATCTGACTTTCACAAAAATACATGTTGTGTTCGCTGGAATGCAAGTGATGATTACATTGATATATCGTGCAACTTTTTGCAAATGCATCTCAGTACTACTTTTCTAATCTTAAGTACATGTGATACTTTGAATGTGAATCAACTGTTATGTCTTACTAGTTTCCTGATTAATTAATCTATCAGTTAAATAAAATCTTTCTCTTCATTTTGTATTTGCATGACAATCATGATTTAATTTTTAAAATTATTCTTTAGCTTGATTCTCTAGCACGTGCATATGCACTCATAAATTAATAAAAATTATGATTATGTTTTGAACAGATGTAGCTTGTCTTATGTATTTTTCTTTACTTTCCAAAACTTGCTCAATATGTATGCATTACTTCAACAATAAATTCTTAAATTTACAGTTCTGTACTATATTGGTTTTTGTTAATCTGGAAAAAAATGAATCTATGTACTCCATAGCCTGTTACACAACAAAAAAGAACAGAAATGCATCAAAGCCTATCCAGTAACAATATTTTAAAAAGTTGAGAACATAAATATCACAGGCTATAAGAACACTGATTCAAAATCAATAGGTGAATTCTTATAATTTACTAGTTTTCATAAATTCCAATAGGAACACATAGACCACAAAAAAAGATAAATTCATTATGTATTATTATAAAATCTCAGCCCACTTTCCCACTTATACTTAATATACTTAAATAAAATGTACATAAATAGATTTTTTCCTATTTTATCATATTCTAAACAGTGAAAAATAAAATATAACCTGAAACCTTATTAAAACTCAATTCCAGGGTATAAGTTTTAGCTTAGAAGTAGAGCACTTACCTACCAGGCAGGGACCCTTGGGCTGGGTCCCAGGCACTAAGAAAGAAATAGATCACAATTGGGCTATTTCAGAATTGCTCTAGGTTGAATTATGGGCCCTCAAAAAATACTGAAAGTCACGTATGATGGTGCATACCTATAATTCCAGCACTCTGGAAAGCCAATGAATGTGATCTTATTGAAAATAGGGGTCTTTGCTGATGATTAAGTAAAAGTCATTTGGGTGAGCCCTAATCCAATGCAAAATGACTGTAAAATGAAGAAATGTGTATCATAGAAAGACATATAAGACAATCAGAGGCAAAGAAAAAGGAACAATGCCATTTTTAAGTACAGGAATACATGAGGTCAGAGGAGACACATCCGTACACTCAGATCCTTAATCTTAGAGACTAAATTAACTAGATACACTAGAAACCATCAGAAAGAAGTAACTCCACTGGTACCTTTGATCTCAGACTCTCAGCCTCCAGAATTAAGACACTGCAAACTTCTGCTATTTAAAACACCTAGATGCTGGTACTTTGTTAAAGTAACATCAGACAATCAATGCAAAAACTGGCGTTTCCTGTCTAATTTCGCTGTATGCCAAAACTTTGCTAATCTTTATCCACATTAACAATGAATGAACAAGACAGCTACTTCTCAAAATAAATTTTTTCCTTTACAACTCACCCTTCATTAAACATACATACAAACATACATATACAAGTAAAAAAAAGAATGAAGGAAAGGACTTTTTGAAGAAAGTACAGTGGTATTTTTAAAATCACAAGTCATGATTTTTCCAATCATTCACACATTACTATTAATGATGTTGCACTAACACTAGTTTCTCGCTTTATTATTACACTTCCATATTTTAAGAACATGTCAGAGTTTACATTTTATCTTAGACATCACAAAAATAAAATGTGATAATGGACTAAAATAAAAGTAAGAGACAAAGTGAAAAGTTTAATCAAAATTCAAGTCAAAAGCCTTCTAAAATTGAATGGAGCTCAACATTCATTAGCAGACACCACTGTCAAGGTTTGAATAAGCACTTTGACATATACAGAGAAACTCCTTCTCTGCAGAACAGAAGTAACCAAAAACAATGTGTTTTCCCTTTGTTCTAAGACTACAAACAGTAAGAAAACAATCATTTATGTAAGGACAAAATAATTGATTATTTTTAAGTCACTTTATTAGAAATCACTTACAGTTTAAAAAGCAACAATATAATGTTAAGAAAGGACATAGTTTAAGGGAATTTATTGCTAAACTGAGTCCAGAGGGTGAGGGAAAAGTAAAACACAAGTTGACCTAGGAGGTTTAACTCTTCATAGTCTCATGTTCAGAGGTGTCTGGGCAAGTCTTGCGTGACGAGGAATTAAGAGTGTTCTCATTGTTCAACTCCATATGCTTAATTTTCATCCATCTTCACTCTAGGTTTTATTTGGAGGATAAAAGGCTATGAGAAGTAAACAATAACAACAACAAAAAACATTGATACTGAAACAAATATTAGATATTATAACATTAATATTTGTCTTCACCTGCAAATTTTTTTCTGTGTTTGTCAAGGTTGAATTTTAAAGCATGATACAAGATAAATTTTCCATGGTCACCAAGTGGGAAAGAAAATTCTTAAATGTGATATTAGAAACAGTGATACAAGGAGCTATGAAAAGAGTATCACTTGTTTTATATTTTAATTCAGTGAAACACATCCAGATACAAGATATATTTAAAACATTAAATTTCAAATTCAAACAACCAACACAAAATACTGCATGATCTTCAAAGCAGATGCCATTCACAATAAGCACTACTCAGCCATAAAGAAGGATACATTGGAATCATCTGTAGCAAAATGGACACATCTTGAGACCATAATATTGTAAAATAAATAAGACACAGAAGACTAAACATGGCATAATTTCTCTTAAGGAAAAATCCAAAGTATAAAAATGTAAAGCATAAAATAAAACATAGATGACAAGAGACATGGAGATAGACCTTTTGTAGGTGGAAAGGGAATCTAGGGATGGAAGGAGAGAGAAAAGAGGGAGAGGAAGAAATAAAAAAGATTAAGATACAACACATACCAAATCCCCACAGTGAATGTGTTCATTGTATATCACAAGCATATACTAATAAAAAAACGAATGGCTGTGATTTTTTTTTCACATTTTCAAGTCATTTGCTAGGTTTTGTAGAAGCTTCCAATGTTTTAGAAATTTGGAGATGAAGACTGGTGTGTGGCTTTAAATCGCATCATCCATGTGGCCTGCAAAAGGGTATCATTGGAAAACAGCTACAGAGAGGAAATACCGTTTTCATGCCTAAAACAGCCAAGCACAAACTTTTATGTGCCTAATTCCTACTTTATATCACACTTTGCACTTTCTAGGAAAAAGAAACCAAGCTTTCCCCTTCCACAGAAACAAGAAACACTGCTTTTGAAAGACTGGAAGCAACTTAAAAATTAAGCAACGGTGGCCAATTAAATCTGTACTACAGCTGCACCCATTTAAAAAGAGCAGCTGCTGGAGAAATAAAAGTGCATCTTCCGCATCGAACTGCAAAACATTAAAAAAACCATAGCGGCATTTGATTAAATGGGTATTTATTACACACAGTCCCATATTGCTCTTACAGATTCTTTTGCAAAAACACCAGCTTCTCTTCTTACATGAGAAGTTGAGGGGTACCGGTGTGAGAAACACTCAGACACACTTAGCTCCATTTTATCCTTGCAGAAAGTTTTTATTTTATTTTAATGTGTAGTCTACACATTAGCTTGATGTATAATCAAGCTTTCACGGTCTGAATTTTTCAACTCTGTGTGCCAGAATCTCTTTCTCTTCATCTAAAATTCAGTATTCCAATATGATGTTTTCTTTCCCATCCACCCCCAAGTAAAGCATTTAGGTAAAGTTCATTTAACAGATTACACATATTTATAGAATTAGAGAAAATTTATGCTATCTTTTTCGGGTCAGTTATTCTGGAACAAAAATATTCGCATGTCTCTAGGGTTAGAAACATTCTTGTCCATCAGGTTTCTGTAGTGCACTGAGAAGACAACAGACACATGCAATGAACAATTTTTGTCACTAAATTTGTTTTCATTTTCCACTTAGACAATCAAGTATGCAATTGTAAGAATCAAAGCAACAAGGAGAAATAATCTAAGGCTTTCCACATTTACCAGAGAAAAATCATTTCAGGAGCTTGATAAAAGTTTCTATTTACCACGTCATATCTCAGGAGAGTTTGAGTCTATTGCTCAAGCTGAGAATCAGGGAATGTGGAGAATTTTAGAAGGTACAAACTAAGCAATAGGTGAGATTCAAGTCTAATGTTTTTGAAAATGTACAAATAAATATCCAAAGCTTTCTTTTACTTTCGTTGGCTGCCATTGAGCCACATAAATGCAATTAAGAAAGAGTAGGTCCCATGGTATCCCAAATTTGGTTAGGTTACATTTAATATGGAAAAAATTATCTTGTCCAGATGATCAGAACTAGTAGTTAACAGGAAAAAAATTCAGTAAATGCAACTTAAGAGTCAGTTAAAGCAAATAAACCTTTAAATTAATTAAATGTAGAAGTAATAAACCTTCAATTTTAATATGAAATGTTTATAAGGCATACATTCATTGACCAGTTCTTCTCTGGAAAGCTAAACCTTTCAAGGTTTAGGTCTCCTAATCTTTAAGAAGAGCATAATTTAAATAACTGTAAGATACCCAGGCAGTATGTTTTTACTTCTTTCTCAATATTTCCCAATTATATAACCTACACCTACATTAACACGAATGTACACTCCCCTTTGTCCTCATGAATTCTTTCAAAGAAAGCATTCAACCATGTTTTCTTAGAATCACCAATATTTTTCTGCTTGTATTTCAGCAGTCTTCATTAATTTTAATGACATTATATAATGATAGAAGGATAAGTGATGTAAATTGTACAAAGGCGCACAAAACTGACGAATATCAGTTGCTATTTTTAAGAAAATCTCAATGGTGTTTGGCCTTCACTGGCAGTGTTAGCTATATTTGGTTAATTTCAAAGCTTCTTTACTTTTTTAAGAAGATGGTAGAAAAGTACCAACAAATATGGCTCTCTTTGCTGCCTTCCTATGGCTTTTAAACTGAATGCAATAGCATCTCAGCAAGTCATTTCTGAGAAGGAGGAAGGGGAAAGAAGGGAGGGTAGGAGAAAAGGGAGGAGAGAGGAAGGAAAGAAAAAAAGAAAATTCTAGAAATAAAGAAAGAAAAAAGAAAAGACAAGGAAGAAAGACAAGAGAAAAAAGAAAGGGATGGAAAGGGAAGTGAAGCAAAGCAAAGCAAAAGGAAGGAAATGTGATTCAAGGTAAACATCAGAGAATAGGAATTTTTTTCCTATTCTCAGTTGAGATGAAAACTGTCAATGGCTTAAGGAAAATTATTCCAAATAGATTTGCAATTATAAGGTCCTCTGTGTTGCTTCTGTAAGTACTACAGTTTATTTCCTTGAGAAATAACATTCTTAAAAGACATAGTGATCATGCTAAATTATACAATGCTTAGATTTCATGCTTGAAACATATAGCAGCTCATCCAAAATAAAAAAAACTTTTTAAATTGTGAGTGTTAAAGTATGTGAACAATAAGGAAGTTAAGGAAATTCTTAGGGAGGATTGGAATGTATCTAACCTCAGCTATACAATAAAAATATTATACAAGCAAAATGTTACATTGTTGTTTTGATCTTGAATTTTTGTCCTGTCATTTTTCTATAATTAATTGTGTCATTTTGCAGCAATGACACTAATTGCCAAAACCCTCTCATTGGCTGGCCACTGTCAAATGTCAAAGGAGTCTCAAACTTTGTATGTTCTCTTCAAAGATAGTAGGGAATTTGGCCTCAGTGCTATTAAATGAGGCCAGAAAACATCAGCAAGAATGTCATGGACAGATGAGCTCATCTTCATTACTGCCTTCACAGCCAAAAGAAAACATTTTCTCAGCTCTGTGTTTTCATTGGCAGAAACGAAAAGGGCTCAGCATGATGATTAAAAACTAATTATTCACGGTCTTCAGGTTTAGATCATCAAACTCCTACTCCTTAGCTTTGTTCTTTCATACACCTATGAATGTTTTCCTCTGTTTACTTAAAATAAATGTAAGATTTTGTTACACAATAGCTAGTTCAACCACTAATAATATCTCACATTATCTCTCAGATTTCAAGCGATGGGGAAAATCTTCAATGCAATTACAGCTGTGAAAACCACTGGTCCAGGTGTCCATGGTATAATATAAATTACTTTCCAAGTTTTTATAAAGCCAAGTCCAGGAAAGCATTTGACAAAGGTTGGTCATGATAGCCTTGTCCTAGTTTTAATAATATTTCTGTATCACTTAGACATAAAATACATCATTTAAACTATTTCAAAAATAGTATACCTGGATGAAGAATGTTATTTCTTGAAAACATTTCTATTAACAGCAAACATTTACATAATTAAATACATGTGATTTTTAGTTGTTTTGATCTCACCCAGCACTTATTGAACATTCACTGACTGAAAAGTCCTGTGCCAGGAAGGTACTGAAAATACTACCAAAACCAAAGGGAGTAAGCCATCACAGGCTCAATGAAGACAGTCTGCATAGTGGCTGGATTCGTGGGTTCCAGATCCTATAGTTATTAATTACACAATATAACTTATGTTTCCAGCAGTTCGATATGATGCAAGCATACAAATGAAAATTGCTACTGAGGATGTCTCTGTCTGATTACAACTGTCAGTGTATTTATTTTTCTCAGTAGCCTCTCTTGGATCATTTCTCCTTCCAATTTAGCATGCAGTCTCTAAGAATGGCTTTCCTATTTATTTCACATGGTCTGATCTGTCAATAGGAACAAACCATCCTTATTCCTAAGAGCACTTTAAAAATATACAGAGAGAACAATTCCTAAAGTTAATTATCCTTCTCTCACAATCATCATTATGAAACTGCTAGCATTGACAGACTATTTTGGAAGAATATGACTCATCTAAAGAACCTTAAAGCAGTACACATTTTATTTGTTTGTTTTAATTAATTACTTGAGAAATGAGTAGTTTTTAGATTTCAAGAAGCCAAAATTGTGGCTTTTGGTAGCAAATTAGTTCTGTCAAGAATGGCCTTGTCTGGTAGCAAGGAAAAAGGCAAGCTGTTGAGGCAGATGAATCATGAAAAGACTTTCCAAGCTCCACTTCTGGTTGTCACAAAGGAAAATGGGGAGTGGGCTTGGATACTAAGACTTTTTTTCAGAAAATATTCAATTGCCTTCCAAAGATCTCACTCTCAAGGCTAACATACTCAAAGACAGAGTAAAAGAAATAATTTTAGGTCTCTTCCTGTTGTACACAATGGTATTCCTTTAAACCAAGAATATTTTAATTAGTTTAAAATCTGCCAGACCTCTTCTGATTTCAAATCATTCTAGCATAGGGAGTTAAGCATAGAAGAATCCATGGATTCTGAATGGAATTGTGCATCATGACATGTAAGCCAGTTATAATTTCAAGCAGCTTCAGAATCAAGGAATACACACTCTCTCGACGAGCAATAAAACAGGTTTGTGTGAATTACTTGATCCGGCCACCTTCATTTATTTAATGAGAAATGTTAGCTCAACAATCATAGTTACATAGTACTGTGCCAGATTTTGCCTCCAGCCCATACCTTCCAAAAATAGCATCAGGCTGTTTTAGAAGCAACTTCATGAGCATTCATGAAACAATGCTTATATATAAAATGAATTCCTTCAGCAATGATCTACACGGCTCTTTGTTATGGTTCAGATCTGGATGTCCCCCCAAATCATCATGAGTGTGGAAGGTATTTGGATCATGGGATTGCTATACTCATCAACGGAACCTGTGATGAGCTCACAGTTGACTTGTCACTAAGGGGTGGGGCTTGTTGGGGGAGTGGGGCCCGAAATGCTGTGTCTCCCTACCTGGCCTGGCTCTTCATTCTCTGCTTTCTGGCCACCAATAAGGTGAGCAGCTATCACCCTCCAAGGTCCTTCCATCATTCTGTTTCTGCCTTTGAGCTTTTCAACCATGGACTGATACTTCTAAAATGTGAAAAAAATAAACCTCTTGTTTAAACTGTGGCTGTCGGGTATTGTGTCTGAGGGATGAGCAAGCAACTCAGATACTCCTCCCCTGGAAATTCAGAGTCAAGTAAAGGGGATGCTGGAAAAAACTATATACTCTTTAAAAAAGATATTACCTTTTACATTGTTATGTAAGCAGAGTTTCTCTTATGAATAAAAAATGAATATAAACTTAATATTTATCATAATAATTTAGCTCACTAATCCTACCTTGAAATTTTGAGTTTTTAAAAAGAAATGCAACTGACATTTTTACTTTTTCATACAAAAAGGGAAAAAATAACCTGACAAAGTTGCATAATTTTAAACAATAAACTTGATACTAGAAAAAGCCCTCTAAGAGATCACTGTCCAGTTTCTAAAGTAATAATAGAAAATATCTTTTATTTAATAACAATGACTTTGCCATAAGCCTATAGCTCAAAAATAAATCACACAGGCTTAAATTGAGGATAGTACTATTTATATTTACATTGCAAAGTGAAGAACCCTGTATTAAAACTATTCTGAATGTTATAACACACTAGTAAAAAGTATAGCTATCACTGAGTAATTTTTTAAATGTGGTAACATATTTTAAAGATTTTTTAAAAATCAAACTTCAAATACGTCATTTGACCTCATATTTTCTTTCTCTTCCTCCTCCTCCTCCTCCTCCTCCTCCTTCTTTTTCTTTTTCTTTTTCTCAAGATACTGGGTTTCTTAAAAACTTGCAAGGCAATATCTTAGTCAAATAACTTAACCTCCAGCATTCCCCATTTATGTATGGGTAAACTGATGGTAACAAAACAAATTTATAAGGTTTTTCTGTGGATCAAATCAAATAATATATTTAAAATTTTCAGCATAGTGTGAGTAGTTAAAAACTATTACTCATCCAAGGTAAAAACTGTACCTTGATGGCCAATCTAAACTCCTCCTACATCTGGCAGATCCCCCTTCCACAAGTACTTTTTCAAACCTAGCAGCTCTAGACAAATTCTGTTCAAAACATAACTACCTATAAATTTAAAAAAAAATCCTGAAGTCAGTTGAATGTTATACATGGTGACATATTTAAGAAAAGTGTTCTCATGTTTACATTTTATTCTGATGCATTGGTGGATACATAAAGGGCTGCAGAAATGAATGAGCACACGATTAAGCACTATTTTAGAATGTTAACGGTGCTATCTACCTGATATATGTATGGAGTTCAAGATAAAGTCCACGCAACTTTTAAATAAGTTTGAAATTTTCCACATACAAAGTGGGGAGAACACAAGAACCCATTTTGACACTTTCTGACTATGAGAAGTTCCTTGGTTCAGTGGTAGATAAAGGCCATGATGGGGAGGAACTGAAGTACTTCGTATCAAAAATAATGCTCAGAAAGCATTACTGAGATATCTGAAATTTTTACGCAAAAAAAAAAGAATGCCAAAAGTGTCTGGCTAATAGATGAATCACACAGATGAATTAATCCTCTTCCTTCCCCTCACGATGTAGAGTACCCCCTTGGATACAATTTCTATCTTAAACTGACTTTATGAGAGAACATTGGTTAATAGCACTGGAGAGGAGGTATTACAGAAAAGAGATCCTCTTCATCATAAGTGTTCATTTTTAGGAACCCAGCCGTATGTCTCAAATTCTCAAAATCACATCTCCACAGTGCCTGCCCCTCTTTCATTCCTCCAACCATAGGTCAGTGGCAGATAATCACTTTCATTTTGTGTTAAAGAGAAAAGATTATTACCATTATTAGGACTATTCTATTTATGAAAAAATATTTTAAGCAGAAATTTGAGGGTTCTTTTTAAATCTTGTTCAGGTATCTAGTCATTGAATTATTCCTTTGATTTGTGACCTTCATAGTTTCCATCTTCGCTAGAAGCACTGTTCTTTATGACTCTATAAAAATGTTTGCTTTAACAGAGTAGGGTTTTATGATTGCTGATCAGAACTGGAAACCCAGTATCCTGTCTTCTTTGCAAAAATGCATAATTATCATGATAATTAGGGTAGGAATATGCTAACATATAGTTTTTGGTTTTGACTGTGATATTATTTTAAAAAACAAAAAGAAGAACTTATGGTGAAATTTGAGCTTATAGATTTCTTTTAAAACCTACAGATTTCACAGCAAAGCTGGTCAATTAAATAGAGTTTCTTTGCTCCAAAAGTATTCAATAAACTTAGAAATTCTTGAAAAGACCCAGACTATGTCCCTCCTCTTTTGTATGATAGCGGTGAAAAAGAGTCTTCTATGTGTTTGCTCAGAATATTTCTCAATAGGAAGCACATGCATGAAAAGAAGTTTAACCATCTGCAATAAATTCCCAGACAGTATTAGTATGAGACAAGGCAACTTCACCATGCTCTGGTTTTTGTTCATAATCAACAGTGATCCTGTTAAACCAGATAGATGGATCCTTAGTTGCTACTTCACTGCTAATGACAGAAAGGAACATAGGATATTCAGCAATTATACTTTTAACAATTTTCAATATATAGCTTAATAAGTACTGACATTTTCAGCCCACCAATTCAAAATAATTTGATGGAATTTTCCAAGGGTTATAATTTTGTTGTCATATCCTTTTGCACTTTGGGAAAGAACTTATACTCAACCCCAAGGCATTGGTTTGGATCCCTGCAGACCCAAACGTGTTCAAGGAACTCCATATTGCCTGCTTTACATGCAATCAATCCCCCTTCAATGTCAAATGCATTCTCCTGAAGCAGTTTTATAGGATGTATGAAGCCTAAAATGGAAAAGGCAATGTATAGGCAATTATTAAAACAGGTTAGAGATCTGAAACTGTAAGTTCTTATCTTTGGGGCAGAAATATTAATAATTGTTTGTTTTACTCAAATAATCCTGAAACTTTTTATCAGTTATTTTTATACTCCCATGACAGAAGAGTTAGTAATCTCTATTACTAACATTATTGTTAATTTATTAGCATCCATCAAATGTATCCCACAAAATTTAAATATCATAAAATTAAACAAGCATCACATGTAGTCTCTTCTTTATTTCCTGGCATAGATATTATGACACTGACTTCTCTCAGACTAAGGATATTACATGTTAATTATGTGTGACATTAGTATTTTGCTTGTCTATGATGGCACTATTATGTTAATATTTTTTTAAATATTGTCACAATCCTTGAAATAAGAACAAAACCAGAACAAAACCTTTCTTCTGTATCTAAAAAAAGGTATTAAATTATTTAACATGCAAATGATTAAAACAAAACAAAACAAAATGTAGACGAAGCAAAGTGCCTGGTTTTAAACTCCATGCTTTCCACCATGAAGTAAAACACAAACTGAAACATCTAAACCATTTTTGTGCTCCTAGCTTCTTAACTCTGACTCACTCTCCTCATTTCTACTTGCATGCTTACCTAGCTCCAGGTTCTTTCATTTCCTGCTAATGGTTCGAAGAATGTCTGCTTCTCAAGCTCTTCCTTCATTAGGAATAGAGCCTGTATCTGCAGCCCTTTTAAACCTCAATTTGTCCCAGACAGACAAAACTAAAGACAATTCTTTAGCTCATTATAGATGAACCATGCTTAAAGTTAATGAGTCAGTTAGGTAAGGGGATGCAAAAGTCTTTAAATCAATTGTCTTACCCCTTAGAGATTTGACTTTTTTTCTTTTCTTTTTTTTTTTTTTTGGACTGGGAATCAAACTCACAACCTCATGCTTGCTAGAAAGACGCAGTGCCACTGAGCTATATCCCTGGCCTCATGGCCTTATGCTAGGATTTGGCACAGAACAACTATGACATGGAAAAGCAAATGTGAATTCACTGAAGCCACTGGCTTGAGGACTGTGACATGTTTTAATGAAAAAGAAAGAGGCGCTTCAGAATTTTGAGAGGAACTTATACATATACATACACATACACACATTCATATATATGTATATATATATATATATATATATATATGTATTATGAATGTTTTCCCTATATTTGGCATAAGTGGTAGATGGTAAGGAAGAGGGAACACACTCTCATCTTTATAGGATAAAACTCTTATCACTCCTTCCTGGTCAACAGTGATCTGTGATTACTTATTTGACTAATCTCGCCTGTGGAGATTCGGCAATCACAGCCATCTCCCACCTTACTACCTTCATCACTGACAACAGCAAATAGAAATAAAGCAAAAGATAAGTTTATCTGCTATAGTAGAATAAACACTAGCCCCCCCCAAAGATACACTCTCCTATCCCCTACAACCAATGAGTACTATCTTACAAGGCAAAAGAGAATTTGCAGGCATGATTAAGAGAAGGACTTTGGGATATGGAGATTACTCTGGATTATCTTTAATCATCTACAGTACAAAGAGGCAGAGAGAAGGTTAAGAACAGCAGACACTGAAACAAAAAACTAGACAGATGGTTTTGAAGATGGAGCAAAAGGCTAGATGCCAAGGAATTTAATGAATGTAGATCTAGTAGCTGGAAAAGGAAAGAAAAAGAATTTTCCCTGAGTCTTCTGAGGAAGAAAGTTTCTGCCCACACATTGCTTTCAGCTTGGTGGGACTGATTTCATACTCTTACCATCAAAATTGAAAAAGCATAAATATATATTGCTTTAAGCCACTGAAAATGTAAATAACATTGTTATAAAAGATGTAGAAAACTAATACATGTATAATAAAATTGAAAAATATTTTTTGTCATTATACTGACTTGAAAGAGTAAAAGTTCAAGAAAATTCCAAGAAAAACAACCTCAGAGCACACAGTTGACAAGACACCTCCCCAAAATATATAAAGAATTCCAATGCAATAATAAGACAAACTGATTAAGAAACAAGTGGGTAAATAACATAGAGGTATTATACAAAAGGCTACTGAAAAAGTGATTCAAGTTTATCATCAAACATGAACTAGAGAGTTAAAATCATGCTACATTTCAGCTTAAATTCATTGGATTTTCTGGTACTTACTTAGAATACACACCCCATTGAGTATCTTTGTACAACATTGGAGTGTGATTTAATTCCATCTAGAAAAGTTGAACAAGCACCTACTCTGTGACCCAACAATTTCCCTTCCAGATGTAATAAACCTTGGAAAATATTTGTAAATGCACAACAGAAATCATATACAGTTGGATTCAGATTGTCACATGGTAATGTCCAAAATAGTTTCACAACAATCCACAAGTCCATAGATGCTAAAAAGAAGTGAATGAAAATCACACATCAACAGGGATGAATCTCTCCAGTCAATTCTGAATGAAACAAAAGCAAGTCTTAGGAGAACACACACATTATGATTCTAGTGTTATAATATTAAAAATAGAAAAACATAGGTTTTTTAGTGACATCTGTTCATGTACAGACTCCTACATGTCTCACTACTGCTGTCACCTGAGTCACTGCCGGCACACCCCCAGCCACCTGGCTGGCTGTCCTTCCCATTGATACTTGGCGTTCTCACAGCATGACAAACTTGAACAAAGACCAGTCTGAACCTGATGAAAACTTGGATGACGTTGATCAAGTAGAAGAAATGGGTGAAGAAAATTCAAGGTTTATCAGATGATGCAAAACCCCAAGATTCATGTGGCACTTCTTGATGCAATGGTCTAGTAGAAATGTCAACAGGACGCATCAGAAACTTGGCAGGCCGGCTAAAGGACAAAGGATGCTCTGAAAACTCAAGTTCAATGTGCATAAACAGAAGGCAAATGCTATGAGGTAGTTTGCTGTTTCTTTTCAGCCTATAGGTGACAAGCAATTGGAGATCAGGAATGCAACTTTTTCACCTGTAGAAGAATATGAGTGGACACCAGACAAGGAAGATGAAATTTTAGAGAAACTGAAAGTAAAGGTCATGAATGAATATGAAAAATAGGTGGGAAAAACAACATCGTCAGAGAAATTCTTGAATTTTAACCATTTGCTTTTAAGAATGTTGACGTGCACAGTGATATGGTTCAGGAATACAATGACCCTATTTTGAAGCAATTGAAAGATATTAAAATGAAGTTTCCAGGTGCCAGCCAACTTGAGTCTTGTCTTAGAATTTCACTTTAAGCCCAATGCGTTTTTCACAAATGAAGGATTAACAAAATATCCCTCTTCTTTTGGTGGCCCAGAGTTTATGAGCTACATAGGGTGACAGACTGGAAAAAAGAAAGGCTGTCACAGAAACACAAAGGACACAGGAAAGTTCATAGGACAACCAACGCAGCGTGTAAGAGCACTCCTTACTCCGAAGTTCCTCTGATTAGAGATCCAGACGCTGGTGCTGTGGCTGAAGCTACCTTTGCTGCAGATTTTAAAACTGGCCATTTTTGCTGTTTGCTTGGTTTTGTTTCTGAAGCCTAAATAAAATTAAAATGTCAAATACAATTTTAGTTTTCACAAGATAGTGTCTTAATAGTAATTTAGGTAAAAACAGAGACTTAGCCTGAAGTAAGGGTGCAACACAGTTTACTATAATAGTAAAGAATGAAATGCCAACTTTGGTAGAGGCACTTTGCTTAAAAATGTAAGCAGATAGATACAGATACAGATATATATATATGCATGAGTGTATCTGTATATAGCAAGTATATATGAAGTCTAATACAAAAAATACAGTGAATGTTGCTGTTGGATCCCATCCAATAGAACGCTGGAATCTTCGATAGAAAAAGGAGTACATTGTTCACCGTCATTGTGAGCTACATTTAAACGATGGGTTTTAAGCGTACAGCAGATCCTGCATCAGGAACAATGTATTAGCGTGAAATTCTGTCAGTTTCAGAGGTCAGTTTGATCTCACCTCTTCAAATCCCAGCTTTCTAAGAAATGTCATCATGAGAGCTGAAATTTAGGTCTTTACTTATAATCCTGTAACCGAAGCTCAGTGTTCTCAATGGGAATCACTAAGTTTTCCTTAGAAGAAAAAAACCAGTCAAACAAGACCCACTATCAAGGTAATGTTAAAATGCTTTTTGACCTTGATGAAATTGTGTGAGCTGAGTTTTCACCCAGGGACACTATAGTAAACTCTGAATATTATAAGGGTTTATTAAAAGAATGTTTAAGAAATGAGGTGCATAGAAAAACAACCTGGGAAATGGGCAAATGGTTCCATACTCTATCATGGCAATATTCCATGTCACATGTTGCTTCTGAAATAGCTGTTTCTGTCAAATGCACACCTTATGGTGTGTCTTCATCCGCTCATTTATCTTTACCACATGAGGTACCATGGATCCTCTGGCTCTTTTCTAAACTCATATTGACCATGAAAGGTAAACATTTAAAATTGACTCACGATACTGAAGCCGCCACAACACCACACCCAAAGACACTCCTGAAAGAAGACTTCCAGAACTACTTCAGAAAGTGCCAAGAATCATGGGATAAGCTCAAAGCAAGGGGGAATATTTTGACAGGGATTAATGACATTTTCTTTCACTGTAAGAACTTTTAAAATTTTTAAAAATATTCACCAAACCACAAGCAAACTCAAAGTCTCAAATGATGTGGTACATTCCTTAAAAAAATAGAAGCTTAAAATTCATTTTCTTTAAGTTAGAACTACAAACTCCAAGACTATGATTTATTCTAATTCTCTTTGCTTAACATATAAATATACCACTTATTTATGCTTCTATTTACTTAAAAGAGGTAGTACTTTTTATTTAATTATAGCAAAGAAAAGTCAATGTGGATCAAGTTAAGTCTCATGAAATGTCTCATTAAAAGCTGAAAACTTTGGGTCTCTTTACCACAGTGTGATATTAGCATCTTATTCACACTGGGCTTTGTAGTAAAACTGGGAAACAAAGGTTAAGGATTTCTTTTCTGGATCCACACAGGTAAAATACTTTCAGATTTTCATGTGACTTCTATTTTAATAGAGTGGATTAATGAGGTATTTCAAAGAATTTCAAGATTTTTTTCAGGTACTTCAGATGACCTTAGTATAGTAAGTGCTATAGAAACTATGGAACAATAGTAGAAATAAAAATATTTAGGGTTAAAAAAATGCCATTAAATGTGAGACACTGGATACACGTTAAAAATATCTCGGGCTAGTCACTATTCATCCAGGGGGAATGAACATTTTCTGATAATGAGGGCAGACTAGATCATAGTCTGAGGACAATCTAATCTTCTTAAAATCATACTGAATTTATTGTTACAGGTAATAATACAGATTCCTACTTTAAAAATTAGTATCAAGGAATACCTAATGGGAAGGTTTCCAAAGAACACTTCCGGAAATGAGAACACATTTTGTTTTGTGTGCAGTGTAATCAATTCTCTGCTGAGATTTTAACTTACCCCTGGAAATCTATGAATAATTGCAATGGTTTTTTTTCTTACAATAATTTTGGTTCTTTTATTAAATATTCTGTGCTGATTTTTTTAAATCATAGTGCATCTAAACATGGATTTTTCAGAACTTCAAACATTTTATCTAAAGATAGAATCTCACTTTTCATGAAGATCTAGCAAAATCAGTATCTTTTTCTTCTTTTAAGAAATTGCTTTTGCTAAAGAAGTAGATAATGCTTTTTCTTATTATATAATTGGGATGCCGTTTGCATAATCACTTATAAAATTGAATTTCCAACAGATGTCAGTTTTCACCTATATCCTTCTCCAGGTCCAGAATGGTTCAAGTCCATTCTAGGGATGTAAAATGGGTCATTTAAAATCCTTTATACAATTTAGACTTAATTTACTTTAAAACTTGACAAAATGAAGCCTAAAGTTTTTAAGAGACTTATGCTATGGAGAAAAGGCAGGGAATGATTTTATGAAAATTCACGCTGCTTGCTGTTCAAGAGAGAGGAGGCTGGGCTCAGAGGAGCAATGAGGAAGATCAGTAATCACCGTCTTGGTAATTTTCTACTTCGTAGGCTAAGAGTGAAACACGAGTGCTGTTCATTAAACTACGGAAGTATTATATACTTTCATGGACACGATAGGCACAGCTAAAAGTTTTCATCTTGGGTTGCAGTATATCTCAGAGGAAGAGTGCTTGCTAAGCATGACCAAGGCCCTGAATTCAAAGCAGAGCACTGAAAGAAAAAAAATTAACTGAACAGTTCAGTGATGCAACACATCAGTAGTATTATAACAGGAAATAAGAAGCCATTTCTACGATCCTCATCCCTATTTTAATTGTTCAGTTTTGATTGGTGAAAAAGCTACAGCTCTTAAAACTTACATGTAAAATCATATACGATATGCTTACACTGAGGGTCATTTAAATATGTTAATAGCTGGGTATCACAACATGGGAATGCAATCCAAACTCAGGAAGCTGAGGCAGGAGAATCTCAAGATGGAGGTCAGCCTGTGCCACACAGCAAATTCCACACAGCCATGGACTACATAATAAGACCCTATTCTCCAAAGCACAAACAAGCAAAAATTTCTGAAACATCTTCAAAATATGATCAGCTTGTTGATAATCATCTTTATTTAAAACGTGAACCTGAAAATGGCGACTCTTAAATGTCTGCAGATACTTAACATCTTTAGATATTAAGCTATTTATAGTTCCCATTCTGTCCTTCAGAGCAAGCCAAATTTTAAAATTCCCTAAAGTAAGATTAAAAGCTACATACTCCAACATCTAAAAAAATTTGAGGAAAAAAATAGCTCTAACAAGTGTTAGAATTTAAACTGTTCTTCATTTTGTTTTGAAGTATAGTCACTAGCTACTTACTGTTTTTCTGAGAAATAGTTCTTAGGATGAGTTGCAGCTGTGATAATGTGGGCAGTTAGATCCCAACCCCCCCCCCCCAGGAATAGCTAGATTTAGAGAGCTTTCACAACTGGAAAGTGTAGGATTTTGTAACTCAATGGTTGCACCTGTAGAGCAGGTGGGCAAAAAAAAGTAGCATCTCTCTGTGCTTGCAGAATTTCCACCTGACTAGGATGTTGAAAGTGGGAAAGAAGGGAGGAGCTGGAGTTGAAAGAATGTAAGAGAGCTGACTCTCCATAAAACTGACTCCAAAGATGCCAACTATCCCAGGGGAGATATTTCCCACCAAACATCCTCAAAGAAGTGAAATGAGAATGTATGGAGTTGGCTGGAATTTATGAAAGACACACTAACTTACTTTGTGGAACCACACAGGAGTCCCTTCCTGGTTGTCTTTTCCCATCCAATTTCAGGAACTATGGCTCTGCTGAGGCTCTGCTGTGAGCTCCTAAATCCAGAATAGGTGAAAGTGGTACCGGGAAAGGGCAAGACTATGTCAACAAATGCTCACAGTTGAGACCCACTAGGCCTCCTCAGTTATCATGAGTTCCTCTCGCCCTGCTTCCCACAGAACACAGATCCACCCCAAGTCTTTCCTAATACAGCACTCAACTCACATATGATCAATATGCAAAATGAAAGCTATTCCCCATCTGTGTAAAAAAAAAAAAAGGAATTCATCATCACCAACACTATTTCTTTCACATAGGCAAAGTTTTAATATAGTAAAATAAAATGCTAAAAATTAAGGAAGCAGTGGATGATACTAAACAATTACTGCTATGCAAGTTAAAAACAAAATCTTTGTGCCAGGTGCAGGTACACACCTGTAATCCCAGCACTCTAGAGGCTGAGGCAGAAGGAGCCAGGAGGGCTGCCCAAATTTAAGACCAACGTGGGTTATATTATGAGTTTAAAGCCAGCCTGAATTACATAGTGAGACCCTGTCTTTAAAAAAAAATAAAGAAAAGGAAAAAAAGGAAATGAAAGCACAATCTACATTTTGTTAAGATACATGGCAAGAACAAAACAAACTGGATAAAAGATAAAATTTAAGATACAATCTCCAAGAAGAGATAGAGATAGCAGCAAATTCATAAAGCAAAAAGAAGCAATTTTCCCAAATTGTTATTGGCAGAAAACTATCACTGAAAGTTTTCCAACAGTCCACAGTGAGAAGTTTTATTTTGTCTGTCTTCATTTTGTACACTGACCTTTAACCTAAGAACCATGGCACTATTTACCATCATAGCTCTGCTAAACTGTGTTCAACATTTTACTGTTTTTGCTTCCTCAATAACTTAGTACTTTCTTATCCTCCAACATTATATTTTCTCTCAGTTGTCATAAAAAAATGTGAGGCCTGAAATACTATGCTTCTCTGAATATCATTTAGTATACAATGTCTTTTAAATCAAGACATAAGAAAGCACTTCAGCTTATTGGAAGGCAATTTCAAATGTTTTGTAAAAGAATAGTTATCAACAAAACGGAACTTGAATAAATTTATCAAAATTTTTAAAACTACGTTTTAATGCTGAATAAGTACCCTGCAGATATATACTTTGGGAAAGTCTAAAATCAAGCTGAAAACTCATTAAGGACTGAGAGGCCAGACCGTTAGGGTCCATCACTAAGGTAGATTAATGCTATAGAAATAGAGGAGTTGATGGATACAAAACTGATAGCACGTTACAATGTAATAAAAGTGAGAGATGAAGTTCAGAAAATAGGTAAAAATGGATCTTGGATATCAGACCCAGACAAGGAGAAATATGCTGAGTATTACTGATGCTAGGGATATCTGAAAAATGTCAGTCACTGACAGCATTAAAGAATGACTTGGAGGTCTTTCTAGGTTAAACATGAGCAACTGTCTTGGCACAACAAGAAAAACCATGATCACAAAATAAATGGCATTAGTTCAGCATCTCCAATTTCTGTGCTTTATGATTAATGACTGCTAAGCCTATCATCTTTGGGTTCCGAAATATTAAGAAGACACAGTGACCTGCGTGCTTTTGAATATCATTTCCAATTTCAATGTGAAAGGAGAGAACTCCAGTAATTAGACCATGGTAGTGTGACAGGCTTAGTGACCAGTGGCAGCCTCACAGTGTGTATTAAATAAGCTATTTAGTAACCTCTCCTGCCAAGTTCTTTAACAAAATGACTCCCGCCAGCAAGGACATTTGAAACTTTGAAAAGATGCTTAGAGCTTCTTGGATCCTTTGTGTAGAGAAGTCTCACAAAATCCAGTTACAGAGTTTTCCTATCCACCACTAACAAGCAATGAGCAAACACTTCTTAAGTATTCGTTTTGAAAGCCTCTCAACAGTG
Organism: Dolichotis patagonum; assembly: GCA_004027295.1. Lineage (NCBI taxonomy): Eukaryota > Metazoa > Chordata > Mammalia > Rodentia > Caviidae > Dolichotis > Dolichotis patagonum. Next base: position 228,254 of record PVJX010000242.1, on the reverse strand, counting down.
GTTAGGTTAAAAGTCATAACCGTGAAATAATTCTCCTAGGTCTGGCATGCCCAAAGCTGCGTGATAATGGACGAGGAAGTGCAGAGATTATTGGTGTAACCTGAAAAAAGAGGAAGCCTTTCTCACGTGAATTGCCTCTTATATCTTTATACAACCACAATTAGAGAGAGTTGACCAGGTTTCCTGATGCCATGCCAGACAATTTATCTTAACCATTTCTTTCAGTCTTTCCAGTCAATCTTATAGATTATACATTATTGGGAGCAATTTAACAGGCAACAAAATACGGATTCCGAGAGACTGAATAACTTGTCCATGTTCACAGACTGATACTGACCCTAATCATCTGCCATTCTAATGTCCAGGCAAAAGACTAAACATAATCAGCAACAGATACAAATAGAAAACATATTATAGTATATGTGAAATGTTATTAAAATAGGAGAAAGCAAGATTTTGAGACAGCTCAGGGTGTATAAAAGGGAAATCAGAAATCAATCACAAATGGAAAAATAAATGCCATAATGAATCCTTGTAGAACAATGTTGCTATTTTAAAACTTAAACAATACTGTTTGCTTTGCTTGAGCATAAGAGACAGAATCACAAAGCTTGCTACAAAAAGCAGACTTGCTATTAATATAAGTGTTTCAAGAAATGTCATTATCCCTTAACCAACACTCTACTCTTCAGTTCAAATAGTCAGATTAAAGAGATAGTTTAACCATGCAAGGAATAAAGACTTAAGTCTTATAAAAGGTATCAGAAGACGGATATTCAACACCATTAGGAAATTATCACATACTTAGGGGAAAAAAATTCTAAAGAGAGATTTTTCAAACTACTTTTATATAATCAACAGTAATAAGTAATTTTTCAGAAACCATTCAATGCTGGAATGTCTAAGCTGTTGGATTGTAGAAAGAGTGGCATGCAAGAAAACAGGAAATCCTTATGCCAAGTTTAGAAGGCCTGGAAGGCCTCACCCACCCATTCTAAAAGTGATTAGGTCAGCCTATCTTATCTCATTTCATTTCAGAACTAAAGATTCCCCCATAAACAGTCTCTCTCAGACAGTTCATATATGAATGAAAGAAATCTACCGTCTTGACTAAGTCTCTCCACTGCTCCTCAAATCACAATTTCTTAAGAAACGAAAACAGACAATAATTTAGAATTTATGCTTAGCAGCTGTCTTCTTTTACTACCAATTAGATAAAAGCTGAGTGTACTTACTAAAATAACACATAAGTCAATTAGTTCGGCAACCAAAGAAAAACTTTGGAAGGCATATTTAACAAAAGCTACCCTCCCAACAATGAGGAAAACGAAGTCTCCAAACACACTCATAAAAATCTGTGCTTATTTCCACAAATGTTATACTAAATTCAACTTTGATTATTTCTTGCTCTCATGACTACAGGATGGGAAGTGCAGCCCTGAAATTTCACTGTATCCTTCAAATCAGAAATTTGTGATGGGAGAAGACAGGTACCTTCAGTAACTGGAAAAGGTGCTTATAGGTAAGGAAAAAAGAACCATTTGGCCCCAAATTTAAATGTCTAATACACACAAAACCAAAATCAGGTAATCATACTTATTATGAGTCATTCTTGTGTTCACACTGGATTTGTCCAAAACAATTACAACAGACCTAAAAAAAAGCACAAAAATAGACAAAATATCTTCTTTTATGAGTCACTTTAAAATAATACACTACTCATATTTTAGTCTGAAAATAATTTCTTCAAAGGCACTCTGAAAATAAAGTATTATTTTACATTCATAGCATTACTCAGGACCATTCATTATAACACATTTTAACCACCTAAATAAAACTGGCTGCCTTTATCATGTAGATGGCTCATCAGTGGCCATCATTCTGTCTCATCTACAACTTCATCTTACTGAAACACAAAAGCACTGTTGCTTCCCATTAAGCAAAAATTCCTAATTAGGAATTTTTTCCTAGAGAACTCCTAGGCAATTCTTTATTTGCTTTGTAACATTTAATTTTTTTTTAAATGTATTTGTCCAGGCTGGGGGTGTAGCTCAGCAGTAGACTGCATGCCTAGCATGGGTGAGGTCCTGGGTTCTACCTCCAGCACCCAGCACCCAAAACAGCAAAGCATAAAAAATGTATTTGTTCATATAACAAAAACAACAACAACAAAAGTAGTTGCATTCACAGATCATAGCTCTCAGTGCAAAGCATTTATGCTTCACAAAAGCACCCTGTTTCTTTGCTTGTTGTCCAAGAGTTTAGCTGTGAGGAATTGGAATGGGAACAATTTCCATGTTGCATAACATGGATCAGTGTACTGGACAAAGGGTGGGGCCTCAGGACTCCCAGGAACCATTTGGATAGATCTCTAGGGAACAAGCTTTTTAAGAGTCAGAAGAGAGAAAAGTAAATGGGCCAGAGGGTCAGTTTTTAACCTGCTGACTGAGTTCACTGGCTTTTCACACTTGGCAACAGACTCTCCTTCTACTTCAACACAGTTCTTATTGATCCAAAGTCTTAAAAAGGAAGATCTAAAATGAGTAATGATTTTGGCACAAGTTTGTATTATTTATAATATTCCCCTCTTCTGGAACATTCTTTTAAATATAGCCTCTTAAGTTCTAAGAAGTAGGAACCATTTGTCCTATCTGTTCTCCCTATGACATCCCCAGAAATTCAACTTTTCTATTTTCTAATTTATTTCATGCTACCACTTTGAAATTTTTGAACAAAACCACCTAAGAACTTCAACATTCTAGAACACATAGTACTTAGTTTGAGGAATCGGTATAAAGTTCGTATACTATCAGAGCAGTGAGCATGTGTAATCTAACAATTTATCATGCATAAACAAAAAGGCTACTCTGTCCTTGGAATATATACACTGCAGAAGTGAAAAAATGCTTCATCAGTGTAAAGAAGAAACCATGTAGTCTTCCAGTTGCATTCTCTTTTATCCTCAGAAAGGAAGCTTTGATAAACTAAAAACCATTCAGAATTTTTACAAGCAAGATATAACCTCACATTTCTAAAAATAAGGTATCATGAACCTAAACACAGAAGTTCACAGTTTTGTGCAATGACTAAGCTTCTTCTCATTTTCTTTCCAGGATCCTTTTATATTCTCAAAAGACACTAAATGTCTCTTAATTAATAATACTGACATTTGCTTAGTAGTACTGTTTTCATAACATAGTGGTTTATAACAAAATATTTTGTTTTCTCTCTGTAAGATACAGTTTAATGAAAACTATTTAGGAGTACCTAGAAAGCTTTGCATTAGCCATTTTAAACACCATCACTTATTCACACCTGAGAAACTGATCTTTGTGCACACAAATCTCTTTTCATTTATTATTATCTCAATCTATTGTTCCACCATCTGTCTTCAAGGAAAAATAAATTAGCATCATCACATACTATTCTGGCAATAAATATTCCTATGGACTTAGGGGGCTATGCAAAATAGAAAGGTAGTCCTTAAAAGTAATAATCATTCAGCCATGGTAAAACATGTTGTTTTCAAAACCATCCAGAAAAAAACCATATATATATATATATATATATATATATATATATATATATATATATATAATGTATATTTTTGTGTAATATTTAATGGACAAGCAAAATTACATTGTAACCATAATTGATGAATACACAAAATGATCTACTCAATAACACGGTTATAGGAAAAATTATTCAGGTATTGCTTTAATAACAAGGTTGTTTTTTAGTAGAACACACTCCTTCCTAAATACCTGTAACCCCCACATTGAAGGGATATACATACTAAATTTGTAGTACACTGAAATACTATTTATCTCATTGAATTACATTTAATTATATTTATATACTTTTAACATACTGCTAATGAGACCAATGAAATTCCCATAATTTCAGTGTAATTAATACAGGCACACTCCTTGGGAAAAAGGTCACTCCCACAACAGAGCCATCTACTGGCAAGTGCAGAAAGATGATGATGAGATCAAGCTAATAACATGCCATGAATAATATATGAATGCATATATCATTCACAACCTAAACAAGGAAAAAATACGTTTTAAATATTTCTGATTTTCAGTGAAAGAAACAAATTAAATGAAAACCTCAACTGCAAAATATGTATATAATATGGTTTTCATTTGGTAAAATCAAAATACTAAAACTAGAATTATACACATGCATACAAGCATACCATGCAGACCAACATACACATACACACACACACACACACACGCATCCACACACACACAGAGGTAATAACTAAAAGATTAACATTGATTTAGCCAGAATATTAACAATTATCACAATTCCATAGTGGTATTAAGAATATTTTACTTGATCCATGCCTATCATCATGCACTAAACTAAAATCAAAATGAATCAAAGATCTAAATATTAAAACAGAAACACTAAATCTGCTGGAAGATAAAACAGGTAGAACTTTCGAAAAAAAACCTGGCTGTAGAGGAAATACTACAGACTCAACAAGTGTAATCTCATCTCAGTAAAATGCTTTTGCATAGCAAAAGAAATCACCAAAGGTTGGAAAGACAACTCCCAGAGCGTGAAAAAAATTTTAGCCAGTTATATCTCAGACAAAGGACTAATATCTAGAACATATAAAGAATTTTTAAAAAATCAGACTGCCCCAAATTTAAACGCTCAAACCAAAAATCAGCATCTGAGACGAATATGTACCTCTCAGATGAAGAAGTACAAATGACAAATAAATATAAGAAAAAGGGTTTAACATCACTGATCATTCAAGAGATGCAAATTAAAACAACAGTGAAACTCCATCTCACTCCAGAAAAAAAATCGCTACCATCAAGAAATCAACCAATAACAAATGCTGATGGAGCAGTGGGGAAAAAGGAACCTTTCCCCATGCTTCTTGAGAATGTAGACTGGTGCAGCCACTGTGGAAATCAATGTGGAGATTCCTCAAAAACTAGAACTAGTGGTTCCATTTGATCCAGTTATTCCCTTCTGGGAATCTTCCCAAGAGAATTTAAAGCATCATACCACAGCAATATATATGCACCTATATTTACAGAAGCATGGTTTGTAATAGCTAAATCTTGGGAAAAAACTCAAATGTTCATCAACCAATCAATGGATTAAGATGATGTCTAATACACCATGGAGTACTATGCAGTCAAAAAGAAGGATAAGCTTGAGATATTTATATAAGCTAAATGAAAGGACCTTGAGATCAAACACTCTTAAATGAAATAAACCAGACAATAAGAATCAAAATGTATAATAGATATTGTGAAATAGGAAGAAACTGTTCAAAAGGAAAAGGGAACTAACGAGTAGGGAAGGGGAAAGAAAGAAAGGGAAAATAAAAAAATGAGAAAAGAAGCACAAAATGGAAACAAAGTTTTATAAGCAAGAAGGGAAAGAGGCCTTGAAGAACAAACAGGAAAAAAATAGGAATCAAGATGTCTCTTGTGCAGATACAAATTCCCCATAATGAAGGTGATCATTTTGTATATTTAAATGGTACCAATGAGTTTGATAATAAAAATGATGATGTTCTATATACTTCCATATCCTGCTTGATGCTTTTCTCCATTCTACTCATCAAATCTATATTGCTTTTATATTTAGAAAATGCAATATTTCAAAATACCATAGGAGAACACTGAAACAAATATGAAAAATAAAAGCCAACATAAAGTCAGTAATTTCTAAAAATACAGACTGATTCTTATTTTTAACTGTGCATCCTTATAGATCTGGAGAGACTGAAAGACTCTCCATATTATGGAGACTTCCTCCATATGAAAGACTTCCTCCATATTATTAGGATATGATGTTTCTCCCAAGGCCCACATGTTATGGGCTTGATTCCCAATGCAGGAAAATTTAGATGATGGGATGCTGGAAGGTGATTGGAACATGAGGGCTTCAACTTTATCAGTGGATTAATCCACTGATGCGTTCATCATTTGACAGCAGCTTAGGAGGTGGGGTCTAGTTGGAGGAAGTGGGTCATGTGGTTATGACAACAGGCTGGGGCTGTGTTCCCAGGCAGCCATGAGGTGAGTAGCCTTCTTTCCTGGTAATGTTTCTGCCTTGCCTCAGCCTAAAAGCAATGGAGCCGGTTAACCACGGACTGACACCTCTGAATCTGTGAGCCAAAGTAAAGCTTTTCTCCTTTAAGTTGATTTTCTCTGGTGTTTATCACAGACACGAAGCTGCATAATATACTTTTCAAATATATATCATAAGCTTCGATGATACTTCATCTAGGAATAAATCACACTTGCCTTGGACATAAGGCAAATAGAATTAAGACAGATTTGATGGAACATCAAATAAAAACAATAGCATATTTATGTGGAGTGTTAAAGTTAAAATACAAGTGATTTAGAAACAATACAAAAAAAATAACATATCCAGGCAAGAAAGTAAAAGATAATTATTTTCATTTAACAGATGAATAAATACAAATTTAAAGAGATAATTTATTTGCATCAAGCTCTACCACTGATAAACTAAAAGTTCTCTGATCCTTAGTCTAGTGCCTTTCAAACATCAATTTTGATGTCTGTAACCTAAAATGTCTTATAAAACTATCATCAATTCTATTCCCAAAAAGTCTCCTTGTAAGAAACAGCAACCACCCCTATTGGTATTTTAGATAGACACAGGTAATATTATATAGATGAAAAAAATTTAAGTACAGAATACAAATTTTATTTTTGTAAAATGTGTTGACATTTTGAGGTGTTTAAACTAAGTGACAGCTGATACCTATTAGCAGGGGAACTGCCTGTGCTGAGTGGCACAAACCAAAGGCATGCATAGCAACTCCACCTAACTATGCAAACTTGGCACCTCTCTCAGAACCTGGTAGGACCCTGTCCAGTGCTCCCAAACATCTAGGACCTTTGGTAGCTCGCGAGGGACCTGGATGGGCCCTGCCCAGTGACCCAGAGTGGCAGGGGAACCTCATGTGCTGAGTGTTGCGAGCTGAGGGCATCAACAGTGAACTCCCTCTAGCCATGCAACCTTGGTGCCTCACTCAGAATCCGTTAGGGCCCCACCCAGTATTTCCAAATAGTTGGGGAGCTTTGGTGCACCATGTGGTGTGAACTGAAGGCCTGCACAGCATACTCCATCTAGCTGCTTAGCTTTGGCATACCACACAGAAACAGGTAGACTCCTGCCCAACAATCACAAGCAGCCAGAGGGCTTTGGAGTACAGCTTAGTGTGAGTTGAAGCCCTGCGTACTCCACCCCCTTTTGAGAGCCTTCCAGTGCCACTAGGGACCTGGTAAGGTCTGCCTAGTGACCCCCACACAACTGGAGAAACTCCCTGCAGTACAGACATACTCACTCAGCCCAGCAACTGAGACCTTGTATTTGGCTGCCCCAGGAGAATACAGAAAATGACAAAATGAAAGTGCAAAATGCAATCTCAAGCCTCCAACTCACCCTAAACAATCCCCAGGGGAATACAGAAAAATGACAAAATGAAAGAGCAAAATGCAATCTCAAACCTCCAACCTACCCCAAACAATCCCCAGGTTCATACAGGAAAATGACTAAACAAAAGAGCAAAATGCAATTGCAAACCTCCAGCCTACCTCAAACAAGCCTAAGAGACATGGACACAGAGGAAAGCGTAAGCTACATACCTGAAACTTTTGAAACAATAGCAACTAAAGTAAAGAAACAACTCCATGAAACTGTACGGGAACTCAGATCAGAAATAACCTCCCAGGTAAAAGAAGAAATAATAAATGAAATAAAAGAAATTCTGAACACATCTAAAGAAGAGATAGTTTTAAAAAATTGAGGAATACTGCAAAAAGATGGAAACTTTGAATGAACAATATAAGAAACAAACACAATGCATGAAGCAGATTCAAAGAGATATCCAAGAAAACAAAAATTCCATCGAAAGTTGGCAAAAGCACCTCAATGAATTTGAAAATAGACTTTCAGGCCTCAAAGACAGGACTACAGCTAGTAAACAAGATCTTTTACCAATAACAAGAAATAATTCAAAACCAAGATGATGCAAAGAAACACAATATAAGATTGATAGCTGTAAACGAAAAGGGTGACAACACAAATGATATAAAAAGACTATTTACAGAAGTAATAGCCAAAAACATCCCAAATATGTTCAAGGAAACTGACATGCAGATAAGGGAAGCATAGAGAACTCCATTTAGCCATAACCAAAATAAATCTACACCTAGACATATAATAATCAACATCCCAGAAATCCACCATAAGAACAGAATATTATAAGCTGTTAGAGAGAAAAGACAGATCTCCTATAAAGGAAAACCCATCAGAATCACAGCAGACTTCTCAACACAAACAATGAAATCAAGAAGAGCATGGAGTGAAGTCTTTCAGATCCTAAAGGAATTGACTTCCAACCCAGATTGATGTATCCTGCAAAACTGTCCTTCAAAATTGATTGAGAAATAAGATACTTCCATGACAAAGAGCATCATGACCACCAAACCAACTCTGCAAAGGAGACTGAAAGATATTCTAGATAGACATAAAAATAACTATGATGCCAAGAACACCAACAGAAAAAAACCACTAAGCAAGGCAAACAATTAAATACAAGGGGAAGATAAAGAACCAACAGCAGAAAGATAACATGACAAAAGTAAACCAATGTATATCACTGATAACCATTAATGTAAATGGCCTCAATTTACCAATTAAAAGAAACACACTGGCAGAGTGGATCAAGAAACAACATTCAACAATACACTGGATACAAGAAACCCATATAACACAAAAGGAAATTCATAGACTAAAACTCCAAGGATGGAAAACAATATTTCATGCAGGAAGAACAAAAAAAAAAGCAGGGGTAGGTAATCTGTTTGTAGACAATGTGAACTTCAAACCAAGAAGGACCCAAAGTGGTAAAGGAGGTCACTACATACTAGTTAGGAGAAAACTTCGAGAGAAAGAGATAAGAATCTTAAATATATATACAACAGACATGGGAGTGCCCAGCTATATAAAACATATATTAATAGAGATGAAAAATCAAATAAAAAAATAACACAATTATAATGAGAGACCTTAACAGCCCACTGACACAGAGACAGACCAACTAGAAAGAAAATCAGCAAAGAAATAACAGAACTGAATCAAACTTATGAACAAATGGACTTAGCAAACATGTACAGAGTATTCCAACCAGCAACATCAGAATATACATTCTTCTCCGCCTTCTATGGGACATTCTCGAAAATAGGCTATATACTAGCCCATAGAACATGCTTAAGTAAATGCAAAAGAATCTTAATTATCCCATGCATGTTATCTGATCATGAAACTAGAAATTAATCGCAAAAGAAACTGCTAAAACTCCATAAACACATGAAAATTAAATAATACACTCCTGAAAAACCAATGTGTCACAGAGGAAATTAAATAAATTAAACAATATATACAAGTAAACGAGAATACAAATACAACTTACCAGAACCGGTGAGATGCAATAAAGGCAGTCCTCAGAGGGAAATTCATTGCAGTGAATTCCCACATCAGGAAAACAGAATGAACACAAATAAACAACCTGATTCTACATTTCAAACATTTAGAAAAAGAAGATCAAGTCAAGCCCAAAGCCAAAAGAAAGAAGAAAATTATAAAGATCAGAGCAGAAATTAACATAATAGTAACTAAGAAAAGAATACAAAGAATTAATGAATCAAAGAATTGGTTCTTTGAAAGAATTAATAACACTGATAAGCCCCTAGCCAACCTTATTTAAAAAAATAAAGAAAAAACTCAAATTCATTTAATAAGAAATGAAAAGGGTGAAATTGCTACACTGTGTGGAAATACAGAAGACCATCAATATCTACTTTGAAAACCTTTACTCTCATAGGTTCAATAATACATAAAAATGGACAGATCCCTAGAAACATATGAATTACTAAAACTGGATCAAGAAGATGTAAAACTGTTGAATAACCCAATATCAGTTAATGAAATTGAAAATGTAATTAGAACCTTACTAACAAATAAAAGCCCAGGTCTTGATGGATTCACTGCGTAATTCTACAAGAAATTCAAGGAAGACTAAATGCCAACACGCCTCAAACTCTTCAATGAAATTGAAAGAGAAGCAGTTCTCCCTAACTCATTCCTAGAAATAAGCATTACTGTAATAGCAAAACCAGAGAAAGACCCAACCAAAAAGAGAACTACAGGCCAATCCCCCTAATAAACATCGATGAAAAAATCCTCAATAAAATACTAGCAAACAGAATGCAGCAATCATCAAGAAGATTATATACAACAACCAACTGGGCTCCATCCCAGAATTTAGGGATAGTTCAACATATGCAAATCAATTTAAAAAATACATTATATCAATAGAGCCAAAGACAAGAATGACATGATCATTTCAATAGATGAAGAAAAAGCTTGTGATAAAGTCCAACACTCATTCATGGTAAGAACCCTATGGAAAATTAGAATGGATGATCTTTACCTCAATCTGCTAAAAGCCATCTATGACAAACCAATAGCCCACATCATATTAAATGGTAAAAAACAAAGGTTTCACTTTAAAATCAGGAACAAGACAAGGCTGTACACTACCACTACTCCTATTCAATATAGTGCTGGAAACATTATCTGGAGCAATTAGACAAGCAAGAAATAAAAAGAGCAAGGATAAGAAAGGAAGAAGTTAAATGACCATTATTTGCAGATGACATGATACTTTACATAGAAGACCCCCAAAACTCCATTGAAAGACTCCCAGAAGTGTCCTGTGGACCCGTCAACCCTTTTTCTTTCTGGCTTACTACTCCCATTCTTGGGACCAAACCCCACCTTCCTTCGGTCTTCCAGGTCATTAGTGAATGGCATGCTGTTTTTAGCTTAACCGCCACCATACTTGATGAAATAGAAGCATTTATTTAAGTCATACTTGCCTAATACATCATATGCATTGTTTTCCTTGGAAATGTAGAGTCTGTGTCAGTGGTGGCACAAAAACAATTTTAGATGTAAATAGAAATGCCTTTTGATAATATTTTTACAAAAGCATTTGCTTTTCAATTTTAATCTTTCTGATGAAAGGGGTCTGAATTCAGTTTGGTACTAACATTTACCTTTTCCATAACAAAGAACAAACCCCAGGTTCAGACTTTGTAAGGAAATATTGTCTTACTAAAATTTGATGGTGTGACATTGTTTTTCATTGAATTTAGTTTTATGATCACTTTCAATTTCTATAAAGCGTTACTGAGTTTCCACTTAAGTAGTGATACTAAGTCTTAAAGACAAACATAATTGAAAAAACTAATGATCTGGAAGACCAAAGGAATGTGGGGTTTGGTCCCATGAATGGGAGCAGTAAGCCAGAAAGAAAAAGGGTTGGAGGGTCCACAGGACACTTCTGAGGTTGACTCCCACTCCCCTCTTTAATGTGAGGAACAATACAGTCTTTAAAATAATTAAGCTGAAACTACAGTTTCAAAGATGCAGCTAACAATCCTTAGAAGACTACTACAATTATTCCCTGGGGATTTAGCTCAGTGGCTTAAGCACCTGCCTGGCAAGCACGAGGTCATGAGTTTGATCCCTGGTACAAAAAAAAAAAAAAAAAGAAAAGAATTATTCTCTATATGCATTAAATAGTAACATCATTGTTCTAATGACGTAAATTATATCACACCATTAATTCAATTTTTAATTTAATACAAAAGCTTAAAGAGCTATTTAATGAAATCGTAACGTCTTATATTGTATTCTCTTTACACACTGTGCATGTGATGCATCAGACAAAAACACATTTATTTATTTTTTAAATAGAAATAGGCTACCAGCCTATTTCTTCAACCATTCGCTTCTTAAAGACACCATAATTTTAATGCATTACAGTGCATCCTTTCAGCCAACTGACTGCCATTATTGTGGATTATTAATTGCAGCTACTTACTAAAAAGTAATAAAAAGAAGGAAATTACTAAAATTGTAAAGGAACCAACATGAGCAGACTGACCACTGGTTACCAACTAACTCCATTCCCATCTTTCTGATTTTCAAGAGGCTGGAGAACTGGAAACACCTTAGTTTTTGTCCACTTGGCTTCATATCAGATTCTGCCAAAGGGAGGCACTGATTTTAAAGATTCAAAGGTGGAAGAAAGGGCAGGTTGCTTTTTTCTGCTTCCAGCAAAGTCCACAGTAGCAGAGTGCTAATGAGAACCACTGCCAAGTAACATCAGACTTCCTGGCTTCGAAATGCTGGTCCTAATGTCTCCTGGGGACTACTCACCATGGTGCTGCTGTGAGAGGGGTAGTCCAAGCAGTAGCCCCTCCAGCAATTTAGCACCAAAGGCAAATCTGTGGCCTCCAGTCCTGAGCAGTAATGGCTTTCAGATCTCCAATAACAACCCATCCCTCCCCTTTGCACCTCAACCTTCTCTTACATTTGTCAGGGATTCCCTTCATCCATGCCCTGTGCTTAGATGAGAGAATGTTCCACCTTTCTGAATGAGGACTAGTACAGACCATGAACCAGTATAACCTGTGAGTCTTTTCTCTTCCAATCCTTACTAGTCTGAAAGTTTTTAATTTTTCAAGTTAATGCTGCAAAATCATTCAGCATACATGTTTGAATATGCACGTATACTATCAAAATATGAAGAACTTACTCTAAAATACTATACGGTGTATACAGTGGTCACACTGGAGGTCTTGATAGTTAAATGATACATTTCTTCTTTGCATATGATTATTCCTATTTCTGAATTCAATGCTTTTAATAAAACAAACTAAAAGATATATGCCAATTTTTAAAATTAGAAATTACACTAGTAAAATTTTAAATGTTTTTAATTTTTTTTTTTTTACTCTGTAAGTATCTTTTAGTATATTTACTACCATTGAAGTTTTCCAACAGGATAATTTCCTGTTTGTAACAAAGGATAATAAAAGGAGTCAGACCGTATAAATATCCCAGTCTGGTTTGGTCATAATTGCAAGAAATAAGACTGCTACAAATTTCATAATGAATTACAGATGTTAAAAAATGAGACGCTCTTATACTTTCTGCCCATTTTTTTAAGTAACAACTGTTTTTGTTTTGTTTTGTTTTGTTTTGTTTCATTTTTCTGAGACAGGGTTTCTCTATGTGGCCCAGGCCTACCATTTAAGGTGATCCTCCTGTCTCAGCCTCCCTAATGTTGGGACTACAGGCATGTGCTACCATTCCCAACTGTTTAAGTAGCTGTCTGCAACCTACTCAAAGCCACAAAATTATCAGTAACTCCAGTTTAGTATAAACATTTTAGGATATAGAAAGAAACATGAAACTGCAGGAGTAGAGGCTAATCACCTTTAATTTTGTAATATCTGAAGGAAGTACCCTAATATTTAACATATTTCTTTTACCCTTATAGTTATCTACTCTACTTCTTTTTGTTCTTTTATTGTTTTTGAAAAATCCTAAACTACTCCCATAAGCATTTGTCCATCATTCTATCAACCACATTATGGAAGAGCACATTATGGATTATATAAGAAAATGGTAGACAACAGCTTGATGTCGCTAAAATGCCATGTTCATCCCAATAATGGACACTACTCTTACTTGTCCTTTACTTTTTACAGGAATGAGTCTGTACCTCTGATGTTAGCAAACATAGCTTGTCTTCCTATTTAAACAAGTACAAAAATAGTAGGGACTGATAGGTTTCATTGCAGATATATCCATGTACAGTAGTGAAACCTCCTGTTAGATTGAGGCAACAAATTGAATGCTTACTGCAGTTTTCTGCACACATATCTTCCTTTGTTTCTAGGGGCATGTTAGAGAGAAGGTGGGAAAGCACTGTAACCGGAGGCCATTTCTACAAAATAACCCAATTCACTCCTAAATTTACACAAGAGGAATTTAATATTATATATTCATATCCAAATAGCTTTTTGAAAATTAAAACTTGTATAATTTAATAAAATCCAGGGTTAAAAGACCATTATAAAAAAATGGAAATATTATACTATACTGGTACCTCAGTTCATGAACTCCATTCTCTCTATGATTTTGGTCCCGAACCAAACTGACTGAGGACAAGGTCAAATTTCCCAATAACATCAATGTTGAACCTGACCACTGAACCAAAGTCAGTTCAGGAATATTTCTGTTTATGAACTTTTGCTTACATTCAGGGACTCTACATTGGGTGATGAACATGAACTTGGCCATCTTTCCCAGAGTCATGGAATGAATTAATTTCATGAACTGAAACACCACAGTAGAGTGACATATCCAGCATTACATCAAACAGAAATAAAAACAGCAGGCAAAATCTACAAAGGCAAGGCAATGAATACTCCAGGAAAGCATAGGAAAACCTTGACAAAGAGCTATGAAGTTACCAGGCACAGCCCTGTGTCTTTGTGACAAGAACCACAGTTAACTGGCTTACAAATAATAAATATATCCAAGTGAAGACAAGGACCAACTCACTAGCATACAAAAAGATCCAAGTTCCTGAAGTGCAGAAGAAAAAGTCTGGAGATATTTTTAAAGAAAAAATGTCAAAGATCATCCGTAAAAGTTAGCAAAGTTCATATATAAGGAAACCACTAAAATAATCATGTCTAAACATATAAAAAAAAAACTAATAAAAAAGATCAGGTCAAGTCACAACAACTGCAGGGAAATAAAATAAACTTTCTAAATGATAATTCATCTGATATGTTTATTAACTTAATCAAGCTGTATTTTAGAGGTTGCTTTTAAGATAAAAATGTACAATATCCCCATAAAACACCTATGATGAATTTAACCATATTCAAAGTTATTTTAATAGATATAAATAACTCTAATATTAATTATAACATCCTAAAAGTAGGTAAATTCTTATAATAACTTTAAATAGATACATTGTACCCTTTCCTATCAGTTGATCTGAGAGTTTAGGAAACCTGTGTTCTTACATAACAGTTATATATTTTATTTAGAAAATATGTTTCTATAATTATAGTTAAAAATTTATTGCAAGACTAAAAATATCGATGGATTAAGGCAACTATATATGAATGAATTAAGGCATGTGTATATGCATAAACTTTTATGTGTTGTGTACATACATGTGTGTATACATCTTAATTCATATATGTATTATTTTATCCATAAGTGAAAGACAAGAAATATAATACTGTTGAAAGGCCTACAAAAACCAAGATACCTACATAAATCTAAGGCCTAAGTATAAAAGTGCTAACAATAAAAACAAAATGAATCAAAAATAAAAGGTGCTCCCTCATTTCCTGCATAGCACAGCATGAAAACTTTGGGTTCAGTACCCACCAAATAAACGAAAACTTTCCCTGTATGGAACTAGGGAGAAAAAAAAAACCTTCCCTGTAGGAGAGTTGCTTCTCCACACATCCTGTCTCAGATTTTGCTTGAAATTCTATCTCTAAGTCAATTTCCAGATTTGTTTTTCATTTTGTGTTTTTGTTAGAAATACATGCATCCCTGGGAAAGAACTGATTTATTGCTCTCATATAAAAGAGGATTAAAAGAATTTCCTGGAAAGGAGACTTTGGCACAATTCAGGCCAAGGGAAGACAAACCAAAAAATACATCTAGTTGACAAAAGGATCTCCAAGTTTAGTATGAGAGAACAGTTATTCTCAGAATGTTCCTCAGCGGTCAAACCAAACCAAAAGCACAACGCTTCATTTCACTCTAGTGAGCAAATATATATTCTCTTGATTTGTGATTAAGTACGAGTCCATAGGAAGGTATAAAGGAGTGCCAAAATTCTATCTTAATAAATTGAAATAATCAAATCATTGCTTGTTCAGCTACCATATGATACTTGACAACACCACCCAAAGACACTCATTCACTTAACTGGATTTCTTGCAAAAATTTTTGGTGAGGATTCTTTACTACCACTATATATATACTACTGTCCTGAGTTGGCCATGTTTTTAATGGCTCCCAACTCTGTTCTGTTAATGAGAATCAGTTTAGCTGTGTCACTCTTAAGATAGGTCATTTGGGTCTTGCTTCACCCTGCAGCACAAAGATAAATGTATCTTTTTATCAGTATTTTAAGGATATAATTTCCTGGGCCAGGGATTTAGCTCAGCAAAAGCATCTGTCTGGCAAGTGCAAGGTCTGGAGCTCGATCCCTGGTACCAAAGAAAAGAATACAGTTTCCTAAGAGGTCACTGTAAAGGCAGAGAAACTATAGGTGAAATAATCATTTTATTGAATCCTCTCCAAATTTATCAATGTAGTATCTCTTGTTTGGTGACATATTACATAAGCAAACTAACTTTTAGGCAACATTCTACCAAGTTCAGTGTTCTAAAATTTTATTAGGGGTTGGGGTGTAGCCTAGTGGTAGAGCACTTGTCTAGCATGCCTGAAACTCTGGGTTCAACCACCAGCACCACTAAATAACTAAATGAATAAGTAAATGAAATTCTGTCTACTTCTGAATATTTTTAAAATTTCAGTCACATGACTTGTTCCTGTCACTCAGAGAACTTATTTGTGGTTAGAACACAGTAAATGCTTCCAATTCTTTCTATTCTGAACTATGCACTTTCCTCGTATTTCTGTTGCAGGAATACTGCCTACAGGCCCTAAGACTCCTCATCAACGTATTTCTAACAGTTTATAATATCACTTGGATGTTAATGTTCAAATGGAAAATGAATTTTTTAATACTTTATGTAATTTTCATCAAGGAAAACTAACTTTGTGGTCAACTGTCAATTTCTTAATCATTGCAAATGTTATACTGATGAAATGTTCCAGGGATCTCTGATGCTCTGATGTAGGAAAGTTTTAGATAAACAGTAACAGTTTCTAAAATTGTACAGACAGATGCAAGAGGAGTTATCTGAATGGGTTTGACTTGTTATCTTTAGACCTTTTCCCAACATTTTTAACATTTTGCTATACCTGACTGTCCTTGTGTTATGAAGCACAAAATAAAGAAAAGGACAGTCATAGTTAACAAGATGTTGCTCTATATGCTTAACATTAGAAAGCTTACCTGTGTTATCATAAACATACAGAGATGCCAGGGATTTCTTGAAAAGAGCTGTTTCTTTTTTATTACCCTTTGATGAAACTTTAATGTAGAATTCAAAATATCACATAGATATGACACACACAGGGGATAACGCAGACCTGATAATAGATCTTCACATCTCATAATACATGATAGTGATATAGAGGAAAGAAATTCCCAACCTACTAAATGTCCGATATGAGTTTGTGACCTCTAAAATCGAAGAATGAATTTTAGGAACAAGGAGATTAAGAGTAGAATATATTTGCTGAGAGAAAGAAAGCTTCTGTCTGAGAGAGAGACAGAAAGGGGTCCCAAGTGGGTTGCCAAAGACTGTTCTTTTCTGGGGACTTTTATAGAGCAAAACCCCAAGGTGAGGTGAGTCCAAAGTGAGAAAAAAATGGGAACTCAAAAGGTCCGCATTAGGTGGGACAGAACTATGGTCAACCAATAAGATCACAAGAATAATTGCTCACGTAAAATTGATTAAATCGAGGACAAATGGGGAAGCAAGTTGCAGCAAGGAGGCACATATACAAAAGAGGGGCTTTTCTAGTGTGGGGTTGGATTAGTGGCTCCTTGTGACTTCCTTAGGGTGATAATACCTATTTAGAATATCAATCCCTGATATTCATCCTTAGAATATAGGTGTATTTGTTTTATCTTTTGTCTTACCGTCTGGCCCACAGCAGGAGGTGTCTGTGTCCCCCATAGCTGTAAGGTATCTGGTCTTCTTCACTGACCCTGTCTGACTGCCTCTATTTCTATCTAACTCAGCTGCCTGTAACAATTCCCTCTCTGAAGAAGTAATCTGAACTGCTGCAAGGGAGTAATGGGTGATGTATCTGGCTTCTTCAAGCTGAAATGGGTTGCAGTTGTTGATGGCAGTCAGGGATACCCTACAGAGGGTCTGTCTAAAGGTGCTCAATAGAAACTAGGCATTTTATCTTGGATAGGCATACAGCTTTAAGTTTGGAGGAAACAAAGGCAAAGAAACAATTAACTGTGCAAAGGCTAAATAATACAGTCAACAGGATAATTATGAGTGCAGTCAACAAAGTTTTCCACCAAGAAAAGAAAGTAATGGCTTCCCATAAGGTGGCTAAGGATAAGATATAGGCAATTTTAGTCTGACATGTCATTGATTTGTTGTCTAATATCTTGAACAGCTATTGAGATATTAGCAGGAGGATCATGAATGTACACACCGTAGTTTTTACAGTTGCATAAGTACCCCACTGTGCTACAAAATCACTACTTCTTACTGAATAGTGAATGCCACTACAAATGAGAAGATTGCTTGTGCATCTTTGACTTAGCAAGCACATATTATATGCCTACTGTGTGTCCAGAACCAAGCTACAAGCACTAAATTAGACAATGTCCTTCTATTACTAAGCTTACATTCTAACTGGGGAAAAGAAAAAACCCAGAGATACCCTTCAAAAGAAAAGAAAAAAAGAAAACACGTGTCAGGGAATAACATGGACAACAGAGAAAAAAAGGTCAAAAGCTAAGGACATGCATGAGTTTCTATAAATAAGATATTATAAGGCAGACCCTATTTATGAGGAAAATCAGAGCAGAGACTGAAAGGTAATGAAAAAAAAATAAACTCTGTGGATATTGACAGGAAGTACGTTCCAGGCAAAAGAAACCATAAATGCAAAAACCAGAAAGATATGCTTAACAGGTTGCAACAAGGGCGGTGAACTGATGAGACTGGATTGAATGACAAGGAAAGTGTTGGGAGATGAGAACAGAAACAAATAAGGTGGACAGATCATGACTGAGCTCATTGGCTATGACCAGAACTTTGAGTTTTATACTGAATGAGGGGTGGAACCGTTGCAAGATTGCAAGGAAATGACATGATCTGACTCACATTCAAAGGATTAGTTCTGCTGTATACTGAAGAAGCTCTAAGGAAGCAAAAAGGAAAGCAAGAAAGTTTTTAAAATGCCATTGTAATAATCAAGGCAACAGATCATGGCGACCAACAGCAAGATAGTCTAAAAGGAAGAGAAGCAGGAGTGAAGGAAAGAGAGAGGAATGGGGGGAAAAAAGCAGCAGCAAAACATATCATGTACAGGTACAAATTCCCTATGATAAATGTGATCATTGTGTATTTCTAAAATGTACCAATAGTTATTTTTAGAAAACACAAGAGGTGACTGAAATATACAGTGAATGTGTAAATTGGAAAAAAATATATTGCAATAAAAGACCCATTGCCTGTAATCCTACTTAAAATGCACCCCTTGCTCTGAGTACATTTATCCTATCAGTCTTGCATTATCTGAAGTAATTCTAAAAGTCATTTTTGTGGGTGTTTTTATGAGGTGTTATCAAAAATACAGGGAATGTTGCTGCCAAGTGCCATTGTAGGTAAAAGCAGTCTCATAAAAATATGACAGTGCTTCCTTATCCATCTCATTCACTGAATCCGGTACTGTGCAACTCCCAGTTCTTCCCATAGTGAAAATGACCACAGAAGGTAAATTTGTGAATCAATTCAGGTTTGGAGGCAGCCAGGACAGCATAGCTAAAGCTATTCACTAAAGAAGTCTTCCAAAACTGCTTCAGAAAGGGATGAGAATGAAATAAATGTGTCCTAAGAAAGAGGGAGTGTTTTATTCTTTTTGGGGGTGGGGAGTAAGGAGATTAAAAGCAGGGAATTTTTAAAAATTTAAACATTCACTACAGTTTCCAATCACATGTTATATATTTTGAAGTTAGATGGAATAGAATTCACAACCAAATCAAATGCCAGATGTACAAGTAACAGACTGAGAAAGACAACGCCAAAATTTCTGCGTTGAGCGAATGGAAGAGTATAATAGGATAACGAATGTGTCAGCAACATGATTCCCTGAATATGACCCCAACTTATATTCAGAACAAGGGCGAAGCACATCCAAAATTTCTTCTGACCTCTTGGTTTATTTTGCTTGGCTCTGAGATGCTCTAACAAATGATGATTCTCTCTTCACATTGTTGTTGCCATCTGAATACCTTTACCTCACCAAAGCAATGGAGACAGATAGGTAGATGTGTAAGTAGTAGCAAGTTTGTCATTCAGAATCACTAAGTCATAAAACTGGCATATAAAGCCCAGAAGTCTGCCAGCCAACTCCCACAAGGCTCACTTTAAAAGCTCTGGACCTGATTCAAATCAATGGCACAGGTAGTCATTAACTAAGAGAACCAAAGTATTCTTTCCTAAGGTATCAACTTCTGAAAACTCTAATCAATGGATAAACTTCAATTTGTAGGAAAATGGATACACCTTGAATCCATAATGTTAAAAGAAATAGATCAGACACACAAGATTAAAACTCATATGGATTTTCTTATATGAGAAACCTAGCATATAAATAAATCAAAGAGCAGAATAAAAGGTAGTAGGAAATAAATAGACCTTTGACAAATAGGAAGACGGTTAAGAGATGAGGGAAGAAGAAAATGTAAAAAGAAATAATGGATGTTATGCACATGTGCCAACTACCCACAATGAATATGTTCATGATGTACCACAAACATACTAAAAACATATTACAAAATATTATCAAGGAAAGCACACACATTTACCGCACTATGAGAAGAAATAGCAGTGTCTTTTGTAGATGAATAAGGTGCATACTTTACTATTCAGGCCCCATCTACGGTCAAGGAATACTGAAGCAAATTTTTGAGAGCTTATGGAGTCAGAGGTCCCTCACATTCAGGGGGCTGGCTGCTTCCTTTCCCAGAGGTTGCTGCCTATGACTGGTGTCTCTCATTAAATTAAAGCCAGATGATGCTCTGACCGTGATGAGGGGGTAGTGGTTCTGTGATCCCTGTCAGCGTTTCCCCAGGTGGGTTCTGCCGATCATTAACCACTAAGATGCTCAGAGATGGAAAACAGATTCTCCAAGCAAACAAATCCAGGAAATGCTTTAGCCTACATTCCTCCTGTAGAAATTCATAATGCTCCTTCATTAAGAGTTTCATCAAATCCTGTGGCAATTAAACCATTCACTGCTTAACCAGCATTTCCCAAACTTATTCTACAGACAGAAAAGGGAAACGAGCACTTTAATTAGGGCAGTGAGAAGACAATGACCATTTAGAGAGACAGTGCAAGGGAAAACTGTCAAAACTAGGTGCATATTTAGTGACTTTGGGGAGGTACATATCAAAGTCGACATCAGGTCTAATACTCATCATCAAGAAAGAGGGAAAATTACATATTGAAACAATTTATTTCCAAATTCTAAAAAAAAAAAAAAACTAACTCTTTTGTTGCATTTATACAGCTCAGGCATTTATTGATTGCTATGCTCCATGCATCAATTTAGGCAGTAAAAGCCCGAACAATAAACCAGAAAGAATCCTTCCTCACCTTTGCACAATTGGGTCCATAGTAAGCCTTTCTGAGAACTGGCCTGACAAACACGGAGGAGTGCCGTGATTCCCTAGCATGAATACTGAACTTGGGTGTGGGAATGTGGAAAGCATGGTGCAGAGAAACATTCCAGGAGGAAATAATATCTACACTGTGCATTCTTTGTCAGGTGATAAGAGAAAGAAGAGTGTTCACATAGGAATGCAGCAGACAGAACAGCTAAAGAGCCCACAGAATTGAGTGTAAACAATGCAACAAAAAGAAACACAGTAGACATAAGTGTGTCATGCACAAGACAGTGTGAAACGCAAAGTTAAAGACACAGCTGCCTGTGTGTAAGGATCAACTGCCACTTTATATTACAAGTGTATTTCTAAATGAACCTAAAACTCATCTATCTCCAAAAGTAGCCCAAACTTTGTCTCCTGCAGGAGAAAATTCTTCCAAATGTTCAGGTAAGAAATAAAGCTCCTTTTGCTTTGGGGGTCTCTGCTGTTTAAGAACATCATTAGCCCTCACTCCCGAAAAAAAAATAATAATAAGTAAATAAATATCCCATTGGTCAGTGGGATATCATCGAACACTATTTAGAACTATTAATTCAGTGAGGTCTGAAACTTTCCTGGATTAGAAGTTGGAACCCTATTCTCAAATACCTGAAATTTCACAATGACGCCCATCCTCCCTGAGAGAGGTCTGAAGTGATCAAGGTATATTTCCAAATACTAGAATTTTGCTGACACCTCTGAAGGGATTAACAGGTATTACGGTTTAGATCTAAAATGTCCCTCAAAATCCTCATGTCTGGACTGATTGGACTGGGGGGAGGGGATTATACTCATTACTGGATCTATCTTTTGATGGGTTTAGTAGCTGGATGTGGTATTAGCAGGTGGGGCCCTGGATGTGTGACCTGGAAGTGTATATTCTTGCCTCAAGTGTATATTCTTGCTCCTTTCCTTCTTCCTGGCCAGCACAGGCTGAGCACCTTTTCCTCCTCCACACCCCTCCACCACGCTGTTTCTGCCTTGGATCCAGTCTACCATGGATTTAAAGCATAAACCACAATAAATCTCCTTTAAGTTGTGGGTATTGGCTATATTTTTCCCAGTGACATGAAAGTAAGGTAACAAGTTAATACTAGATATCAACAGAAAGATTTGTAGAATGGAAACTTACTTTTATGTAGGCAACTGGGCCTTTCACTTATTCGCCACCCCCCACCTCAGTTAACAACTCTTTCCCACCTTTGAACACACTCTCAATAGCAGGTGACACCTCTCATGCCTCCAAGTAAACCCTCAGCCTCTGCTGAGCGCCAATGTGCCGATGCACTTGCTAACCCTGGTGAGAAATTATCAGCTTAGAATTGGACACGCATCTTTATTTGTAACAAAAATGTACTGGAAGTATTCATCAAAACAAAAGCCCACATCCATCAAACATCTTTGACATAGCAGGATATACCCAAATTTTAAGTGATTCTCTGAAGACAACTTGGACTATTTTTCATAAAACTTTTACCCTTTAGACAGCATCCTTTCAGGTGTTAAAATACAACAGAGCTAGGGCGAGTGATAAGTGCCTGTAATTCTATCTATTTCAGAGGCGGAAGCAGGAGGATGGAAAGGTCAAGGCTAACCTGGGTAACTCAGCAAGACCTTGCCTTAAAATAAAATGAAAAGAAATGGAATAAAATAAAATATGGTTTTCTGTAGCTCTGATGTGGAATGCTTTCCTCACATGGATAAGGCTCAATTTTCAATACCATAGCTGGAAAAAAGTAAAGGACCATGTTTCATTTTAAGCATCTAATGCTTTAATATTTTGTAATATTTGCAATATTTTGTAATATTCTTTTGTAATATTCTGTGAATCCATTTTTTTCCCTTCCTCAAATAAAAGCTTCCAACTGAAGGAGTCTTCTACTCCAAATACAACTCAAAGTATACTGGTACCTAGCTGGCTCAATAGAAATGTATTCAAATTTATTTTTACTTGATTAGGCAAAGAAATTAAGGATAAGACACTGCTGCCTTTGTTATTCCTTTAGAATTACCACGTAAATGGCAGAAAAAAGGATTCATTCATAGCCCCAGAGTATTGGCCCCTGGGTGGCAGGGACTGGATCTCTGTTCACTGCTGTGTCCCTAGTTCTTGGCTTAAAACTCACAATCTTTGACACCTAGATGATACCTGTAAGTCTTCTATAGCTATTAAAGGTATAAACAAACTAATATAAAGCATTGAGCTCACAAAAAAAATGAGCATGCTAATGTTTAGGAGTGAAAGAAATGTTGGGAAAAGAAAAATGTGATATTGAGATTTTATCTGTATTTTTGCCTTCTACAGCTTAATTTTCTAAAGCAACTACTAAAAATCAATTAAACCAATGCAAGGCTATCTAGCATTAAAAGGAAATGAAATAGTACAAAATTTCTTCTGTTTCCATGCTTCCTTCCTACAGACCTTAGGTGGGAGATCTTTCCACTAGTTATGTTTAGAATATCCCATTACTAAAATACAATATTGGAACAGCTAAATGACATTAGCTGCTACTCTATAAACTAAGTCTTTAGCTGAAGCATTGCCTCTATAAAGGATGGCACACTTAGCAATTGGGCAGGTGATAAAAAACATATGTTAAGAAAGATAATGAGATTTAATGCAGGAAATAGGGAAACAAAATAAATTCCATTTAGAGAAAAATGACTCTTGTTACCAAAGAACAATTTTTTAAACAAATGGAAATAAGCAGTTGTATGCTGTGCCCTGACTTTCAAAAACGTAATGAAGATGAATATTTATTACAAACAAAAATGTTTGCAATGAAATTGAGAAACAGTATTAACAATATTAGAAATTACTTGAGTGCCTTCACTCATAGCCACATTCATGAAAAAGCATTCAAACCATTCAGGTTAGGGAAACCAAGTCTTATTGTTAAAAGGTGTATGACTCCAAGATCTTTTGAAGTACTTTATTTTAAAACAAAAATGAAGTACTTAAAAAATGTCGCATGTTACAGTAGTGTTGCCTTCATCAGTTTTAATCTGTTTTTGCTTAAATACAATCTACTGACCACATTGAAAGAATAACCATCAGTTTCTTAGAACCAGATGCCTTTAATATTAATAGTGAGTTTAATATATGACTAACTGGTTCCTCTTCATGTCTTCCCATCTCAATAAATGGCAGATTTATCCTTCCAGGCCCTCAAAATACAAACCCATTATTATAACAGGATGTAGGAAAAACTTCAGTGTTCTTCCTTCTCCCACAGCCCACTGACCACTTAGGATACCAGTTGCTCCCACAGGCACCAGCTAAGTCTCCGCTAATCCAGTTCAGTTCTAACACTGTCTACTTGGAGACAGCCTCAGATGGCAAAGTATAAAGATTCAGTCCTACAAGACTGACCACACACACATACACACACACACATCTGATGCCAATTTTAAATGTTAGGTTTTAACTTTTACTTATGACCCATCAGCAATAAGTTGGGGTTCCCGTGACTCCCTCCCTTGGGTTCAGTTTTTCTAGAGCAGCTCATGGAACTCAGAGAAACATTTTTATATATGTTTATGCATTTATCACAAAGGATATTGCAAAGGATGGAAATAATCAGCTGATGGAGAGATGTACGGGCTAAGGCATGAGAGAAGGCTACGGAGCTTCCACATCCACCTTCTTCAGAGGCCATCCATCAAGCACCTCCATGTTTTCAGTATCTAGAAGCTCTCCCAAGCCTGTCCTTTCAGGTATGTCTGGGGGCTTCATTATGTACACGTGCTTGGTCAGTGGTAACCAGTTCAATCCTCAGCCCCTCTTTTCTCCCTGAATACTGAAGTTGAAAGTCCCAGCCTTCTGCCCCAGACTCCATCTTTCTGGTGATTAATTAGTCTTTACTTTGAGGCTCATTAGGAGTCCCTACAACTAGTCTACATTAGCATACTAAAAGGCACTCATCACTCCAGAGATCCCAAGAGTTTTAGGAGTTGGATGAAAGAACACTCAGATTAAGATCAAATATATATGTCACAAACATCACAATTAGCAAATTCATAGTTGGTTCTGCTTTTAGAATATCTTCCCACCACCTTTACTACCACCACTGCCATCCATCTAGATAGTCAGGAGGAGACAGGCTTGGGTCCTGCTCTCAACCTTGCCCACCCATGGGCTGGGAAGAACAAATCAGATCATGCTGCTCCTCTGCAATGTCACATCTTGGTCAAAATAATACCCAAAGACCTCAACATGTCCTGCAAGGGTGACAAGGCATTTCCCTATATGTTGCCTCAGTAATCTTGTATGGTAACACTCTTGCCTCTCATCATGTGCTTTGTCCTGGCCTGTGAGATTTACCTTTGCTATTTTTTTCTGCATGAATGCACTTTTCCCCAGGCATCCACACGCCTCACTATCTTTCTCCTTTCTTATCTTTATCCCATTTCCCCTGTTATCAATTAAATCTTCCCTCATTGACCTACATAAGGTAATACACATGCCTCTGGGATACCTGCACACAATATGTGCCCTTTTTATTTTTCTTCATAGGATGTATTCCACCTGGCATGTTATCTAAGAGAACATAATTGTAAAATGAACAGAAGATTTAGGTATTTGTTATTGGGCATACCAAATACTTAGGACAGATATTAGCACACAGTAGACTCTCTATAGATGCTTAATGAATAAAGTACTGCTGAAGAAGTGATGTGAGCAGACTCAAATGACTCCCAGAGCACTGACTGTTACTCTCTAACCTCATTTCCATATAGTTTGGATCTCAAGTATTCCCCAAAACTCCATGTTGTAAATGGACTGGTCCACAGGATGACACTCTTGGAAGGAGCTGGAGGGAGGTCATTATTTCATTGGAATAATATCCTTGAAGGTGACTGGAATCTCAGTTTCTCACTCTCCCTTTTTTCTTGGCCATGAACTAAGCAGTGCTGCCCCATAGTGCACTGCTGCCAATGATGTGCTACCTCAGCAAAGGCCCAAAAGTAATGAGGCCAACCAGCCATGAACCCAAACCTCCAAAACTGGGAACCCGATAAACCTTTGTTCTTTATAAAATAACTATCTCAGGTGTTTGTTACAGTAACAGAAAGCTGACTGATAACGCACCTTTCCCCAATGTGAAATTCCCTCTGGGAATTAACATTCTTAGGAAGTATCATGGAGGGCAAACTGAACTAAAAGTTTTATGAAAAAACTGAAAAGAAATTATTTTTCTTCCTCCTCCCCCATCTCAAAATACCCAATACACTGTTCCTCCCCCAGTGGTCATGTGATAATAAATGACCATCTGGAGGCAGGATCATTTTTGTCTTACTGAAAAGGAAAAGTGAATAAAGGATATGACATTCTCTTATGACTTGAGATAACTGTATTGAACCAAGGAAGAAGGCCACTGAAGTAGCAGAAGCTGACTCTTCAAATTCTCACAAAACACACATTCCTAGCCATGCTTTGGATGAGAAGGGCTTCATTTCAGGCATGTGGAGAGAACGGGTAGAGGGAAAAAAAATACTCAGATGATGCTATTTTTAAGTTATTTGGTAAGAATAGCTGTTTTCCCTGATACTCCTGCAGCACCACCCAAATGTCATGTTTCTGTGCACTGCTGTCTGGATGCTATCACAGGCACGGCTCTGAGGTGAGAGGCCAGAGGGGTGTGTGCTTCTCACATGCTGCTAACACTGACAATTTTTTTTAAAAGCTTTGTGACCTAGAAAGGAGATTCACGGTATGAATGATGCACAGACTGTAGAGAGCAAAGGACGTCATCAGTCTATTTATATCTCCAAGAAGGAAAAACTGAGCACAGGGAAATGACTTTATACTCTAAGGATTGGGTATGCAAAGATCATCTGAAAGAGACAATAAGCAATACAGTGAGAGAGGTATTTGTGCTGTCAGAAAAACAAAAGGCAAAATCATATTCCCATTTTTGCTGGTCCTTTCAAACACCTCATTAGCATTCAGAGCACTTCAAGCTGATTCCCTGATATTTCTGCCTGATAGGGGAAGCATCCTAAACTCTGTGAGACAGACTGCCACCCACATTTCACAAACTCCCTCCACTGCACAGGTGTATGCACATATTTGGCTATATAATCTGCACCATCAGAATACACTGGGAAATGGCTTTCAGCCTGAAGAAAGTATTTGGAAAAGCCTTACAGTTACTTGTGTGGTAAACTCCAAAAAAGAAAAAAAAATAGGACTTACAAAGACCTGTCCAGCTCTATAGAGACATATTTTTCCCAAAGTACATAGTCAATTTTTCTCATAAATGGTGAAACATTTCCAGGACAAAGCAGGGCCCAGCTGTCAGCACTTCTTCCTGCACCACCAGAGAACTTTATGCCAAGCTTAACCTCTAGATTTCCATTAGTTTCCAACCTAAGCAGGATAATATAGGGCCCCACAGAAATGATGTCCTGAAAGTTACCCATTTTACTCTTTTGTAATCCATGTACGCATGCAATTTCTGCCAGCTCTATTTGCTTTTGGAGTTATTTTACTAGCAGCAGTGATGGGTTTGTTGACAGCTGGCTAGAGTACAAAGCATTTCCTATGGCTTCACATTAGGTGTTTCCTAGTGCAGGGGGCGCAAACCCACGGCACATGTGCTAGATTTGCTGTTTCTTATCAGTGAAAGCTCTGACAGGTTCACCATCACTGTCCTAGTACAAAATGTACTGCTTTACGTAGGCTCAAATCTGGAGTCAGGATTCCTTAACAGAATACAAACTGGTTCATTTTGATTATACCCAATGTTCACAGCAAATGCTTCCCACTTTAATCACTGTCCAATGTCTTCTGAGCATGTCTGAGGTAGACCATGTAAGGCTCGTTGGTTCACGGTTGCCTTTTATTTGCAAATCAAGTTTGGTTTTCATTCACCAATCACACTCTCACCTTTCTATATACATCTTCCACAGCCTGACCTATGCTACAAGTGAGGCTGAGTTTTGAGTTGTTCTGATCAGACAAAATTAAAGCTTTTCATTAATTTTAAAAATGCGCAAATTTTTGAGCTTGAAAATACTGGTGATTTACCATAAAATCAATGATTTCCTACAACAGGCTGCTACAGATAGAAGATAAGAGTAAGCATGGATTTAGGATTAGAAAAATCTGGGTGACTGACTATATTTCTCATGTAAAAGGACTGATAAAAACCAACAGAGTCAATATTTGTTTTGTTTTGGTTTTGCCTTTTGCTGGGTTTAAGACATACTGCTATGTTTTGATCATGTACATTCTTTGCCAGAATTGAAAAGTACATGCAATGAAATTAGAGGGAAGACAGATTTAATATACATGGAAGACACCCTCATGACAGCTCTCCTAGTTGAAACCTAGTGGAAAAAGGAAAATGAAAGAAAATAGAAATTAAATTTCAGCAACAGGTACTTCGTAGTAACAAATACATGGTAAATAATTGCTGCTTTATTATACAATAAGAGAAAAAAGGATTGCTTTATCATTTTTGGAAATATCCCCAGAGCCACACCCCCAAGGAAAAGAACACGGACTTCATATGCTTGGCAGATGTAAAGCTCTAGTGTTTTAGCTTTCGGCTACATAAACCAGCATTGCCAAGCACCCCCTCCTCCTCCTCCTCACTTACCACACAAAAGCTAACCAAATGAGCCTGCTTTAAGTGGACACCATCCTAGCCAATAAACAATTAATTGTTCTTTCATTAGATTTGGTAAAGTTTAGTACAGCATGGCAAACTTTCTGAGAGGTAAAGGAATGATGTTCCATAAGAAAATCTGCTGAATAAAAGCAGCAGACCAACAATTAATTTCTTTCTTCCTTTTTTTGTATTTTTCTTTTTAAAAAGAATTTTTTCCTTTTTCTTTTAAATTGGGAATTAAATCCAGAGTCTTCACAATGAGCTACATCCTCATCCCTTTTCACACACACACACACACACACACACACACACACACTTTTTTAAGACAGGGTCTCACTAAATCACTAAGTTACCTAGGCTGAAACTTGTGATTCCCCTGCATCAATAACAGGTGTGTACCATCACAGAACACAACATGCTGTTGATTTTTATGATTCCAATATTTAATTTTTGATTTATAATAATTGTTTTTTCATAATTTTCAGCATAATTACTGTGCGCCAAAACAACTGGCCTAATCATATATATTTAATATATTTACAGAAATAAAAGAAGACATTCCTGATGTGCAATGTAAAAAAAAGGATATAGGAAAAACCAACTGCTATGAAACTTGTGAGTTACACATATTTCTCTCAGATTTTCTCATTTTGTTGTATACCTGATCATACTGACCGTCACTATTCGTTACTAAAAGTAGTGAGATATTCACATAAGTAGCTTATAATCAGCAATTAATTCTGGTATAACTATAATTTCCCTTCTCACCGTTGTCCTCATATCCATGTAGATAGTCAAGTTTTACATCCACATTAGGGGTAAAGATCACAGCACTGTAGCGAAACACTTTAGCAACAGCTATAGAAAGGGTGTAGTACACATTTTTGTCTCCAATGTTATATTTATATTAAGTTTCTCCAATATTTATTTTAAAACAATTTCTATGAATTTTCTTGCAAAAAGAAACAGAAATCACAATTAGTATAGACAGAACTAAATCCAAGGTAAGTACATAGTACAAAAAATATCATTTTTTATGCAATTCAGCTTAATTGTGAAAAACCACTTCAGTGTGAGGTTTTGATGCATTCCATCTGTGCTCATCACCGAGAACTGATGAATCAGGAAAGATGCTCAAGGCTTTACCACACACACACACACACACACACACACACACATACACACACGCACAAAGATCCTTCCACATGATACATATCTAACAACAACTCAGCCTATGCCTGTGGCCAAGCAGCTTCCTTCAACGTCCTCAAAAGACAAGTTAATTTTTATATATACTCTGTGGCACAGTCCATTAAATACTTGCTTTAAAAAAATTTAGCATGTACTTCAATATTCATTGTTATAAACTGATTTAAAAACGTTAAAAGATAACATAATCACAAATCTTAACATATTTAGTTTTAACTTCCAAACCACTAGATTTGGCTAAGTTGTTATAAATTACTAATAAACATAATTTTCTAGTTTCTGATCTTTAATTTTTAGTATTTTTATTTTGCTGCAACAGTCACAGTATGTATGTTTCAATTACTTTTCTTATGGCGGAGACAAATACTTGACATGCAGAGTTAAAGGAGGAAAGGTTTCAGTTCAGAGTCATCTGGCTCCAAGACAGGTTGGCATGGCAAAGGGGCATCGCAGAGGATACATAGTCCTTGGCAAGCAGGGAGATGAGAGAAAGCACGAGAACTTAGCTTCTTTCTGCTTTCTTTCTTTCTTTTATACTCAGTTGAGGCTACCAAGATTAGAGCAGTACCAAACCAATCAGTAAACTGAGTTAGTAATCACACACCCTAAATCCCAGCATCACATGCTCTAGATCCAGACACACCTATGACTGCATGAGGCTGTGGGGGACATCCAGATACAAACCATAACAATGTATATCGGGCCTGCTTTGAACTCGCCTTGTGTCACAGGCTAGCCTCAAACTAATGATGAACCCCCTGCCTCAGCCTTCCTAGTGTAGTGATTATAGGCACTGCCGTTACGCCCAGCTTGCAATTTCATATCTTTAATATACAGCAATGCTGTTGATTATTTCCCTGCCCCCCACCTGCAGCCACACTGTAGGCCTGCACTTCCCTCTCTCCACTTGACCTTTAGTGAGGTCAGTGAAACGCATGCAAGCTGGCAAACATCACTAACAGCCGAAAGTGCCAAAAGCCAGAATGGCCCTTAAACTCGTTTTCTCTTCCCTGCACATGTCACTTGGGCCCACCTCCCAAGGGAAGCTTTCTTCAGAAGTCACCACAAGCAGCAGTCTTGCTCCCAACTCACAGGCACAGGAGTGAAATCTTTTTTTGATTTAAAACCCCAAAACTTTGAGGGTGTGGTTACTATGAGATATCTTAGCCTACTACATTGTGATTATAAGTTGCATATGAGAAGTTTGAAAAACTTGATTGGAAAACCATTTGACTATGGAGTGAGTATGTCAATGAATACCAAAGACTGAATTGATTTTGGTGTAGAACTACACATCAGAATATAGACTTTCAAACTTTCTACCAAGTAAAGAATTAGGAAAAAGTTTAATAATTAACATGAATGAGAGCAATCGAGTAGAATAGGAGCTTCAGGGTGGGAAAGAGACACCAATCTATGCAAAGTAGAGGGACAGAAGACAGGGAGAATGGAGAGTGGTTTTAATGAAGCTACATAAACTGGAAAGACCTCGTTCACCATGGGAAAGAGTACCAGTACATGTGCCAGTCCCTGGAGGTAGCTTGATACTAAAAACTAACATAGTATAGGATCACTTATGTAACTCCAAAAATTTCTCCCTGTAGTTTGAAGACCGGGTGCAGGAAAAGTAAGAGACATGCAGGGAAAGAAAGATGACTGGCAATAGAAAGAGTAACTGAGAGGAATACATTGTTCATCCTGATCAAACCCATCTCCTGTGTAATCAGATTACAGAATGAAATGTCCATCATTCAGTGTGTACCAAAAAGTCCCTTCACTCTTCAGGGAAGAGTAGCAGGTGGCCATGTCTAGCATCTCTGATTTCAAGTTCTTCTTCTGCATAGACTAATTGAATGATATATCCTATATTCTTTTTCTATAAATTCCTAACCTTGGGGTTTATCACAAAGATTAAATAACATAAATAAAATGTTTATTTTAGCAAAGTATCTGGCTCTCAGTTCAGTGAATTTTATGACCCATGACATAAACAAACCATCATTTTATGACCTATGACATAAACAAACCATCATCATTCAATACCATATTTTTCATTCTTGCTGTAGTGATGTTGCCTTAGACTACGTCTTCCTCAGTCCTCACCTGTTAGATTCCACTCAGAATCTTCTACTCCGTAAAAACCTCTTTAAGTACTCCCTATAATCCAGGAAATAAGCTTTCAATTCTAAACTATATCATAGATGCCAATTGTTTAACGATGCTTGACTATAAATTATTTGCAAATGTTATTTTTCCCAACTATATTCTATTTACCTTTAGCCAGCACTGACTTCTTAGTCTCCTATATTCATCAGAGCACTTACTCATAAAGCCTTGAATTTACTCAGCTTCTTATTGAATATTTCAAGTAATCAGATCCAATTTTAGTAGATAGAGTAATTATATTAGGAAAATGTAAAATACTGGAAATAACTATTTCACAAAACTGGTAGTTTTCTCCTTCCTTTTGCTTCTAAACAAAGTTTAGAGAGGCTCAGTTATTCCTCTAAAATGGTATGGCATACTGAAGATAAATCCCAAAGGAAAATTTACAATGTCTGATAGAAAATTCCTGGCATCTACATTCCAGGAGCAGAAAGGGAAGAAAACCAATCTTCTGCAATTGTTGAGATAGCATTCTTCACTCCTATGGCTATAAAAATGTCACAAGTTGATAAGGATCCTTGTAAACAACTGGCTGTTGAAAAGTTCAGTTTTTTCCCAGTCTCTACCACAAAGTAAACTTAAGAGTTCCTAGATACCCTTTATCTCAGCTGGCTGTGATATGTAAGCATTGGAGACATGTTTTGTTAGTAGTGTGGCCTGTTGAGAAATAGTTCTGCTCTTGAAAAGCAACTGGACTCAGCAGTTTGATCACTGTAACCTGGAAAATACGTTTGTGGTCCAGCCGAGGCCTCTTACGTTAAAAGATCACATAAAATCAAAAAGGACTTTAAGAGAAATTCTTGCTTTCCACTCTGTGAGTTTTCTTAAGTAGGCTTTGACCTTTCATCTCCACCCAATGAACTTTTCTCTGGATCCAGCCCAAAACTATCTGTAAGATCACAGATCTAGTCTTACCAGTTTCTTTTTCCTTTTAAATTATTTTGGACTTAAAGTCTATTGGAAGCTAAAATTTAAAAAAAACTAAACCTTCAGTACTCTGTGTAAAACATAAAAGCCAAATGGTACCCTAGACAGAAAACATCACTGAAACATTTCACCTTCCTTACCATGTGAACTCTCAAATTCTCCTGCCTCCACTTCTTGAATCTTTTCTATCAGAGTTAAAACAATCAAACTATGTTTCTTTGGGTTTTATACCAGGTACGATCATTGTAAATGTTTTTTTTTTAATTTTGTACAGAGCTCAAATAAAATCTACCAGAAAGAATATCAAGAAAACTGTTGATTTTTGAAAGTATATGGAAGTAAGTAGACAGCTACCATTAATGTATAAATAGCAAGACACACAAAAATAACCCAAAAAAATGTTGTTATAAAAAGCAAAGCAAAGCACTGTTAGGTGGTGCTAGCTATCTGGTTTTACTCTTTCCAGACTGACTTATGCAATATCCTGATGTTTAAAACTATCCTGTCATGGAAAATCTGTCTCTGGGGTGGGACCAGAGTAAGTTGTCCCATTTTCTTCTTAAAGTTATAATTCAAAACAGAGAGTTAAACAATACAATAAACTTCATGTACTTTGCAAACATTTCCATCATGCATTACAAGACTACAATGTAAAGAAGAAAATATGAATTTGAGTCTAAATATTTAGCAGACACTGCCTTTGCCCACAGATAACTATTGTAAAATCAAAGTATTATGCCTCCATGATCAGTAATCAACAACACTCAGTCATCAGAGTATTCTCAAGTGGAATAAGTCATAGAAAATAGAGTATTTATTTAATTTTCTTTAAGTATTACTGTAGCATGTAAATATGACTAAGGGATAATGGTAATTTTCCATTTCATGAGTGAAAAGAATGCTATAACTGTAATAATTCATTTTCTGCATTTTCTATGTTGACTAAAAGATAAGGGAAGACAAAAATAAAATTACAGTATTTTCCTAATGGAGTCTGGGTCCCTCCAACAATTGCATCCACTTACTGCTTTCATCTTCTTTCTTGCAAAGCTGAGTTTTTGTCATCCCACTGTCAGCTAATTGCCAACTATAAAGAAAACTGCACTTTGAAATTAAGTGAGTATTTAATTTTTAACTTTGTAACTTGAAGACAGAATACACTAATGACATAACCAAGAATCATGGCTCTAGCTCAGTAACTAAACACAGTTACTTATTCACCACCCTAGGAGGCTGAGGCAGGAGCACGACAAATTTAAGTCCAGCCTGGGCAACTTAGTGAGACTCTATTTAAAAATCAACATACTTTTTTAAAGGGCTGGCTATGTAACCACATAACTGTCCTGTGTTTAATCGCTAGTAGCATAAGGGTGGGGGGAGCAGTTACTTGGCAGATGCAAAGGACATTTCTGAGCTGTAGCTATGTCCCAGGAAATATGCTAACTCAGATCAGTCCACATCCCAGATAAAGATATTAGGACAGAGAGTTCAATTACTCTAACATTTCTATATGACAGCATATGTCTGAATGCGTACCGTGTTTGGCCTGACTGTACTCTGCATTACTTTTTAGATGAACGACTTTTGAACCATATTTTCTCGTTTTACTAAATCGCCGAGTACAACGTCAACATCTGAAGATAATTATTTCTGTGTATTCACATAACCTTGGAATGCTGAGAAACATATTTGGCGTAACAGTCATGACAGTGTTGCCTTAACATTATATACAGCAGTCTTCTCCAAGGCAGAAATTACTATATGGTTCAGGCCTTACGGTTGACACTGAAAAGCTGGCTGTGCTGAAGAGAAATTGAAATTTCAAGAGGCTGAACACCTGCAGACAATTAGGGGAGTCCTTAAAAAAGAAATACGAGTAACTTGGTGAACTCTAGAGAAAATGCAACTAATTCTTTCTAGCAACACTCTGCATCCAAGAAAAGGAATACTTCTTTACCAGACAGAATGCTAAAGGAGACCCCACAAAAAGTCTTATATTAGCAATAGCCTTGCATAAGTCCACTTCAGAAGACAGTTGCAACAAATGTTTTCCTGCTTTGATTGGTAGCCCTAATGAGAAAAACAAGCCTTGTCCTTTATACAAGAATCAGCAATAAAGTTAAAAAGGTTTAATATGAGCAACATATTAGCCCTCCATTTCTTTCATTTCAAACTTTTGACCTATTGGCTCAAAAGGATGTCTACTATGCTAAAATATTCAAAGTATGATCTA
Source organism: Dolichotis patagonum (assembly GCA_004027295.1). Classification (NCBI taxonomy): domain Eukaryota; kingdom Metazoa; phylum Chordata; class Mammalia; order Rodentia; family Caviidae; genus Dolichotis; species Dolichotis patagonum. The sequence continues at coordinate 192,586 of PVJX010000242.1, read as the reverse complement.
AATATATGGTGACTATAAATTTTTAGAAAGTGTGTTATAATAAAAGACACATTACTATTAATCCACTTCAAAGTACTCCCTCTGCCTTTGAACACACTTATTTCATCATTCTTGCCTTTCTATAGCCTTTCTATATTCTGGAAGTTGTTTTTCCTGAGTGTCTTTAGTTATCCTATCCTGGCTGCCTTGATAACCTGAAGCAATTCAAAACATTTATCATTCATGGTCAGGTTGACTTTAGAGAAGAGCTTGAAGTTGTAGAGTGCCACATTCAGTGAATGAGGAAGATGAGAACACACCATCATGTTTTTACAAATCTGTCTTCTTGAAAGGCACTTGGTAGCAGCATTCACCATATTTTTGATCATACTTCATAAAGACACAAAAGAAGCATTGCTGACTGCTTCCGAAAGCCACAGTAACAATGAGATAAGTGTGTGAAGCACAGGTTGGGGCATATTCTGAGAGAGCTAATGGCAATGTGTCTACTGTAATAAATTTGTAAGTATACACTGCATTTTTTTATCAACCCTTATAAATTATGTGAGGCCAACTCTACTTCCCACTCTAGATCCAGCACATAAAATATACTTAGGACACAGTAGAGACATAATCAGTATTTGTTGAATAATGAAAGCTAAGTCAGGCAGAGCACTGGTCCCCAAATGCTGGCCATAATAAAAGATTTCTAATAATTTGTAACAAAGCCAGATAGCAAAGGTCTGAAATTTTGTCATAGCCATGTTCTCATCTCTAGTCTCAAAGATGATTTATCTCGCATCATCCAACATTCTCAACTTTTCTGTAGCACAGTCCAGATGTGAAGTCAATACTCCGAGGAATCAGCACGGAGCTCAGGAAACAATCTAAAATTTGCCTGAGGACCTCAGGCATGAAGGAAAGAAGGGGAACAAAGGAGAAAAGTCACAACTATCGCAATAACAGAAAAAGAATGATTACAAATAAAATTTAACTATCTTCCAAAAGAAAGCTCTGTTCTAAAGAAAAAGCTAGTTTGATACTACTTAACTCTAAAACCAGCTAAAGCTGGAAGGAGAGCTAATTTGCAATTAAGCAGAAAAGGCTTAGGTGTCTGAAGAACTAGTTCCAATTGACACATACACGTAAGACCTTTAATGAGAACTTAAGCCTGGCTTGGTCTAGATTTCCCTCCACAAGAGAAAAACTGTGCAATACATTTTCTAAAACACCCTGGTCCCCTGAGAACATATGTCTCATAGAACTTGGAACAAGTAAAGTAAAGCAGCCCTGAGAGACCAAAGGTGACCAGAAACCAGAGTCCTGGAGATGAAATCATACTTATCTCCTGATAAATCCCCAGTTCCTCTGACTAAATATTTCCCCCTTTAATCCCAGACACTATAACTGCCAGTCATTTTTGGTCTGTTATTCCAATATGAGAAGTCTGATTTAAGCATCATAAAAGTCTTGGGAAAAAACCTTTTTTTCAGCACTGGTGGGCTCAGGGGACTGATAATGGAATATGAACCTTTCACCCCTACAATGGTTCTTGGGAACAGAAAGCAAACTTTTTTTAGTATACCCTCCCTCACCCTGCCGCCTTGTCCCAGGGGGTGCTAAGACATCTAGCACTGCTGTCATCTACCTTTCTTAAGAGTTTCACTTGGATGATAAGATACTCTTAGAATCTATCAGTCAAACCCCAACCCAGGTGCTTAGGAAAATTTTCATGCAACTACAGGGCGAGTCTGCTACAATACAGACTTTGAGTCTATGATCTGGAATGAAGCCTGAAACTGCATTTCTAGCAATGCCCAGGTAATGAAAATATGGCTGACCCACAAACCTTACTTTGAGTAGGAAGGATGTCTACTCTGCGTTTCCCTATCTAATTTAGGGAACACCACAAAGAAAAAAAACCCTCTTCCCAAAATGTCACAATCATGCTCATCTAATACAATATCAGAAAGGGGGAAGGCAGACAGAACAAAGTCTGGTTTCCCCTACTTAAATTATTTGCCCAGTCTTGACACTACATTGTGCGTTACAGTAAAAATGGCTAGACCACATCTGTCATCTAAAATTTTATCATTTCTAGCTTCCTGATTCCTGACATTGGTCAAATCATCTTTACTTTTCTCACATGATCCTTACAGTAGCTGTGTGCTAAACAGAGTAGATAAAATTCCTAATAGATTCATCAAGTTACTTATCATCTCTCCTAATGAGCAGGAGTCCAAGGAAGGAATCATACTTAAATTTTAGGAGCCCCAAGTACACTACAACAGCGACTGGAGTATCACTTCATCTGCCTTCTCTACCTCCCAGACAAATGTTTGATATCGCTACTTTCATTTCCAGCAATTCCATAATCAAAAGGGGGCGAAAAGAATATTAAAAGTAGACTGGGTTATTTGGAATTTACTGTTATAGGACATAATACCCTGATGAGTTTTTGTTTTTGTGTTTGGTTTTTTTAACCTAGAAGACAAACCCTGAATTCTGTTGGATGACGTAACAGTTAAGTAGAAGAACTGATAATTCTCAAGATTTGATTCAACCACTGAGAGAGGTAGTTTTAATCAATCAATACAAATGTTAGTCACAGATCATCACCATCAGCAATGGGTGAAATTCTCCACAATTAAAAATCTCACAGTGATTCCACAGTGACAAGGACTGTGGCAGGGGTTTCCTGCAACAGGGAAAAATGAGAAGTAGTTCCTAGCTAAGTTGTGCTCAAGACAGATTCTTTCTGGAGGGTGGGTTCAAAAGCTCCCTGGCCATTCTGGTTTCCTTGCTACTTTATGTACAAGGCACCCCAAAACTGGCTAGTATGCACATGATAATCCAAAAATATTTTTAAATCAAGTGAATAACTGGTTTCATAACAACACACAATATAACAAATTGTTAAAATGTGTTTAAACATGGAATTTTCATTTATTTATACATGGATTCTTTTTCCACATTAATGTGGATTAAAAAAATTTTTTAAATTGTCAACACCTAGGACAACTAGAGACATTTTGCTCCTCATAAATGAACTAAAAATTACTCTGTAGTATGTGAAAAATATAATCACAATGCAATAAATTTCCCACTAGACAAATATGTTGACCAGATAAGAGACTCCTAGTAGTTCATATTTATTTCAAGCCAACTCTTCATGATACATAAAGAGGAAGCTTAATTTTTGATTTTCTTTTAGATTTTGGTCCATGAGAATTTCACAAAAAAAAGAGTGTATTGTGGGTTTCTCATAGCATCAGATATCTCCCTTTCTTAGAGATCATGTGATTTTATACACATTGGCTTTACCTTCTCTGTCCCTGGATCTGGACTGGACCTGGACCTCCCCTTCTTCATCTCTCCCCCTCTTCCTGTCTCCCTCTTTCTCTGCTTTTGCTCACAGGAGTATCCACTGCACCTGCCTGGGCCAGGGTCCTGGTCGGACATAAGGGTTACTGAAACCCTAAACAGCCTCTCTGGCTTTCTCCTCACATGAAAAAATAAGAATACAGGATTTTTTCAACAGCTTCTAGAGGGGGAAATTCAGGAATTCAAGCCTTAGAAATGTCAATGCAAATATATTACAAGCTTACATTTTAAACACCTGCTTTCACCCTGATTCATTGACAAGTTGGGGCACATTCAGTAGTTCATGAGCAGGAATAGGCAACAGATAGGCAAGACTATAATAAGGATAAAACCTCAGCTAAAATGCTGAAAAAAGAGAAAAGCCACTTTCCATAGTTAGGTCTTGATTAACAAACCAACAGGATTAAATACATTAGCAATACTGAAAAAGAGAATCAGCATTGTGCCTTATTTTTAACACTGTTTAAACCTCATGCCATCTGCATCTGAAATACTGAGAAGGAAAAAGAATGACTCTAAGTGAAAGGAGTGTAAAAAATAACCATTCAATTTCATTTACTAGCAGTTTCCATGTGAAATCAATCAAAGTGGAGAAAAACAGCCATATTTAAACCACTGGGACCATCTAAGACCTTCATCTACCCATGTTTCCTTCCCCACTATCCATGAGAAATTTCAGTGCAATATCTGGAAATAGGAACTACGCTATACAGATCAACTCTGAAGGCAAAAATATAATAGACACATATTTGATTTACACAGGTACAGGAATCTTCAACCACAATTATGTTTTTTTTTTGTATTTAAAAAAATTCATACTGTTCTTATAATTCTAACATGGTATCATATTTATAAATATAATGTAGTATCATATATATAAATTTATTGGATTTTTGATTTATTAAAAACCACATCACAGGATAAAAATTGGAAATAAACAGCTGCCCGAAGAAAATAATGCTGTATGTCTAATTTTTTATTTTTATAAAGTCACTTAAAGATGCCCAACAGAACCAAAGGTAACAACATACATTGCCACAAACTGATGTAATTTCCAAGCCTGTGTGGCACTTAAGTACTTATCTCTTTCAACTTTTTAAACTTCCTAACGTATCCTCAGCATTGTAATGGCACTTTTTAAATTAATATTAGGATCATGAAATTTCCAGTTTTTCGAAGGGCAGTGTCACCTGTTTATCCTCTTCTTCCTCTTTTTCTTCTCATAAGACTCCTAATTTCTTGAAGTATTTATTCCTCTTCCGTGCAACCCAAGGTCAAAGGTCTGTTGTGTTTCATCAAAGGTCCTCAGAGTAAACCTTTTCCTCAGAGTAAATCTACTGCCCCTTGCAGGGAACAACTGAAAAAAAGAGGGCATTCTAGAAGCTTCTGGCAAAGCCCTGTCTTCACCTATCAGTCATTCTGCTTAGAAAGGAGGTCCAGCAGCGCTTCAGCTGTATTACTGCCCACTAAAAAAGGGAAAAATCAAGGAAATTTCAAGGGATTAAAATAAAAAAGGAGAAAAACACCTTGAAGACTGCAATCCTGAGCCCATTTATTTGCACTTTCCTCTGTGAGACAATAGACTTTCATTATTAACATATATATCATTTTTGGTTTGGTTTCTACCTATACACAAAAGTATACTAACATATGCATTTTTATTATTTCACAAATATTTACTTAACTTTCAGACTCAAGTTTAACTACCAAAAGGCATGATACAAATTTAAATATTGCTTCTAAAATATGATGTGGTTTTAAAAAATATACAGTTCAGAGAGCAGGCCCATTGTATTAGAATGCTCTTGCAATAAAAATACCTAACATAAAATAATAATAAACTGAAAGAGTAATAAGATCTAAAATGTATAATAGATTTTGTAACAATGAAAGGGAAAGAAAGTGCTCAAAAGGAACGAACTTGTAGATATACACATATAACTGCATGTATATTTAAGTGTGCAAGACAGACAACCATACTACTAATTCTCTGTTAGGTCATCAAAAAGAATAGTTTGTGCTGTCATTGTTTGATTGTCTGTTCATTTATAAGCTTAGATTTTGTAATTTGAACAACTATGTCTAAAATAATATATAATATATTAACTAGTGTTGATTTCTTACTGCTATTTTTTGAACTTCTGTATTATTTCTACCCTTTTTCTGTTTTGCTTTTTTAAAATAAAAAAAAAAACCTAACATAAAAGCTGTCCTAACATAAAATCTGTCCAAATTTTAAGTATAATTCCTCTAGTTGTGTTGACTATGATATCTTGCTGAACAACAGAGCTACAGGATTTACTCATTTTATACTATTTGATTAATTCTCCCAAGTTTCCTCCTTTTTCTTTTTTTTCTTTAAGAATGTTTCCTACCTTCTAAAATAATTCGGGAAACAACATGAGAATTCAGTCATGTTTACAGAATAAGTTTTTTGCCTCTTGTCATAGAAGAGATTACCCAGGTACCTGGTGAACTGGGAAATCAGAAAAAGCCACCTCTCTCTGACTTCAGAGAAATCATTTAAACACCTGAGGCCTTCACTTGTTGATCTGTAAGTAAAAACATCTTTTCTAAGTCAAATGTTTCACTGCTTTTTTGGCAAAAAAAAAAGTTGTCAAGAAAAAAATAACTTTCTGAGCAATTGTGCATTTTATATATCACAAAAATGGACTAATAAATTTTTGCTTTAAATTTAAAAAGTGCTTTTAAATTAATATTTAACATCAGGTCACCATTTTAAAGGTCACTTGTTTTAAAATCTTTGTTTTAATTTTAATTTTCATAGCAAATAAAAACCTATGAACCTAAAAGAGAGTCTAAATTGTATTACTTAAACTAATACGCCAAGTGAACGCATTCTCAAAAAGCACGTACATGACTGAGAAGGTACGGAATGCACATTATCTTTGATTTCATAACGTCTCTTAGTTTATGTTCCTTAACTGGATTTCAAAGAGTTGAAATAGAATCTAATACCATGGAAAATTTAGACATAGCTACGTGTAAGTCTAAACACTGTGTGTGTGTGTGTGTGTGTGTGTATTTCCTGACCATTTACTATTTGTCAGGGACAATGTCCTGACATTTAACCCATTCAATTCAACTTAGTTTTCACAGCAACTCAAATATCCCCCCACCTAAGCAGAAACATTCTCAGAAAAGCAGCTACATAAATTACCTTAAAGTCACCAAACTAGTAAAATCACCACCAGTCTTTCATCTTCAGTATTACAGACACTATATGCAGATTCCTCATCCTATTAGGTAAGCCTTCCCTGCACTGCGCATGCGCACACGCACACGCATACGCACGCGCGCGCGCGCACACACACACACACACAGCAGAATAACATTTCAGGGAACAGCAACCAAATTCATTTCATAAACCTTCAGGGAGAAGTGGCAGGAATTAAAATACACAAAGCCCTTTCTTTTGATTCATTCTTTCTCTGTAGTCTCATCTCATTTCTGCACCTTTTCAAAATACGAAATCGACCAGTTTCAGACAGAATTATATATGGCAAACAAACAATATGTAAACATTACATTGAGGTAAGGATAACTAATGAGATACTATTTCCTCCCCACAGATAAGACAAATTTGATAGAAATACCACTACCTTAGACACAGAAGAATAGAATGGAGTTGAAAAAAAAAACTTTCAACAAAGCAGAAATAAGCATTAAGTGTTTAAGTACTGTGGCAGAATTATAGTTTGCCTACAGGGACCATCAGGAGTACTTTTTACATTTAAGTTATCCTTCTCTACAGAGCAACAAGCCAACAATAGAAAGCATCGTAAATATAATTTTCACTACGCATAATTTATTCAAATTCGATGAAATTGTGTTTGGAGATACTAAAAGTAGGGAATGGAAATACTCGGGGACCCAGGCAAGAGCCAGTATTTATACATAGCACAGGAAATGACTCGGGTAGAGATAGATGCAATACTTTAGAATAAAATGTGAAGGTTCTGTACAGTAGCCCGTTTTGATTTGGCCGACTTCCATCATTTCACAGTTCTTCCTTCCAATACCGTACTTTCCTCTCCAGTAGTAAAATAATGCACCCTGCCCTCGAGGCCAAGAATGAAAACTTTGAGGGATTCATGGCCAAAACAAATGGATAATTTTCCTTCAGAAAAAAGAAAAACTTCTTAGAATACAAAGGCTTCATTTACAGCATGGAGTTTATTGAGAAGTAGGGCTTTTACAGAGACCGCATCTCTTACCCATAATGCTGAAGAAATATTTCAGATCTCACAGTGATCCAGATTTCGGAATATTTACATAGGCTTTAATCACTGAACACTCCCAAATTCAAAAATCCAAAATCTGAAATGCTCCAAAATCTAGCACCTCTGAGCACTTACATGATAATCTGATACTCAAGTTTCCAAGATTTTGGATCATTTCAGATTTCAGATTTTTTTTTTTAGGTAGAGACAATCAATCTGCATCAAATTGTTAGTACTATCAAATGCTTTACTGACTAAAAAAAAAGTAATAAGTCTCTTTTCTTTTTTCCAGTGCTGGAGATTTAATCAAGAACTGTAAGTTCTTTCTTAATTGCTAGAAGTATTTCATGAGACAAAACAGAACAAAGTATAGTATTCATTTGTTGTATTACAGTTTCATTAAATAGATATCCTTGCAGGGGTCCTGTGTATGTGTATATAAACTCTGATGCATTAGGAGAGGCAGAAATATACACAAAAATGATAGAATCTTCTCAGGATAGCATTTAAACTTTAATGATAAAACTTTCTAATTTTTTACTAGTAGTATAAATACTCTCTTCTAATTTTTAGCAAGATTGTCCTCTGCTACTTTACATTTCAAAGCAGTCTTTCAGAGCTTGCACTCAAGGTAACAGATTAACCACATGATATCAGCATGAGGTTTACCTTCAGCCAATTTCCCCAGCATCAAAGCAATGAGTGTTCCAAATAAAATTCTTCCATTGTCTTTTTACAATCCTTTAAAATATGTGAGCTTTCTGATCCTGTTCAGATAATTTGGTCTTTTCACAAAGAAAGAATAAATGCAAGGGTGAAGAGTTTGGCAGTTACCACTTTCAATTACAGGTCTCACTACTGTTTATCTCTGAGACATGGAAATTTCCAAGACTGTAATATCTGTCAGGCCCATTAGAGGGAGCAACAGGGAACATCAGTTGCATGGTACCTGGTAAAGAGGAACCAGCGGCAGAAAATTGTAAGTGACTCAAGAATATTACCAAGGGCAGGGAATGCATCAAGCCACAAGGATCCTGACTTGTAAAGCATCTGCCGATCACCGTGTCATACCCTTGCATGGCCAAGAAGCCATTTGTAGCCACTAGCCTTTGTTAGAATTTAAGATATGGGGAGACTACTGGGACATCTGTTCCTAGGAAAGCAAGACACTGAAAATCATTCACCAGCCTTACATTAGGAATACTTGGGTGCATATTGCCAGTTTTTGCACACCTTGTAATGCTTCTCAAATTATACAACATGACACTAACTGCTTAGATGACATATAAGCATGCACAGAACAAACCCTGAATGATGTGAGAATAAGAGATGCTAGTTGAAATACAGAAATCTAAACATTATTAATTTTCTTTCATGCTACTAACTGATTCATCCCAGTGAAATCCCTAAGTGCCTAGAAGACAAATTTCTTAAACCAGGAGTTTTGTTTTCATGTTTTAAATTTTTACTCATGCTTTATCTCTCAACCCTTGAATTCCAATCTCATGCTAAAGACTAAATGCTCATGTCTTCTTACAAAGCAATAAATACATGTATTTTATCAAAGTCATTTAACTGGTGGGTAGGCAAAGAACATTTTCCAAAACATAACAAATATTTTTTTCATTGGAGAAAAAGTAGATGCTGGATAATATCAAAGAATATTCCAATATGAATCACACTATCACTTTTACATAAATATTTTATAAATCTTTAGCTTCCTGTTTCTCTCATTCTTGAAGGTAAAAGTTGCCCCCAGCTAAAAATAAATAGCTGGAGGACTAATCAATTGTCTATGAAGTTCTAATTATCCTAAATTTTTATGCTAACCTTATCCCACAATTTTAGCAAATGGCTTTTAACAAATAACTTAAAATATTGAGATGATTTAAATAATCAGTGCCTTTTACCCTCTCAAGAGAAGTTCTTGTTGGTACAGGTTGAGGGACCTTAATTTGAAAGTCTGAAATGATCCAAAACCCAAAACATTTTAAACATAAACATGATGCCACAAGTGGAAAACTCCACACCTGACCCCTCACGACAGGGTCACCACAGGGAAACACAAGCACACTGAAATCACTGTATAAAAGAAGCTTCATGCCATATAAGGTATATATCAAACAAACGAATTTCATGTTTAGTTTGGGTCCAACCCTTATCCATATGTAAGTATTCCAAAGTTTAAAAAAATGCTTCCAGTCCTAATTTAAATTAGCAATTTTCAACCCTTTGAAAATTTTTTTAAAAATCTCACACCATGTATTATCCTAGGCGCTTCCTATACAGCATTTCTTCTTTTATTGTTGTTGTTGGTACCAGAACTCAAACTCAGGACCTCACGCTTGCCAGGCATGGGTTGTGCAACTGAGCTATATGCCTGGATCTAGCATCTCTAATTCTCACTAACACATTGCAGTAGCATTATAAATATTTTGTAGCTGAAGAAATTCGAATTTGGGGGATTTGAATGACTTGCTCAAGGCCACAGTTCTAGCAATGAATGGGGCTGAGATTGAATCTGGTTCTATCCAGACCCAAAACCACATAAAATCCCACTCTAACCATGCTACCATTTTGCTACTGGTCATGTAAACGCAAACATTCCCCTTAACACTTTATCATACTCCATGTTTAGGAATTTTTATAGTTCTTTAATAGCTGAACAGATCACAGTTGGCAAACTTGTTTTATTACTACCCCCTGGACCTGATCACCTCACTTCCGGGAAAAGGCACCAGACTATAGTACTAGAAAACCTGGGCAATGAGTATGATTCTGCCAACAATTATCTGAGGATTTAGAGAAAGTCTTCAAAGTATTCTGTGACAAACATCTATGATTTGCAAATGACATCTGTAATCACTTTCTAAATGTTTGCAGCTGTGTTTACCACTCAGCTAACATGCATAACACTTCCCACAAGTGCACTCTTAAAGCTACAATTAGAACAGCCAGTATGCATCTGATATTAGTACGAATTTGTTGTTGCCAGGCTAACAGAATTGAAAAATGCTAGAGGCCCTTTCTTTGTGATAATCTTGATGAGGTAAAAGATGGGATCGTTAGAGCGGGTTGTTTTAAAAAGTAAAAATGACTCAAAGGGCACAATTTGTGGAGAGCAATTCATACTCTTATTAGGTCAGAAAACTCTAGTCTCAGATGTATGCTGGTCTCAAACCATGTACAATACATGGCTTTTAAAACTTCAAATCAATACTGGTCTGCAATGCTACTTGATTGGATTCTCTTCTGATGGGGGTAGGTACTTTTAGATGAAAAGTCAAAAGGATTATTTTTCCTTCAAAACTTTTAAAAAGCTTATTCTTAAAGGTCAGATAATTTAGTGAGCTTTGAAAGGCAATGACAGAGTGGTACACGCTGTCTATTTAAATCTTTAAACTATGTTTAAGCAGTAGAGTTACCTTGGAGGAGTTCCCTTCATTAAGTGCACTGTTCTCTTAAAATGCTTTTGTACAAATATGTTTACTTGAAGGGAGCAACACTAGCAAACAGTTAAATACCATATGCTACAAGTCATGGAAAAAAAGAGTTTAACTACAGTTCACATAAAACAGAGAACTCAAAGAAGGTTATTTTGAAAATGTACACAAATAAATTTTTAAAACATTTGGGGGCATTTCAGAGTTCACGTTTAGAAGCATAGGGTAAAATGTAGCAGATGTTGGCATTTGGGTGTTGGGTAGATACTGGAAAACTCTAATGCACCTAGGCTACATGGAACGTGGTTATGAAGCTTCAATAATCTCTGAAACAAAATTAGAAAATGATGGAGAATTTTTAAAATGAACAATAACCATAAAAAAGAAATACACTCTTCCTGCTTGACCAAACCCATCTGCACTAATCTTTTTCTTTCATAATACAATACTTTCCTCCTTGTGTATTTTCATGGTGATCAATAAACTGTTCATTTAGCAACATCCACCTTCTCATTTATAATAAGCCTATTATATTACTTAGGGTCATTGTCTGACTACAAAGGGTTAGCTTGGCAAAAACTGCTTTTGGTTAGAAGAGCATGCCCCAACCTCACAAACACAGATAAGACCCATGCAACATTCACATCTAGTCTTGCTTTCAAAATACTCATCTCAAAAGACCCATCCCTGGATGCTCTCACATGTTTAATCATTTGAAAAAGACTGGAAGTTACAGTATTCTGCCAGGAAACAACCTAATGCAAAACCTAAAAAGAAAAAAAATTGGTAACAGCCAAACAACAGTAACTGAAGGAAAAACATGTAAGTCAAATGCATGTACACTATTTTTCTATCTTCATCAAAGCCATCAAAGGCAAATTAAGGAATAGAACACAATTACACACTAAACAATGACTTAACAACACGCTTATTATATGATCAACATAGTTATTTTGCTCAGAGATCCTAATGAAGATTTTATGTGGTAGGATTATAATAAATGATCAAAAGGGAATGGTTTGTTACGCCAAGGTTATTTCAAGTCAACTTCTACAAGTCCTACTTCAAATATCTTCCCCAAAACTTCCAGTTTACAAAGAAGATTATTTTAAAACAGAAACTTTTAAGAACATATTCCAGTAATTAAACCCCTTTTAATGGCACTCATTCATCAACTACTTTTGAAGAAGAGACACAAATGAAACGTACAATCTAAACACTTGAATGTAAAATAATCTCGGTAGTATGGCACATCTACAGCGCTATCATTTAGAAACTCAAAAACATGAGTTATACAGATAGGTAGATAGATAGATAAATAAATTACATTTTATTTTAAAAATGTATTTTTTAAAGCAAGGCCGGGGATTTAGCTAGTGGCATAAGTGCCTGTCTGGCAAGTGCAAGGTCATGACTTCAATCCCCAGCATCAAAAAAAAAAAAAAAAAAAAAAAAAAAAAAAAAAAAAAAAAAAAAAAAAAAAAAAAAAAAAAAAAAAAAAAAAAAAAAAAAAAAAAAAAAAAAAAAAAAAAAGCAAAACAGGAAAAAAAAAAGAAATGATACAGAATTTCAAAAAAGGAAGAACCAATAGGAAGTTAACATTAGTTAATATATTGCACATTGTTATCTCAGAACTAGTGGTTTAGGTTACAAAATCTAGATACAAAAGTGATCAATCAAACAATGACAGCACAAACTGTTCTTTTTGATGAACTAAGAGAGATTAATAGTATAGTTATCTATCTAGCCTACATATACATATATAAATTTATACCTTTACCAAAATACATATAATCTTTTCCTTTCTTACTTTTTTCCTTTCCCCTATCCCATTAGTTCTGCCCTTTTGAGCACTTTCTTACTATAATAAAACTTATAAATTATAGTTGATACCTCTACTGCAATTTATAAATTCATATCTTTATAAATATATCACTTTGCTACTTCTTTCATCTCATTTATGCTAAAAATCTTTTTATCAAGAATTAAAATGAGACAGTATGTTTTGATTTGTGATGTTTTTCCACAACAGGCTACAACAGGAAGCAAGACCCCCATGTGACCCAGTTCATCACTAAATCCTAATAATTTAGGACAATAGTAGATGCCATTTTAGCCAGGCAGAACCACCTAACTAGACAGGTAAAAAAAAATTTGTAAGATACATCCATTTCCGTTTCAGAGGAAAACCCCAGCTGACTTGAACAGTTTGGGTGGGTTATAATGCATTCTAGATTGTAACAAATTTACCAGATCCAACACTGCACAAGAATATGAATGTGCCTTCAGCACTCTCAATTTAAAAAATCTTCTTTACTTTTTACATAGTCTACCTCTGAAAATACATTTGATTAAATTTATAAAATGAAATTTAGACTATCCGTCTCCTCTGAGAAAAATGAAAAGCTGTAAGTTCAATTTAACCACTTCTTCAAAGAAACTATACAGCAAGTGGGGCACAGCCTAATACCTGAAATGCAGTGGTGTTAATACAACAAAGGTTACTATTTGGACAAGAGGAATTTCAAGGAATTCTAAGATCTCACTCAAACCTAACCATAAGAAAAGTTTATTTGAAGAGACAAGAATGAAATGTCTAAAGAGAATCATGCTTGTAAAAACATAAAGTCAATTGAGAGTCCACACCACAACTATATTGTAACCCATTTCCTTGTAAGCTACCTTCATTTCACTCAGTTCTTAAAATGAAATCTGTATTTATAAGATGAATTGTTAAAATCCTCTATATGCAACATTAAAAAACACACATTTCCATCCTTCTTAGACCAAAAGAAAGGACAGATCAGGAGAGTTCTCTGATCAGATTCCAGTACTGTATAATTATTAGTCATTTATTACACTATTTTGCTGGCATCCATATAAAGAATTCTGAACACATACTAATAAAACTTTTTAAGAAAAGAATTCTGAATAACCTGCTAAACCTAAAAAAGGATTTTCTGAGAGGAAACACTCTCTCATTCTACATCCCTTGATTCAACCTTAAATAAGGTTTCAAAAGCAGACTAACACAAGTGAGCCACTTATAGGGACTTTCTCTCGTTCTCATATGGAATGTAGCCAAAAGCGCCATCAAATCCAATTTTAATCACCCATGCAATCACACAACAGCCTTAAAATCTGAATGAGTTTTCCAGGGATCTAATTTCTTTCCTGCCCAAGCCCAATAAGGATATGAATGCATAAACTTGATTCTGCTGAATGTAATTGAATCTAAGCAACAATTACATACAGGAATTCTTCTCATAGCAAGGCCTAGCATCAGGACTCACTGTTAAGGAGAATAACAAATTAGTCCCATTCATTTTCCTCTTTCAAACTGAATTAAAATAGGCTTGGGACTTTCATTATATTGATTCTACTTTTGTTTTCTAGAGCAATACATGAGCGTGTCCATTTTCTTAAATGCAACCTTGTAAATAAATGGAGACAGTTGTTTTAGTTCCTGTTACCCTTCTTTTCTTTATACTACACAGTTCCACGTCCTCTGTTTTTTTACATGAATTCCAGACTTCTGGCACTCCTGTTCCTCAGTGTCCTTCCTAAAACTATCGTGTCTTTGACAGGACACGGTATTCCAACTGTGATAGGGCCAGTGTGAAGTACGTCAGAGATACCACGTTTCAAGATGTGGACACTCTTATTTCTATTTATACTGCCCAAGGAAGTCTTGGGGGCTCTTTCTGTTTTCTTTTCTCTTAAGCAGCTGCATTATGCAGTTGACTCATATTAAGTTTGTAGTCAAGTAAAACCTCCAGATGCTTTTTACAAACTGGAAATTTTTATACTCAGTTCTCATTCAGAGCCAGTAACCACCAGCTTCATAACGGGCAAAGAATTTAGATGTGTAGCTGCCCAGAAGAGGGATAATAAACATGTGGAGTAATCTACTGTGTTGTGTTACAAAATCTCTTCTAGTTGCCATTCGCATTGATTAAAATTTCATCAACAAAAGATAATTATTTTCCTTCTGGGAATTCTTGAATATTCAAACATATACATATGCATTATATTACTTACATGGTTAGGACTTTAGAAATACTTATTTAATATGGGTAAAAACTCTATGAACTAGGTGCTATTATTACATACATTTTTTTTCTTTTTTTTGGTACCGGTGATTTAACTCATGACCTTGCACTTGGCCAGGCAGGCGCTTAAGCCACTGAGCTAAATCCTCAGCAATTACATACATTTTACCAAGGAAAAAACTGAATTACACATAGTTTGTAAGAAACAAGCAAAGATTTAAAACTAGGGAGCCATATTCCAAAATGGAGGATACTCATGGTCATTGTATCTTGTGACCTCCTTACCCTTAATAAATATTTTTAGAAATATGCACTGTGCCAGACACTTGCGAGACATACAGAATAATATAGTGTCACCATCATAGCTCTACATATTGTTATTTTCATTAAACAGAGCCATAGTAAGGAACAGAGAAATAGTTAACCAATGTTCTGTAATTTATTTTGCATTCTAAAATATAAACGTCACATTCTCCTAGCTGTTGAAAAGACTTAAAGATTAAGCCTTTAAATTTATTGAAAAAAGTGCTTAAAACAATGTCTGACCTAAGTACAAGCTCTTTTTTTTAAAGATCAATTTTATTTTTAGACATATTTTCATCTATTTAAAAATGTGCTTAGGCATACACATCAATCCACACTTATAAGTCACAAAGTTGCTTGCAGCAATAAAGCAATACACTTTTAATTAAACTGTAATGAGATTTTACTTTAAAAAATGAAATATTCTCTCAAAGACAAGCATGGTGAGAAATAAAGGAGGTAGGACCATTAGAAACACTGTGCAATGAAAGCAAACCACTCACTCTTCTAGTGTCCATCTTCTGGTGGAAAGGGCCCCCTGACTCTATGTCCTCAATTTGATAAAACTACTTAGCAAAAAATGCATTATTTGTCACCTAAGGTGATCCTCCGGCACACCTCTATACACATACTCCAAATTGACATTTTTGGTCACCCATATGTGGCCCCACTAATTCCAGATTGTCTAAAAACATGTGGTTTTTTTCATTCAAAGTAATGACACAAATTTCCACAGACTACCATGTTTCTCTATAACTAATTCTACCATTGAAACTAAAAGCTTCTCCAATCCTAGCATTTTTGGAGTCTGCTCAGTCCTTCCTCCTCTGGATCTCAAATGAAGCGTTCTTGCTGTCTGTGCACAGAGATACAAAGCATGTGACTGTCAAGAGAAGTAAAAGTTAGGATGGAACCCTACTGAGACTTTACAATCTTCCATCTTTGCTTGGCTGGTACAGTGTAAAGCTTCTGGCTTTTTTATTATTATTATCATTATTAAATATTTACAGTTAAGGTTTATTAAAGCTTTGTCTTGGTTAGGTTTGCTTTTTTAACAGAAAAATATTAGCCTGTATAAGTTATATGTACTCTAAAAAAATATTTTACATTTTACATTACATTATTTAAAAAATAAATATTTTAAATCATAAAAAGATTTATCCAAGTTTATGATTATTTAGCTGACAATGAGACTGACAGAAACTTGTCTATTTTTCTGTACTTTTCCAACTAGTGAATAGTCTGACACATGCCTGGCAGGGCCAGTGTAAACTGTCCATGAGGCATATGCAAGCTTTATTCTGCACTAGCTTGTGGACTTTTTTGT
Organism: Dolichotis patagonum; assembly: GCA_004027295.1. Lineage (NCBI taxonomy): Eukaryota > Metazoa > Chordata > Mammalia > Rodentia > Caviidae > Dolichotis > Dolichotis patagonum. Next base: position 175,854 of record PVJX010000242.1, on the reverse strand, counting down.
TGTTGTTTTGCATGGATAGGAGCACATCACTGTTGCTTCATCTATGAATTTATGATAATAATCTACCATTATAAGATTTTTATAAAATTAAATCATAAGCATATGCTCCAGTTCTCTGTCTATAAAGTAGCCAATTCTTTATCTCCATGTCTGTTTTTATTTATTGAATCATACTGAGATGGAAACCTGTAACCTTAAGGGAAGTAATTAAAAGAGGGAAGGAAGGAAAAAAGATAGAGGTCTACTGACATAAATTGCCCCCAGTATAAAAGGGGCTAACTACTGTGTTCCAGCTCGGATTTCCCTCTATAAATTACTACTCTTCCTTTTCTCATCTCTATGCCTTCCTTTCCTAAGAAAAAGTGACCAACTCATTTTATAGCCATCTTATAATTTAGTAAGAATTAATAACTATAAGACCAATAGAAAGCTCAAACCTATTCAGGTCTTAAAATATGTACTTTGATAACATCTACATTTTTAAAACTTTATGATTATGTTAAAAATGCAATAAATACTATATTTACTACTTCTAGTTTGCATCATCTCTTACCAACTTCCACTTCCCTGAAACATACTGCTACTCTAGGACAGACACCACTATCCTAAAGCTGAATGTGATTACTCAACTCATGCTCGAGTTATTTCTCACTTGGTTTTAATATAAGTGCTCTCCGCTCTTTCTAGATCCCCAGCACCCAAATCAATTTTAAAAATCCACCTCTTACCTCAGCGTGTGTTTGGAGAGCAGTGCCCAGCATCCCTCCCAGTCAGCTGACACTGTGTGCTACTAGGAGGATATAAGAAGCTGGCTCTCTGGCCACATAGGGAACGAATCCCTTCACAAGGGGCTCAGTAATCCAGGGGGCACGGGGTAATGACAAAAGAAAAGGCAAATCAGTGCTCAGTCCTTACGCATGAGAGTGCACTTACCTTTCTAACTATTTCTAAACCAGAATTAATGATTCTGAAAGTCTGTTTTTGAAGGAACACCTTTATTTGTCCAGGTGCATGAGGATGTTTTGCTCTGTCACAGAAAAACAAGTTCAAGGCGTTAGGAAAAGTTTTAAAAAGAACACTTTAATCTTGGTTGTATACGTTGTGTGAAACATTTCAGGATTAAAGTCTCAAGGAAGAAGTCAACCAAGACAGATGCCAATGCCCAGGTCTGTACATTGAGGCTCACAGAAAGAGACAGAGACAGAGAGAAAAAGAAGAATGTGAGAGAGATCTGGAGAAAAAATGAGTTTCTAATAGATATATCCAGTTGCCAATATGTTTTGAAACTTTCACATCTATGGACATACAGGCTTTATAGGACTCTATTTTAAGTCTATATATTTCCGCTGTGTGCCTTATGAATTTATGTACTTTATTAAATTTTATAAATGTGTATAAATACACTTTGATAAATAAAAGGCCACATTTTTTCAGAGACCTGAATATACAGTATGGTATTAGAATTTATTACTACATACAACCAATATCACCCCAACCTTCAAAGGCTACTGTAAGTGTAATATCATGACCCTAAAATGTTACACTATACTGTAATGGATAATCTTAATGAATTAGACAAAGCCATCAATGTTATAAAATTATATTTTTCAAAACCTGGGCTATCGTCTGACAGTTACAGCTAGAGAACAGTCTTAACACAATTGTTTCCAGAGTAAGTAATAAATATGTCAATAACTCACACTGCCTCTTAAAATTCATATATTCCTAAACATATAAAATATTTATATGACTTCCCTTTGGGGAACAAAATCTGCTTACATTTTTATTTGTTGAAAAGTGGATGAGACAATCTAGGCTCGAGGGATAAAAGATTCCCTATTACCCAAATGTAGCTACTGCTAATTTTTTTTTTTTTTTTTTTAATACCAGGGATTGAACTCACAACCTTGCACTTTGCAGGCAGATGCTTACACCACTGAGCTAAATCCCTGGTCTTATAAACTAAAATTATCTTAAATTCTTTTTTGATATTCATCTGCACTTTTTTAAAATGGGATTTCAAGGGCTGCGTTGTCATTTTAATAGACTGAGCATGAGTAGTGCTGCCCTAATACTTAAAAACAAATACAGCAGAGGTATTGCATCAAATCACAAGTGAAAGTGAGACTTTTCAATGACTACTATAGGAGAAATTGTAAAACTTCATAATTTAGATAGGAAAGGGAAATACATTTATAGTACAGTCAAGAGCCAAATTATCCCAGCTACTCTCTGAGCTTGGATTTCCAAATATTTCCCATTCTTTATGTTGCTCACTACCAATCTACGTTCTGAAGACTTCGAAGGCCAGATATTCAAAGCGGCAAGAAACTAGACAGACATGGGACCTGAATACCACTCTTAGGAACACAGAGTGTTCTGGCCCAGCCACAAAACGAGGCCTCACCTCACCTCTCCCACTTCCTGTTCATAGCAAAGGTTAGAAACAGATTTGTCCCCAAATGCACAAGTAAGCATGCCTCTCTCTCTCCCTCGCTCCCATTCTTTTTTCTTTTATTACCCATAAAACTCTGCACAGCACACATAGGTACAAGTGTTTTACACTGTTTACTTATTTCATACCACAGTTATAAACTGAAAGACAGATGGCAGTATAATTGTTAAATTCTACCGATTAACTTGGCTGCAATGAAAAGGAACAAACCTCACCGCCCATGGAATAGACTAAATCTTGAGTTATCTGATGTGAACACAGATTTACCTCTGATAGAGACATGTATAAAAACATAAACTAATTGATCATCAAAGTTAGAATTACTGTTTGCATAAAATAGCTCCCGAACAATAAAATATTAAAGTTACATTCATCCAAAGGCAAAAGCAAATAAAAGATTAACTTTGGGCAGGAGGTAGGCAACTAGAAAAATATACAAAAATATGCCCAAAAGTCAACACCATCATATTTTAAGGTGGCTAATTTGACAAGTTTACAGAATACATGTACGTTTATCTAATATATCTATTCTGTTTACCAACACTAATTGTGGTTCAGTCATTTCAACGTTCTGTTTTAGTTTCACAAAACTGCTTTGGCGTACTGAAGTACCTCAATGATCGGAACACACACACACACCCTTATTCATTGGTCTCAGTTCTACTACTTGTAACAATACTCAACAAGTCTAACACTCATATACCTGCCCTTCCCCTATTCCAATCAAAGTACAGTCCAAACACCTGTCAGATTTAGATCCTATGAATAAATGGCAAGCTATTCAGCTTTTTATTGCCCAATAACTTATCTGGAATCAGATGACAAAGTGGAATGACGATACCCGAACCCAGAAGTGTCCAAAGCCTGCATTTCTAGGAATAAATCTGATGCTCATGCAGAGGGACTGACTATTCATCTCCGTGTAGCCAGCGAATTCTTCAAGGACTCTTCTCCAAATAATAACTCAAAGGCTGGTGTTTGCTACGCAGCACCCCCACAACGTCCCGTAAGCTTTGGGGCACATGTAGCATTGCCTTGAATGTCTGCAAATTCCAGTCATGCTGAAAGCTCCTGACCCAACTTCAGTCTTTGGCCAAGATTCCTGCTCCATGTAATTATTACCAGTGAGCTTCATTCTTCTCAAATGCCGGGGTTGTCCTGATTCCACATTATGTCAACCTCAGCCTGACATTCACACCATTTCTCACTTGTCATAAGTAATACAGAAAGAAAGGCTGGGGATGTATCTAGCTCAGTGGCAGAGTACTTCCCTAGATACACAAAGTCCTGAGTTCAAACTCCTATACCACAACAAATTACAGTCTGTCAGTTTTGGAAGCAAGCATTCATAAATTCAAGAGACTTGTTACCTAATGATAGGTGGAGAAACGGGTTTAGAGATAGAAGTCACACTGGTTTTCGGCCTACCCTTGGTTGCCTTTACTTTCTCTTCTTCCTCTTCTGCCCATTGTCAACATTTCAAAGCAATCTTTTTCTGTGACGCAGATGTGATCTCCCATCTATAAACCCCACCTTTATATGATCTTCAAGCCCTTTGGGAATAAGTAAAATGGGTAAGAAACAGTGTTCTCTCCATACTCTTACCAAGATCTAAAATATTTTCCCATACAAATCTGAGCAGCACTTCCAGTCACACCTAATAAACATTAGCTGTATGTCAGATGTGACATTTTGAAATGCATCCTTGTTATGAAAAACAAAGTTTCATTTGCTATATGAAAGGGTCATAAAAGTAAAGTCACCTTCAGTGTATTGCCTTCCCTTCTTCAAGAGTTACACCCTAGGAGACATGACATGACCGGGCACTTTAAAAACAACTTCCTTAGGAGTTATAAAAGAGCTTTCTTCCCGTTTTAATCATTCGACTGTAATAACGCATAGATTGCTTAGCTTCTTTAATCCATAAACCTCCATATAGAAAAGTATCTAGAAAAAGTGATCAGATATGCAAAAAACAATTTACAAAAATATTCACTTCAATATAACTTAGTGACAAAACCTGAGATAAACAATGAGTTTGATAAAAAAATACTTTCATAAAATGACACAGGTTTATATAAAATATTAAGAAACATACAAGTGATTTCTATAAACTTTTAATATAAAAAATAGTTAACAAGATATTGTTAATTTAAAAATATAAACTGGGCATAGAGGGACATGTCTGCAATTCCAGCACCCTGGGAGGCTAAGGCAAAAGGAGGCAGGTTTAAGCCCAACCTGGGTAATTTAGGGACTCGGCAAGACCCTGCCTCAAAATAAAAGAGGATGTAGCTCGGTGCAGAGGTCCTAAGCTCAATCCCTAGTGCCAATAAAATAAAATACAATAAAATGAAATACAGAGTATCAATCAAAATGTCCTATCGTAATTATGCAAAATATAAAAACATTAAGAAGTACTAGGATAACATTTACAAAATATTAATCACTATTATTTTTTGGTCATCTTTTATTTTAAAGAGGATGATAGCTATTTTAGCAAATAATCTTTGTCAAATACACTAAATACAATGTAATTGAAAAGGATAAAAAAAATATATACCACAGGCAAAGTAGAGGAATGTTGCTAGCACACAGCCAGGGCAGAGGGAGTTCACAAGAGCTTATCAGCAAGTTTAGTGCCCAGAACTAAGGGGCACACTGAGAACTATGCAGTGACCCATGCATGCCGTCTGTTCCACCATGCTCAGCCCTCCAGTGACAGCAACAACCAACCTTTATTGAGTGTCTATTAGGGCCAGGCTGTCTGTTTGACAATACATAGACATCATTTCATTTAATCCTCCCAACGCAACGAGCATTGCTACTGTTATTTTCCCTATTGCAGAAGGAAAAACTGAAGTTGTTCAAATAATATAAAACCAACAAGTAGTGAGATGCTGTTCTAAGGACCATAAGCCAACTTCCTTCTCTTTCAAATTCTGTTGTAAAAGATGGCATAGAGGAGGTTCTGGCACCTTTTCTGATCATGCTGGAATTCAAATCTAGACTGTCCTACATATTAGCTTTCTAGTATCTTGATGATAATATTTACAATTAAATCAATAATAATGGACATCATAATAAGGAGAATAATGTGCTTCATGTTGACTCCTTCAATCTTTTCTTTTTCTTTTTTGGATTCAACCCAGGGTCTGCCCTTTTTAATTTTTTGTTTTGTCTCATTTTAAGGTCTCACTAAGTCTCTAAATTGCCAGGGCTGAACTCAAACTTCTGCTTCCCATAGCACTGAGATTGCAGGCATCTACCATCACACTTGGCTTCTTCTAATCTTTATAACAAAACTTTAGAGACAATGTAAGGTAAACTATCTATAACACATAATAAGCACTCTGCAAATATAATGTTTCATTGGCCTATGTTTCTATATCAAATATGTTTTATACATCCTATTATTTCTCTCTATAACATGAGTGGGCACATGCATACTTGCAGACTTTAATGGGGGCAATCACAATGTTTTAATAGCCCAAATGACCATAATACCTTTCAGAAGCAGTTCTCGCTGGGCCTGGGTGGAAGAACTCATACATACTTTGATGTCTCTTCAAGTTTTAAACAACCTTTGCCAGACTAAAGTCCATGCTTTTGGCATGTATGCCATAATTTTCATGTATGGATTGCTAGCATAGGAAATTAAAAAGGAAGGCAAGTTTGACCTTTCAAGAGTATAGTTGCTATACTTTAATAAAATATCCTTACATATATCAGTAATTGAAGACATAATTTGTGATTTACTAATCTGTTACCAAAGAAAGCAATTTTCAAGATTGAAAATAAAACAGTAAAATAAGATATTATTCTAATATCAAACTTAAATGACCTTTTTCTATTACAGTACTTTTGAGTACAACAATTTATGTTTTGAAAAAGGTAAGCTGGTTCCAAAAATTAAGGAATGCCACCTAAATGTCACATAAATAACTCTGCTAAGTAATGACATATCAAGCACAAAGGTAAGGCTAAATTAAATACATTTACAAATAGAGGATAAGCATCTAGGGAATTGCGAATTCTAGTAACAGGGACAAAGTTTCTCATCATTTATACACACTATACATTTTTTGACTAACCTTTTCAAGCCATCATCTGCAAAACTTGTATTTCTCTTTTATAAACAAAAGCAACCATTTTTTAAAAGGATAATTTTGTAATGAAAAAAGATAAATTTAAAAACTCACAAAATTTCACCTTATATAGTTTGGGTATAAAATTGAGAGAAAATTCATGTGAATTTAAATAATTTTACAAGTATACAAAGTTCTATTCCAGAGTAGGATGCTTTCCAAATTAAAAGTGGCATATGTATGTGGTCCCTCAGTGATTAAAAAATTCACATAAAGAATTGGCTAGAACATTCAAATATCAAAAATCAGATAAGGTGCCTATTGACTTTTCATAATTTCTTGAGAGCTTTAAGAAGTGATGAAGCCATTCAGAGAAAGCCTAAAAAAGATGAAACTGAAACACACACCAATAAAAAGTTGTTTTATATAGCATGTGTGAAGTACTCCTAAATTTGGATTAAGGTCCTTGTAACTTTAGAAAATGTTATTTTTTCTCCTATTCCTGGAACACAGTGGTTGCTTAATAAATGTTTCATGAGTGTTTAATTCTGGCTTATTCAAAATTATGACTTCAATGACACACATACATGCATATATGCACTCACACATACAAAGAAGAATTGTATCCATTTATGCCTTAAGTTTACAAATTAAATCTGTAACGCAAAGTCACTCATTTGTTACTTCCCTTGTTGACTAAACCATTGTTTTTTTTTTTTTTTCTTCATCATTCAAGTTGCACTAGACAGCAGTTGAGAAAAGCTGGACAATGAAGGCATCACACAAGAAAGTAATTTAGTTTAGCTGTCAGTTATTCTACATACAAAAACAAGCATAACAGAAGTTTGTTTAATGTAACCAAAAAAGCATTAAAGTCCATAAGGTGAGAATTATTTTCTGTTTTAAGTCACTTATTCCTTTTATGTCCATACACAGCTTCACAGACATAAATAATCAACTTGGCAGATGTCTTTATGACTAAAGTTTATACTTTCCAAGGGATACTCTTTGGCCACGGGTACACACTATAGAATTACTAACCTTCATTTTATATTTCTAAATGAAATGGTGCTGGGTACCTTCAAGGGTTAGTTTCTATCAAAACATCTCCTTTTGTTAAATCTCTTAAGGCAAGTAGTTATGATTTCATTTCATTAGGGGGAGGGTAAATCTCAGAAATTGAGAATCATAGCCAGGGGCACAAGTTTATACATGTCCAAAGGGTGAACCCTATTTCTAAAACTGGGGTCCATGCTGCCTCTGTGCCCAGCTCTCATACCCCATGAGTATTATTCATTCCCACTGAACCTACAGAATCCAAGAGTGCAAATGTGTCAGCAAGTTACTAAGCAATGGGGAATTAAAGAAGAGGAAGCCAACGTTTATTCAACTGAATACTTTATCCAAGAATGGCCACCTTGTTTCAGAGTAAAATGAGCATAATCACCTCTCTGCAAAACCTGATGGACTGTAGATTGGCCATAACTACTGTTCAGGCACATGTTCTATCCATCAAACTAAGGATCAATGCCAAGTGAGAACCAAAAAAGGAGCGTGGGAAAGCCTGTGGGTTGGGGTAAGGGTTAGGGAAACAGCTGCTATGGGCATGATACAAAAAGAAGGGAAAAAATAGGAAGAGAGAAGTCAGCAATAAATAGAACACAACTATCTCAACATTCTGTGGTTTAAAAAGAAAGTCTTTAAATAACAGATATTTTGGAGGGGTAAAAAATGTGCTAGTAATTTTATCGGCAAACCTGTAAGGTTTGATATTTAGAATCAAAAAAATAATGAGTATTTTTAATGTTTTTATTATATTTGGTATATTATGTTTAACAATGATCTCTACTTATTAGACTCAAAGCAATAACTTTTTGCTCTTAAACCTACCAATGATTTGCCCCTATTTTAAACCTTGAGAAAAAATTGCTACTAGAAAGTAACAACAGTAGCAGAACTAGATTGTTTTCCTAACTATATGCAAATATTTCTGCACTTGTTCTATATGAAAAACACAAATAAATGAGTGTCGTTGAAAAAAATTTAGTCCCAAAATCTACATGTTTCTTTCATTCAGCATATATTATCTCTTTGACAAGGCACTGTTTTACATACTAGAATACATTTGATTACTGCAGAGACATCTTAAAATCTTGTGTATCTTAAATTTGTTGCTACCAAAGGCTGGTAAATATAATCGTAGGGGAAAAATTCTTTTCCTGTCGTAATTGCTAAGTCAAGGCAGATGAAAGCCAATAAAAAGCTGACTTGGGTATTTAGAAATCAACACTAGAAAGGTAAACCTAGGATACCCATTATGCTGTGACTCAGAGAAAAGCTGCTGCTGTAACACTCTCATTTTAGTCATCTTTATTTTGACTCTATTGGATGAGAAGGTAGATGAGGTCTTTTCCAGCTATATGACTTTAAATCTAAACCTCCCCTAAATGCACCTCTGCAGCAAGCACAGGTAAGGATAAGAGTAGAAGAACAGCTGTGGTTAGAACAGACCAAACAAATAAAGGCTCATAACATTGCTGGGGATCATTTAATATTTTCTCCATGTAATGTTGCTAATCAACTAAATACTTTTACTTCTTTCTTGCTAAATATTTCAATTCACAAGACTTACTTCAGTTTTTGTTTGTTTTTATAAACTCCCCTAAGTATTGTCTATTTTCAAGGTTGCATTGCCATTTGGGAAAGGCTGGTCAAAAGTATATTCCTTGTAGACCTACAATAATATATGCATTTATAAATGCTATACTATATATTATTTGTGGCATTTTTATTATAAATTATATAACACTACAGAAACCCTCACTGTCCATCTCTTTAGAATCTCTTTTTATCTCAACACTAATATCCCATTATTTTCCATTGTCTTATACTTAACGACTCAAGGAAGAAACTTCAAAGCTGCTTTTTCCTCTTGCCTTCCTGTTGCACTTTAGAATCTAGTGAAATTTAAAGAAATGTGTCTTGTAACTAAATCTCAAAAATTTCTCTATTTTCGCACTTCCTGGCAATCACTCTGCTCAAAGGTGTTACTTCCTATTGTCCAAATAGCTGGTCTACTTACATCTATTGATGAAGCCATGATTTAATCTTCTCTGACTGCTTAAAATGTATTATATAGCCCGTGGGAACAACAGGCAATAAAGATAACTCACAACTATGTGCAAATATTTGTACATGAATATAACCTTGACCTTCCCTAATTCATGCTCCATAACACAGGTGAGCCATCACATTAGAATACTGTACAAAGTGAATCTTGACAGTCCTCTGACTAAACTTTGAAATATCTTTTCTAGTGTTCATTTCCAAGTCCTTAAGGAGCAGAAGTGGGCTCCGCCTACACCAGCCCTGCCTGTCTCCCATCACGTTTGCTGGCTGGTCATTCTTTTGCCACACTCTCTGTCCCACTGAGCTCTGCAGTTCCCCAACATTCTGCAGCTTGACTTTCTTTCACCCCCTGATCTCTCACACACGTTACATCCTCTCCTTGGAAAATTCTTTGAGTCTCTTCTTGCCTGACTATCTTCCTGATCAACTTTCAAGCCTAAGCTTGATGAATACTTCCTTCTTCTGTAATGCCACCTACTTAGAAAACTGAGACAAGAAGATCCTGAGTTTAAGACCAGCTTAGGAAAGTTGATAAGACCCTGTCTCAGAATTTAAATTTTTTTTTAAAAAAAGGGTTTTACAGCTCGTGGTAGAGCACCCCTGAATTCAGTCCCCAGAATCACACACACACACAGACACACACAAACACACGCACAAATTTTCTTCAAGACACTTACTGTCCCCAGAGACAAGTAAAATTCAACATTTTATAATCTTTTAATTATACTCATATATCTGTATCATTTAATATATTCCTACCAGTGGATAAACCCACAAGGGCAGTCTGTTATTTTTTTCCTATTATAGGATGCAAGTGGTACAATTACTAGATTATACAGTATCTGCATACTCTTTTATTTTTATTATAGCACTTGATTTTTACACTGTGATGTTTTCCAATATTAACATGAAATCAAGGGTAGGCTGAGGAGCCCCTTCCACCTGAGTGCGGAGAAAAGGAAATCTAAGAATCATGCCTCCCATCCAAAAATGACCTTCAATGTAAGATCATCCAGGGAAACTCAGGAAGAGTTAAGGAAGAGAGTTCAAAAGAAATAAAAAGGTACAGGCTAACCAATATTTTTCATACATACTCTGTATTCTATCTGCATAGGAGGAATAGTTTTTCAAATCTGTAACAGCAGTCTGTCCTGTTGTCAATACTATCGGTGATGTTTGCTCATTATTTTCCCTTTTCTGAATACATATTTAATAAGATTATACACATCTAGAACTTCTCATGTTGCCATGAGGCTAGGCTAAAAATATTAAATCAGAAAAGCTGTCTGTGAGATTCTGAGGAGCCAAAAAAGGACACTGACAGTTTTCTCACGTTTTCAAACTTAAAAGCACTTGCTAATAAAATAAGCATGTTTGCTTCGGTAACAATTAAATTGTTTCAGAGACAACTTTTATAATACAGCTCTACTTTATTCTACTACTGTACCATCAACATAATAATTCTAACAAATATTTATTCCTCAAATCATGCATATTATATTTTTGCACTATATGTACTAATGTAGAGCTGTAAAAACAGCTATAATTTTCAAGAAACTGATACCTAGTTTGGAAAGTACTAATCAACACAATATAACCTATAACCACAGTATTTACAAGTGTAGCTAAATGAACAATAAATAAACCTGTAGCAACTGTGATGTTGCAAAGGAGATGGTGACTTACACTGAATACGTAGTATCTACATAGGTCACAAAAAGTTGAAATTTTCAGCTCAGAGTGATTAAAAGTAAAAAGAAAAGAGGCGCGTATAGACACAGAGAAAGTCAAATAAATACCTGAAATGCAGGCCAGTGGTGAATACTAATGGGACATAAATTTAAGCACATAGTAATGAGATTTTTTAAAAAGTCTAGATAGATTATGACAGCCTCAGAAATCAAAAAGGCAAGAGGTTGGCTGAAAAATATCTAGTAGCAAGTTGTAGTAATTTTAGCAAGAAGAGGGCTTCAGAGCCTCTATGCTGTGCCAACCATACATAGAGCCCTGTTCCTAGCAGTCCTGTGGTCGACAACAAAGAAACCCATGTTTCTATACAGCAGACTTGGGGACTATAGATTATGGTTCTAGATTATGGCTGTAGGCAGGAAGAAAATAGAACTATGAAGACATTATTTCAGTAACTCAGGTGCAAAGTGATAAAGGCTTATGTTAGCCGACATGGAAAAGAGATTAAAAAGAGTGAGTTACAGACTGTCGACATAAAAAAATGCCATAGTGAGGCATGGTAGCCCATGCCTGTAATCCCAGTTACCCCAGAGGCTGAAATGGGAGGATGCCCAATTCAGGGCCAGCCTGGACGGCGTAGCAAAACTTTGTCTCAAAGTTAAATAAAAAGGGCTAGAAATGGAGGTTAATGACAGAGCACTTGCCTAGCATGTATAAAGATCTGGCTTCAACACTTACTACTGAAAAAAAAAAAAGCACCAAAATTCTAACATCCTATAATGTGGATGCAACTGAATATATATGCCAAGTGAAATCAACACCTATTATTAAAAGACAAACACTTACCTGATAAGGTAACAAAAGTACTCAAATTCATAGAGACAGAATGTAGAATGGTGTTTACCAGGGACTTGGTTGGAGAAGGGAGGGGGGTGGAGAGTTATTTACAGGTATGGAGGTATAGTTTTGCAAGATGAAAAGTTTTAGGGATGGTTGAAAGTAATGATGCCAGGACAGTGTGAATCAACGCCACTGAAATGTGCATGTTAAAATGGTTAAAGTGGTACATTTTATGTTTTATACATACAATACAACTTAAAATAGTAACTGAAAATAAGGGCCAGTATTTACTCTCTGACTAGGATTCAAATTAGTAGAGAAAGAATTCCAAATTATTCTTAGGTCACTCACTAGCTTAGAAGATGGGGTAATTGGTGTTAGAGAAATAACGTTTAAGGGGACCCAACCTGACAGGGGAGAGGAGTATGAACTGTCAAATGTTTTGTGGGAAAATGTAAATGCAAATGTTTCCTGGGCCTCTGGAAACAAGAGATAAGACAATCCTGTGGACAGAACAGGAAATGTGCTGGTTTTAATTTTAGTGCCACCATGATGGTGGGGAGGGGAAGAACCAATCATCAGTTCAATTCTGAGCCCTAGTTTTTAACAGAGATGTTTTTAAAACAGATCTCTATATTGATCTCTAGTTGAGAAGGTCTTCTATTGAACATTATCTTTTTTAAACAGTTCTACTGAGATACAATAGATATGTAAAAATTGCATATGTTAATTGCCCTCACATATACTCAAAATGTCTGTGGTATCTTTGGATGAAAAATAGCACTTGCAATACCAGATGATACCTAGATGGCTTATTCATAGAACAGGGCAGGACCACTGTCCAGCCTCACGGAGGAACTAGAACCAGAATCCCAAGATGATTGGAGTCCATCTCCCTCTCCTCCTCGCTTCATATTATAAAGGTTTCATTTCTTTTTACAAATTGACTTCTTTGCTATTTAAAACTATGGCTTTTCTTTTTTCCACTTTGGAAAAGACTGACTGAACTCACCCTTGGTTCTAATATCAAATCGCAAGATCAGAATCTCACTGCCTGGGTACAGCTGAGTAGAACAGGACCAGAGGGAGGGGTCATGCTGACATGGCCAGAAACCACCATAGTGACAAAGGACAGAGTCCTGGGCCTTTGATCTGTAACTCATAAAAAGCATGATTCGTGTATTCTTCTGAAGCAGACAGGGACTTAAAAGCTACTATTGCTTTAAAAAACAAAACAAAAATAAATAATAGCTCTTCACTTGGGTCCACAGAGGCCCAAGATGTAACCAAAGCAGAAGCTTGACCTTCATTTTGCATCTGTATCCATATTTATTTTAAAACTTTGGGTCACTTTCCATGTTCAGTGCTATGTATTGGTACCTTAATCCATTAGAGAGTGTCTGTTTAAAAACTGGCAAAATAGGGTTGATTAGCCCTGATTTTTTACATAATGTTTTTTCTCCCATTTGAAACAGAAGACACCAAAAATAAGAGATTTAAAGGGATATTCATTACCAATGAGCACTCAGTTATTGCCTAAAACTGCAATTGCCTTGGATCCTAACAGAATCTCCACAAAACTGAGAAAGCTCCAGGTGAAACCCATAGTTTCAGAGAAGAAATTACCCCTCAAACAATAAAGACCTCTGGAGCCATCTTGCAACCCCAGAAATGAGATAATGATCAGCCAGATCCAGACCCATCTCAGCTAATTCATGAAAGCTGGTTTCATTCCTTTGTGAAATGGGACAGTCTAGTTCTCTCCAGCAAAACCCTGCCTCCTTTAGCACCTCAAGTAAAAGTCCTTTTCTTCTTTCTCTTACTTTCTAATTCTGCCTAGTAAGTCTACCTGTGCCTCACACGATGCATACTGAAATTTCTTTTCTGCAATGATGTAGATAGAACCTTTTTGATGGAGTACACTGATGACCCAAACTCTCTGGTGGGTATATCCTATAGCCCATCCAGTGACAATGCCAAAAAGTGAACTTGCTGAAGATCATGAAAAGTAAGTATAGCCCCATGCCCCAGGAAGAACTGTCACATCATCTCAGCAGGGGGAAAGATGTCAAGAGATGTGAATGCCAGATTAGGCAAAGGACAACTGAATTAAATGGATACCTCAAACCTGGGAAGACTTGAAAGCCCTAAGGCACATACAGAATCAAAAATAATTATTCAGGGAAGAAAATAATATTAGGAAAAAGTCACACTAGGCTATTTTTATTTAACATAACAATTATAGCAATTCTATTAAATGTCTTTTATATATGAAATAAGATGTTCATATTATCACTTGACTGACCTTCAGAGAGGGGCTTAAATTCTCATTTAAGAGATGGTAAAATCATAGCTAAAAATCTCACTAACTACTCCAATATCCAATACACACTTCATGTGTATTGGAATTGCAACCTGCAACAACATGCATTTGATCTCATGCTTTTCTCTTTCAAATAAAACCATCACTTTGCATTGATTTGACTGTGGTTTGCTTTCTTTCACTTCAGATATTTAAATAATGACTAAAAAACATGCCACAGAAATACTATAGGAACAACTGAATAGGAGACTTATCTAGACTGATTTTCAAGCACATTTTTTGAGTTCACTAATTTTTATGCACTGACTTTATTTTGACAATATTTATCATAAGCCAAGAATAATATTTTTCCTATAGATTCACAATCTTGATAATCTCCAAAAAGAAAATATTCTCTAATATCGAATGTATTTGGTAAGATTTTTTTCTTTTATGTATTGATTTAAAGAAGAGAAATCTAGCTCATTTTTAAATTAAAAACTAGTAATAATAAATCCATTCAAATCTGAGAAATATTTTCCAGAAAGAGTTGTAGAAGTAATCACCATTGATTTAAAAAAATAACTAAAACAGAATTTATTTAGAAAACAAAACCTATTCAAGGTTTGAATGTTGGTTATGGCTTCAAGCTGTGTCACTCTCTTATCCAAAAATAACAACATGTAACACATATAATCTAGTAACTATTACTTTGAAGCTCCAAGTTCAAATGCATCTGAGCAAGGACCTAGAAGAGAAGTCAGGTATACATGACGGCCAAGTTGCTGATACTCTAGTGGGGGTCAGAGTTATATGTTTCAGCTATCCATTCACTAAGTTTATAAAGGATTTCATTTAAATAAATATTCATTTGCTAGAAGGAAAAGAGTGAAGATGAGAGGAAGGAAAGAAAATACATAAGAGACTCAGAGCATGGCAGAGTCATCATTATCAATGGATTCATTACTGTACTTTGAGAAGCTACACAGCAGAAATAATACATGCATACATAATTAATGTTGTCATACATTCAAAATTTTACATGGCACTTAGAAAATCTGTTAAAAGACTTGAGAAATGTATGATGTGAAATGAAAATTATAATAAGAGAAAGAAGGGCAATAAATTATATAACCATCCAGATCACATATTTTCCTTTAAAACTGATTTGTACCACTTACAGGATACAAGCATAGAATGTTGAGACGAAAATTGTGAACAGATTAAAAAAATAAGAACACATGTTACTTATTTATGAATCCATTTATTCTTGAAAGGTAAAGAATAAGTCTTATGAAGAGAAAGAGTTAAATACTTAGGAACTGTTATTCATAAGAGAAAGACTAAATAAAGCCAGATCAGAAAAGGAAAATCAAGAATGTTTGATACTATTCAATATGCTTCTTTTGTAACCAGTAAATCAATAAAATGTTTAATGAGTGTTTCTCAAATGCATAGTGTTTTGTTTGGTTTCAAAATAGAGAAAAAATATGAGATACAGGTCCCTAAGGGTACTTATAGTATTACATTTTTAACTTATATTAACTGTTGTTTTTCTTTAAAAAAAAAAAAAAGGAAAACTTATAATCATATGGTTCTCTGTATAAGTGTAAGTTTACTGAGGCCAGGACCCAACAGTTTTTTGTTTTGGGGTTTTTTTTTTTTTTTGGCTTTACTCATATTTCCCATCAGTTTTAAGTATCATGAAGCTCCAAGTTGTAAGTCATTTCTGTGGAAACTTTACTTAGAAAAAAAAAAGGAAATAAAAGTAGCATTTCCCCTCTAAAATTAAGCCATAAGCAAATAAAAAGATTAAGAAAACAAATGAAAGTAAAATATCAATAAAGTTTAGGAAAATGAACAAAAGAGTCATCAATATGGTGTATGATGTCTCAAGAGACATTCCCCACAGATCTTAGACTACAGCCTCAAAAGCTACCCAATACTGTTCTGTGCTTTGAAAGTACTCATTTCAGAAAACCTGTCTAAATATATTGCTTTAGATATGCCAATTTACCTGCTAAGAAAAGAGATATTCCAGGAAGTACCTTTGAAAGGAAAGAATTCACTAGGAAGTTCAAGTAGAATATTAAGACTGAACTTTAAGTTTTGGAGTATAAAAATTATTTAGAAATTGAGTGCCTACCATGTACATAATTTCTCAAGCTAGATATACCAACATATGTATCAATATATCTACAATTTTACATATAAAATCTGAACTAAATTTCTATATACATTTATATATGCAGTAATATGTTTTACATAAAATTTCTGATTGCACCTCAGAAATATAAGTAAAACGTATAACTGATAATCCTCATATGTTTGCTACTGTAGGCTCAGATTTGAAAAAAATCCTGAAATAAAAGTGACATTATGTTTTATCTAGGAAAAAAAGAGAGAGAATTTAATTTGTTATACTTCTAAAACTCTATCATAGAATTATCACATGGAGGATTCTGATGTGAAATGTCTTTATCTCTTTTAGGAATCAAATCCAACAAATTCTTCCATTCATAACACAGTTGTAAATCTAGTTGTAACAAAGAAAAGGCTCCTGGATGGTAAACACAATTTTGGTTATCAATTCTAAAAACTGTCCTACATGTGAAAGATGCACTTGTACCTTAGGCCTCCATCTCATGCCCCTGACTACAACTCTGAATAAATAAGGCCATTACCTTAGCTAGCACAGTTAAGCGCTCACCCAGCAAACTTGCCAATTCTTCTTCCAAACAATCTAAGACATTTACTAAACACATTGGACAGCTAACTATAAGGCAGGGAACAGAAGTTTAAAGATGCACTCATAGAATTGAGGCGTAGAAAATGAGCCATTCAGCATGAGGAAAATATCTCCACACACTTTAATTTTCTCTGAAGATGTATTGAATTGCTATGTTTTAAGATAATTCAAGTTGGTAATGAAGACCTTGAGTGGGCAAGAAAAAATTTAATTAAAATCAGAGTGTGCTATGTACCCACCCAAACAATAAATGGAGTTACCAATTTAATGGCAACAATGAAAATTCATGTAATGGCATTAGTTATGGAGGGAGGAAAAATACAACATTACTATACAATAAACTGGAATTACACATTTCTGTATGCCTTTTTAACTGTCTTTCATCAAATACTTCTTGGCCATATAAAACTTTGTATTTTTTTTCTTTTTTGAGCTTTAAGCACAATCTTTCCTAATACCCAAGCTTGCATTTTCTGTAAACATGAACTGACCCAGAATACTAATCATAAACTCTTACAGCTCAGAGTTAGGATTATAACAACCTAAGCCTGTGCCTCTGCAAGGCTATTCTGTTACAACTAGGATATAGAACCAGCATCAGAAAAAAATAATTTTTGACACTACCAAAGAAATAAAGAAACATTGAATTTCTACTTCTTAAGAAAAACCTATTAATTATTTGTTCAAAATTACTGAGTATGTTTTCAATAGAAATCATACACTTCTCCCAAAAATTCAGGTTACTAAATTGTCTTCCAATATTCTTGTGTTAAAAATAAAAACACCAGCCAGACATAGCAGTACACACCTGCAGTCCCAGTTACTCAGGAGAGTGAGGCATGAGGGTTGAAAGTTCAAGACCAGCCTGGGAAATTTAGTGAAACCATGTCTCAAAATAAGAACACAAATACAAAGAATAGGGAAAATACCTCAGTGGTAGAGCACTTGTCTAGCATGTCCAAGGCCGTGGGCTCAGCTCCCGGTATGAAACATAAAGTAAAATATTGAAGCTTGAAACCTACATCAAATTATCAGATCAGAATTTTTAAGGGTTAAGCTTGATAAATGATTTTATTTTTTATTCCCTGAAGCTAAGCCTGAAGAACATCCAGGACTCAGAACCCCAGGATTCAATCGCCCAGGAAGTCCTGTTAGCTGTGGGGAACCACCCAGATGACTATCCTTGACTCTCCTTGAAAAGAGAAGCAACCGTCTCCATTTGGGATAAACTTGGGCCTATCTCTATGTATTGATAAAGTACAGAGTTGGCTAGGTTTTTCTTAGCTTCTTCAATCCGCTTTAAGCAATGTAAATTGGGCTGGCTAAAGAGCTAACGTGTAATCTCTGAAACAAAGCCACATATCTGCGTTACCCCACCCAGGGACTCCCCAGATGCATGGTTGAGATGGAAAGCCAGTGCTCCATGCTGTCAGCTGGGACTGAGCCCTGATAAAGAGGCTATGACTTCCCTGGGCAAAAGGATTGTACATCAGAACTGAAGCACTGACCCACAATTCTTAGATACTACCTCAGTTGTGTTATGCAGGCTACCCTCTCTGCATTCCTTGACCTCTGCTTATCTCAGAGATGATCTCAGACCTACCTACCCCAGCTCAAGGTAGTCATGGCAGTGAAGTATTTCCTGCCCCACTCATTCCAAAGCCACTCCCCTCATGGAGAATTAAAATACAGGTTGGGCTCTGGGTCATGGCCTTTGTTCCAGTGAACACCATTTTGGTTGGACTTAGGACCCTTTGGCGCCCCACAACTGTCTATATGTCTTAGTGTCTTTATTCTCACCTTGGGTTGTACTAGAAGTGGTAGATTGGAATTATCTCACTAGAATTCTAATAACCTCTCCATGAGATTACAAATATAAACCTTCCTGGACTGCAACAAGGATGAGAAAGGGTTTGCAAATTGACGTGGGGTCCTTCCTGATAAATCACCAGACCAGAACTACCCATTTTTCCCAAGTCTCTTAACTCCTCAGTGACACCCGTATCCCAGGGATAACCACCAAATTCCAAACTACTGTTATAAGATTTAATAAGATAATTTGTACCTAAACTAATCCCTATATTCAACCATTGTCTACAAGTTATGATGATGCTGTTACAGACAGCGACGCTAGGTAGAAATACTACAGGCAGTCAGACAGCACTAGGGCCTCAAAGAAGCCAGCACAGAGGACCAAGTGTCCTGTGACCTTGGTCACACACACCTCTTGCTGTGGGCCAGATCCCAAAACAGAAGGCAAAACAAATGCAACCACACCCTAAGTATAAACATTAGGGATTAGGTATGGATCACCTTGAGAAGCCAGGAGTCACCACCCCAACCCTGAACAGGAGGAGTCAATGATCTTTAAGGATGTTCACTTGCTGCATGACTCTCTTCTCCATTTGTCTCTGATTTGGTCAAGTGTACCTGAACAATTAATCTGATTGGTTGTTTATAGTTCCCACCACATGCCCATCTTCCTTGACAGGTCCAAATTTGCCCTACCTTGGACCCGCCTCATACTTTTACCATATAAAAATCCCTAGAAAAGACAGAATCTTTGGCAACCTCCCAGACAAAAGCTTTCTTCCTCTCAATAAATATTTCTGCTCTTAACCTCTGTTGTGCCTAAAATTTATTCTTTGATTTTAGAGAACACAAAACTTTACCAGACATATAGTAGGTCATGAATTTTGTTCCCCTATATCAATACCTAATTTTCCAAAGACATTTATTGACCATCTGTAAGATAATGTGAGATAAACATAGAGCACAGAACACAGCAGAGGTGGGTTGAATTTTACACAGGCCTCTTCAAAGAATTTACTCTCTCTTTGAAAAAGATTCATAATCCTAGGTGGGAATTTAAGTGTCAAGAGCAAGTAATGGATGCAGCACTTAGGAGAGTGCAAAAAGGAGACAGAACTTCAATTGGGAAGATCAGAAAATGAATCAGTAAGTGGGTAAAATTTCAGACAAGTTGATAAGAGACCAACATAAATGAACATTCAAGGTAGGGTCCAATAATGAGAAAATTTAAATAATCTGTCCAGTAGTGAGGGGACAGCAGAGCAAACAATTAAAATTAGCAAGAAAATTGATATGATGAAGGAAGTAACTGTTTAAAAAGTTTGAAAGACAGGAAAGACAGATGAAAGAGGGTTGAATACCAAAACAAGGGGAAATCATCTGAAAGGTAACAAGTAGTGGTGGTGGTGGTGGCTAGAACCAGTTGAATACCTGTCACAAAAGCCCAATCAAGCACAACACTGCAGCATAAATTTGGGCAGTACTTTTTAAATTTTTTAAGAGCAGAATATATTTATTGAGAGAAAGCGTCTGTCAGACAGAGAGACAGAAAGGGTCCTGAGTGGGTTACCAAGGACTATCTTTTCTAGGGATTTTTATAGAGCAAAATCATGAGGTGAGGTGGGTCCAAGGTGGGGGAAAAATGGGAACTCACAAGTCAGGGAGGCATGAGGTGGGACAGAACTATGGTCAATCAATAAGATTATGAGTGTAGTTGCTCAGGTAAAATTGATTAAATCACAATCTAATAGAGAAGGGAGTCATGTAGCAAGGCAGAACAGGGCCTTTGCCCCTAAGGGTTTAGATTAGTGGTTTCTTGGGGATTCTTCAAAATGATGGATATCTATTTAGAATATCAATCCCTGATGCTTATCCTTCGGGTGTGGTTGTATTTGTTTTGTCTTTTGTCTTGAGATCTGGCTGACAGTAGAGGTAGAAAAAGGAGGAAGAGTTGCCTTAATGGTCACCACTTGGAAGAAAGCTATATTCTGAAAGCTCTGGCAATATTTTTGCTCTCTAGTGTCATGGTAAGGAAAGCTATCAGAGCCAAACTAGACTGAAACTCAGAGGCTATGCATGCGATAAACAATGAGATATCGGGTAAGTCTACCTCACTTTTTAAGATACAGGCACAAATAATAATGCACATCTCTAACCTTATTGTAAGATTGTATTATGCCTATTACATACTTAGCATTTTAGAGGGAAATTGGCAATAGGGAAAAAGCAAACAAGAGAAACAAAACTGCAAGATTAAAACATTAACTTATGCCCAGGAGTCAACCAGGCTTCTAGAACAAAACAAACAAATACCTCAGCTGCTGCAGCAGTCCACCTTCTACAGCACCTAGTAGTGTTGCTTTTCTCC
Source organism: Dolichotis patagonum (assembly GCA_004027295.1). Classification (NCBI taxonomy): domain Eukaryota; kingdom Metazoa; phylum Chordata; class Mammalia; order Rodentia; family Caviidae; genus Dolichotis; species Dolichotis patagonum. Next base: position 154,422 of record PVJX010000242.1, on the reverse strand, counting down.
GCTGTCTCTTTGGCTTCAGGTAACAGCTCCTTGTTTTAAAAAATAGAGCTCAGTTGGACATGTGCCAGAACCCACAGAGAAATAAGGCTCTAGAAGGTGACGTAACGCCTGTTTCCCTGGCTCCTGGACTCATGCATCTTTGGGACAGAGAAAAAGATAGGTGTCACAAGGGTAAACTGATGACTGTCTCAAAGTGGAAGGGGACACGATAAAACTAATAAAGAACTGTGCGCAGCATGCAAGCTAATGTTCTTACAAAGACCAGAACATTAACTTGCTCTTGTTTTTCTCCTATTCAACCACTGGCGAACAACCCTGCCTCATGTAGAATAATTAGATTAAAAATTAATAGAAATACACAATTGAGTGCTGAAGGCAACATTCAAAAAAAAAAAAAAAGGTCTGTAAAACACTAGCCACTTACAGTTACACTATCCTTGCAAGAGTCAGATGAATTCAGGACATTGCTTGTACAGTACTGATTTAATAGGTGAAAAATTAGCCTCTTCTTATTGGGAAAAAATGAAAAATCTAATGAAGACACAGCCGTGAATGCTCTATATAATCCATTGTGTAATTTTTGTCCACTTTTTTGCTATTTGTTAAAAGAAATTTCTTTGCTTCTCTAGTAAACAAAGACTAACATCATAGTATTTTCAGTTGAAAAATACAGTGTGTGTAGAAGTAAAAAAATGATTATAGTAGAAGACACATTGCCATTAATCCCCTTCAAAATACTCTCCCTAGCTTTGAACACATATCGCATTTTTACCACTTTCTGAAGCAGTTCTGGAAGTCCTCTTTTGTGAGAGTCAGTAATTGCTCACTTTTGGATGCCCCAGTGTCCTGAATCATTTACCTTTCATGGTCATTTTGATTTTGGAAGAGCCAAAATTACATGGCTCCAAATCCAATGAATAAGGTGGATGAGGAGGAACCGTAATGTTTTACCAGCCTGCCTTTTGGTGGAGCACGCTAACAGCATTCACTACATTTCTGATCACACCTTGTAAAGACACTCTTCTAAGAGAATTTTGAGAACTACTTCAGAAAGTCACAAGAACAACAGGATAAGTGTGTTTCAAGCAAGTGGAGATGTCTGAGGGTGGGGGATTGGTTAGTGGAAATCTGTGCAATAAATTTATTAAATATTCACCATATTTTTCAAGTATTCCTTATAGTGGCTTCCCATAAAAGCCTTACATTACTATCATTTTTAAGAAATATAAAAATCTCATTATTTGTAGACTGATCTTCATATCAACTATTCACAATAGATAAAAAAAATCCAGATAAAAATGACAAAAGTGTCTATCAACATATAAATAAAATACGATACCCACAAACAATAGAACATTATTCAACTTTTAAAAGGGAGGGTATTAGACATGTGTTACAATGTGGATAAACTCTGAAGACATTAGTTTGTCAAGTCACTGAAGTGAAATTAGTCACAAACACATATTTTATCCAATTAGATGAGACAGGAGGAGTAGTTAAATTCAAAGACAGTAGAAAGGTACTTAGTGAAAGCTAGGAGGAAGGGGGAATGGAAACTTTTTATTAATGGATAGAGAGTTTCAGTTTGAGAAGTTGAAAATGTTCTAGAAAAGGATGGTGGTGATGATTACCCAGTAAGAATATAGTTAATGTCGTGGGATTGCATTAGCAGTGTTGCCCTCTTATTTGTCATTTTGCTTTCGTAGTTTCAGTTATTCTCAGTCAACCATGGTCCAAAAATATCCAATGGAAAATTCTAGAAATAAACAATTCCTAAGTTTTAAACTGCATGCCATTCTGCATAACATGGTGAAATCTCAGGCTGCCTGCTTCACCCAACCCAGAACAAAAGTCACCTATTTGTCCAATAAATCCACACTGTATATACTACCTACCTATTAAACTTCAGCCATCAAATCAAATGTCTTAGTATCATACATTTAATGTTCAAGTAACCCTTCCATGTAGCCTAGTACTATGTCACAACACCTGCATGATTCATTCGCTTCCTTTTATCACAAAAACATTGTACCATCCGACATTACACAAGAAAATGACTACAGTATTCTGAGAGACAGACAAGAAAACCACATTAAAATGGCAATTTTTATGTTATATATGCTACCATAATTTTTAAAAATAAATAAAATATGCCTTTAAATACTGAGACTTCATGGGGATATTTAAATCGTAGGAATGAATGAGGTTTAGTTTAATACTAATATATCCAACCATTGGTGCAAAGCAAACTTAGCCATATAGCTCTATCCATTCACTTAATATACACACTGAAGAATCATTTTCTCATGTGGACCAGAAATGAAGGCTGTTAAAATAAAACTTTCTCATTAGGCTATCCCAATTTGGAGAATGCAGAGAAACCAACACAAAAATAAATACAGTTCTTTAGATGGCATTCATTCACTTTTATGAAAATGTTAGCCTTCTTAAAACTCATTGGCTTGTTATTGATTTTCCAAACAGTGCAGTATTGTCAAGGTGATCAGGATAAAACTTTGAGAGGGGAGCTCAAAAAGTCTATGGATGATAACACACACCTGAGATGTTTAAGTTGAGAAAATAAAAAACACTAATGTTATTACCCATCCTACCACTGGGGACAAAAAAGATGAAATAACAATAGCTTTGCAAGTGAACCAAGAAGTTTCTCTTTCAGAATAATGCTAACTTAATAATTTCTCCAACTCTGCAGGTCCCTTTTTCTCCCCAAAATGCCACCAGGTATTTTTCTACTGGCCCCTAGTTTGGTTTACCTTTATTAATTTTTGTTTAGAAATGTCAGACTTTCTACTCTGGCCAAAAAGGATATTAGACTGAATAAGAAAGAGACTAAAAGAGACAGAGAGAGAGACAGAGAGAGAGACAGAGACAGAGACACTACCAATACTCAAAAATAGGACATTCTCGTGGACAGGGATTATCGATAAGCTTCCATAAAATAATCAAAATTGGTTATATATTTAATAAATCTTTTTTGCTGTTTGTCTCCTCATATTTAATCAATCCTGTCATAAACTCTTCACTGATTTTCATTCATCTGTAATGGTCTTTTGGTCGGAATTAATAACTATGTTACAATTTAAGGAAATGAGCTGATTCTATCTGACCAAAGTACCCTTTTTCATAATTTTGAATTAATGAATATAGTTCATCAACTATCTTTAAAATATATATTTAGCAGGAAATTACTTATATTTTACATTTAGGAGAAAAATCTTTGTTTTATTCTAAGTAAGTTTACAGTGTAATAGTGTTTGAGAAATATTTTGAAGTAACATTCAGTCATATTACTTGAACCCAGTTACTATTTTGCTGACTATGCTGTCAACTTGATAATACATTATTTATATTTTACTATGTTATACATATTGTATACACACAGTCGCATAATATATTACTGTACTAACTTGATAAATTGTGTTTAGTACAGTTGAAGGAAACAAACTTGACCACGTGATATATTAAAAATATAATTCATCAAGACATTACAAGTGACAAGGCTCAGAACATTTCTTGAAATGAGTCCATCTTCTGAATGCTGATTTATAGCCACAAAGCTCTATCAGCACATTACATTATACCTGGCTTTGTATATGTACAAACATTTTATGTTTAAACAAACTATATAAATGTGTTAATCTCACTGTACCTTGTTCCTCAGTTGTAAAACAGGACAAAGATACGAACCTGAAAAAGTACTAAAAATGAATAAATACATTTGTGAATGGAAAGTTTCTTTCAAATTTTACCTTATTTAAAGTAAGTGATAGGCAAGGTTTATTTTTATTAATTAGCATCTTAGTTCCTAAAACATTTCTGTATGTTTTTTTCTTTAAAAAAATTTTTTTTATATAAGAAAAATCTAATTTGCCCAAAGAAGTTAATATGTGGCAGAAGAGTGATTTAACTAATTCCAGGCTTTCTGACCACTTTATAGTGGTCAATATTTCTTTTAAATATGGCAAGTAAAACTGGTTACAATGCTGCAAATACAAGAGTGAGGTTCTGGAAATTCCACTCAAGATCAGTCTAAAGGAAGTCCATGCACTGAATTTTTAGCAAGCCTACCTGTAGCTATTTATGCTTTTTAAAATTAGCACTAGATAACAGTCCAATTTCTCTCATCGTGATAATACAGAATTACTGCGCAAACTAAATTTACAGGAATTTATATATTTTCCTGTGGTTATGCTTTAGATACAGAATGTCCCCTGGAGACATTCATGCTCAGAAGTAGGGTTTTGGGAAGGTGACTGGCTCATAGGTGTTGTACTGCTGACTTACTCACAGGAGGTGGAGCCCTCTTGGAGGTGGGTGACTGAGAGTAAGACCTAGAAGAGCATACTCTTGTCCCGGGCTCCTTCTCTCTCTGCCTTATGGGCTACCATATCCATGGCAGACCCTTCCGTCATGCTCCTCATGCCTTGGAACCAGCTAGCTGACTATGGACTGAAAATTTCAAAACTGTGAACCAAACTACACCTTCCATCCTTTAAGTTGGCTGTGTTGGGTGCTGTGTCTGGCAAGGAGAAAGCAACCTGTTAAATTTAATATTTTAGCATTTGCCCACTATGGAAATCTATGCATGTCTTGAAGCTGCTATTCAATCATCTCAATTATTATCTATGCCTTCCAGGGTTTTCATGTAAATCTAATAAGCATGCTTTTGACCTTTTTATTCAAGTTCTTAACTGACCTCTGAAGGGGACCTAGTCAAGGACACAGTCCTGGCTTTGGCGATTCAAGTTATAAATTCCCCAGTGTTCTTTCTCTGCTTGCCACCCAGACCAAATTTCACTGGCATCGATGATAGTACCACATGCCAACTTAGGAGATAAAGGCATCAATATGACCAGCTTTATCATGCCAGGAAAATGTTAACTAGACCCACAGCTTAGCCACTTTTAGAAAGGTGACTATAGAGGGAAACCAACTAACAGAGATAAACTAGCAAAGAGGGTAACCCTACAAGTTAGAAGTGGCCTATTTCAACAAGATTTAACCTGGGAAACTATGAGATGATTTTAGTTGTAATTCCTGGGTTTTTTGTTTGGTTGGTTGGTTGCTTTCAGTCACAAAAGTTATATATGTTTATAGGGGGAAAACTAAACAAATAGCCGAAGAACTTACCATAAAACAAGAAAAAGACTGGTTTTTTTCTCTCTAGCAAATCCCACTGATAGTATCTGTTAATATCTTTTCTTAAATATTAGTTTCCTATCTTGAAGGCTGCATTCCCAAATACATCCTTAGGTTGTTAAATATTTTCTAGTTTTACCTACATGCATATACAAATATTTATATACTACCGCTCCTCATTAAATTGTAGAGAAATTCCCATAGTTCACTCAAGAAATTCATCTGCCCACAGCTAATATATCTACAATCTCAATCCTTATATAACTATATAAATACTACACTAGCAATCCCAAATTGCATTCTAAACAGAGTAACCATGGTTACTACTTACTGAACATATGATATCTTCCATGTCACAAATGTAATGTTATGTATCGACAAGCCTGTAAGACAGAATTTATTCTCCACATTTCATAAATGAATATATTCAACCACAGAGGGATTCATCACGTTGCCCACACCAGACACTCACTGCGTGGCTGGAGTAGAGACTACAACACAGATCCAATGACACATCCTGCAACCTGATCACTGTGCTGTACTTAAATCCCTCCATTGACAGATCTTGCTATCACTATTTTCACATCCAGAATGAGCAAAAAAATCAATTACCATTTATATCATCTCGCTATCCAAATAGAGAATGAAAAACAAGTGCAAAATGTGCTAAGGTTTTTCTTGACTTTGGCATGCATGACATTTTAGGTCACAGTATTATCTGTTGACAAGAGCTATCCTATGTGTTGTAATATGTTTAATGGCATCCCAGCCTCTACCTACTGCCAAATCAGCATGCTGCCCATGTCCTAAAAACAAGAAGAGCTCTGCAGACTTGCCAATATGTCACCAAGGAGCAAAATTAGCTCTGCTTGATAATCAATGCGGTACTTTATTTAAAAGTCAGAAAACATTCAGACAGCAGAATAACTGCTTCAAGTTCACATGTATTTTATTTATATTTTAGAATCACATTTTCTTCTGTGGAGATCATAATTATACAAGTTGGTCTTTCTGGAAGAATATGTAGAATTAAAGATTATTACAATGCTTTTCTCATAGACAGCTCATTTATCACACTGATCAGTAGTAGATAAAAAATATTTCAGGTACAAGTCTTTCTTTTAGTAGTCCATTTTGTTGCAACGGTAAATAAAGCCAGCCCTCTTTTACTGCTCAAAGTGCCACAGAGGCTTCTGATTTACTGCAACCATGAAACAGTAAAACATACCATTTTAAAGGTAACTTTTAGAAAAAGTGCTCTAGTTACTCTCTGCATGTTTCATGACTTCCCTATAAGCTACAAGCATGAACCTATAAACCATTGAAAATAACTTTATGAGGGAAAATTATTAAATACTCAGCCATCAGCAGTACAAAACCAGTAACTACAGCTAGAAATAAAAATCTAAATGACCATACTGAGCCCAAGAATGCTTCTTGGGAGATTTTGCTAATGCCAGATAAAACTGATAAAGCTCTTCCTCTAGCTTATAATTGAGTAAATAAGATCCAAAAGGTACAATGGATATTGCAAATTGGGAAGAAACTGTTCAAAAGAAAAGAGAAACTGATGGAGGAAAGGGGAAAGGAAAAGGGAAAAACATAAATATATATAACACAACACTAGATAGTTAAGACACAGCTAGTTTCTCTTAATTAATTGAAAAGAAAGATTTGTGCTAATACTATCTGGACATTATTTCATGCCTATATCTTGTACTCTGAGTAATTACTACAAACACAATTACTACAAAGACTACAAAGACAATGTATTAATTATTGTTACACTATTAGCCTAATTTGAAACTGTTTTATTTCTATTTTTTGTCATCTTCTCTTTAAAATAATGTTTAAAAAATTTTAAATTTTTTAAAAAAGAAGCTTTGTATAGGAAAGTAAAGACTTGCTTGGTACACCAATTAGGCTCATGACTTTCTTGGATCAAGTATCCAGAGCTGTGATATACGAAGTTTCTGTTTCTCACACTAGCATATCTGATGGCTAGGACTCGTACACTCTACTTCTGGCTCACTACAACAGTGATGCAGGAAGGTGAGAGGTCTCTCTAGGGTCAGAGTATCTGAAGGAAGAGTATATTAGTGATTTTTGTTGTTGTTGTGCAGTACTTAGCTGGGGGAGAAGCTGTGGGGAACTCTACCACTAACTACATCCCAAACACATTTACTTTTTATTTGGGAACAGTCTAAGTTGCCCAAGATGGCTTTGAATTAATGATTCTTATGCCTCAGGATTTCTGTAGCTGAGATTACAGGTATGTGCACAGGACCCTGCTACGTTAGCATTTGAAAAGGCCTACCACCACGTGTGGTTCACCCGTGTAGAAGAGAAAGATCTATTGTTACTGCCATCGTAAAGGGCTAACCTAAGATAAAAAGTTAATTTCACCATTGAAAGTTCATTTTACAAGAGCTTCTATAACTCTATGAATCAAATCTTGAGTCTTCCTTTCTCACTCATCATTTAGACCTAAAAATTAGAGACTTTTAGAGAGAGAGTTATAAATCTGTCAAAATTGTTTTAACATTTGTATTAAATCTAGTGTGTAAAATCATGAGCAAAATATTACGTTTACATGGCGATTCTTTTCCCATGTATGGTTTTGTATCTTGAAAAATCTAAGGCATTATTCAACTGGCTGCAGGTGTAGGGTGTGTGTGTGTGTGTGTGTGTGTGTGTGTTTCTAGGTATCAAACACAGGGCCTCATGAATGCTGGCAAGGATTCAATTACTGAGTAACATCCTTAGACCTTTTGCAAATTTCTCTTGTATTCTAGATCTAGTGAAAATAGAAAAATGGAATATATTTTCTAGTCCTAAAACTTGACCAAATTTCAAATGCACGGTACTTCTTCCTTCTAGTTTTTCTTATTCAGGCCATTCATAAATCACTAGAAGATATTTAGTATAGCAGAAGCCTTAGCTATCTTCCTGTTTGCATCTAAATCAAACAAGAACAGAAGGTCCAAAGTACCAAACGCACAACACAGATAGAGAGAACATAACTCATGTGAAGGTCTTCAAAGATTTTATTGATTTAAAACTATAAATCTAGCTAGGTGTGGTGATAGATGCTTGTAACCCCAGCTTTCTGGAACTCTGAAGCAATAGAACATGTTCAAGCCCAGCATGGGTAACTCAGTGACTAGTCCCAAGATAAAAAAGTGGTTTAATGCAAAGACCCTGGGCTTAATCCCCAATACCACAAAAAAACCAAATAAATAAAAACTATAAATATATATAATTTTTCTGACCAAAAAACAAAGAAAACAGTGTATTAAAATCTCACTAACTAAGCTACTAGTTTGTAAGCAGGCATGTAACAAAATCATATAAAGTCCTTCTTGCCTGGTCACGTTCATTTCGATAGAGTAGGTCCAGGTCATTTAAGTAAGTATGTTATAAAAAGGTTCATAGGTTACTGTTATTACAAAAAAAAAAAAAAAAAAGATAATTACATTCTTCTGTGTTCTCATCAGATGATAGCTGTCATGGTTTATGTCAGTGGCCCCCAAGCCTCATGCCTTTGCATTATGCATTTGTGATTGGTTCATTGTCTAGTGCTTGGATTGGGGGTGTCAGTACTACATCGGCCTAGGGGTGGAGCCAGGATGTGATGTAATGGCAGGAAGAAGGCGTGTCTCTCTCTCTTGCCGGTTTGCTTGCACTTTGCAGCCGCCATGAACTGTGGCCCCACCACGCCACCCTGCCTTGGAGCCAACTGAGTATGGACTGAAACCTCCAAAAACTGTAAGAAATAAACCTTTCCTTTCCCAACTTTGGGCATCAGGTATTTTGTCTCAGCAATGAGTAAAAAGTAACTAAGACAATAGCCAAACTGCTGTACCAGGTTCTGGCTTCTAAATTTCAGAAGATCATAGTATCCCAATGGGGAGAGAAGGAGCAGACCATGGATGCGGTGTGGAATGGAACTTGGTTCCCACTCATGATGGTAATCGGGCACAATGTTAATGGAACCCATGTGTTAGGGTTCTTCTAAAGTTAGCTGTGCCATAAATTTCTCTCTATCCAACCCACACACCTAAACAAGAAAAAAAAAGTCCTCTGCAAATTTACTATGATATATAATGACAAATCAAGAACACTGAGACCAATAGAGGAGGTTATACCATGTAGGAAACTTCATTCAGTGGAAAAGAATCAATAATACATTATGCTTATGAAAACATCCAAAGCAACTGTTAGCTAGTATTGAATACAGCCACTTTTTCTCTCTTTCCTCTTTGTTCCTCTCCTTTATTCACTCTCTCCCTCTTTCTCTCCCCCTCCCCTTCTCCTTTCCTCCCATTCTTTCTTTTTAAAAACAAATCATAATAAGCATCTAAGTCAAGAAATAAATTGAAGTACAACTCAACCTGCTAAGTAAACATCACTTGATGATTTCCCCAAGTCATTATGATCCAGTAGTCACAGGCTGCAAAATAAGAATCTGCCCTGTGAAACTATAAAATGTGGTCAAGGGCATGATGATACATTTTCCTGGTGGTTGTCAGGGGCTTCTACAGAAAAGCTGCTGTAATCTAATGATTTGAGGATCTGTTTCATCACTAAGATTCAGCACCAAGAGCAGAAAGATTGAAGACCCTATTTAACTCTAATCGCAAACAGGACAGTCTTTGCGCTAATTAAAATGGCCAAAGCCGGTGATTTTTCTCTTTACAGTTATAGATGGGCCACAAGAAGCTTCCACTTCTAGAAAGGAAATCCATGCTGAGTAAGGAAACGTGGCGAACAAAAGTGGCTGGTATTAAGCAGATATTAAAATATATTTTGCAAGTAAAAGAAATTGGGCACCTTCAAACCATCAATCCCATGAGATTGCAAAAGGATCACACTGAATATAGCCAAATCAAACAAACACATCATCTTCCCTCTCTTACCCCAACACTAAAAAAACAAAATCTGACCTGATGCTTAATTGCCCAGGGAGCATCATCAGCCTTTGGCTAATTTCCCAGGATCATGACCTTCAGCAAGGTCCAGGCCCTGTGTTAACAACTTCAAACATCAATTGCTGACTAATCCTGCCCATTGCAGGATTAACACTGAATTTTTTTTTTCTTACATCATCTTTTTTTTTTTCCACCAGTAGTTTGACAAATCTTCAGCATCTCTAACTAGAACTTTTATAAGCCCTGGTCTACTATAAGAGGAAGACTGTTTCAAGTCTCTGTCCAGTTTGGACCTCGTGTCATCCACTGCTATAGAGATTAGGTATAATCCATGCATTACCACTCTCCAGTTCACCACAACAGCAGTTAATACTCTCTGAACATAAAACGATATTCAAATTCCTCAACCTAATTTTAAAATGCTCCATTTTTACTCCTGCCCTCTTACTGTTCATTTGTTATCTCTTAAAATTTTCTACCACCCTGAAAGCTAGGCTAGCTTCTCCATATTTCTTTTCACTACACACCTGATATCCAGCTCACCATACAACCTTTTATTTATTTATTTTTTTCCTCCCAGCCTTGGGGCCCCATGCTCATTCAGAGAAGCGACAGTTTACCAATGCACTCTTCAATACTGCACTAAAGTTGATTATAGGCAGCATACTATTAACACAATCACATGAAAAAGTTGGGCACAGATTAAAAAAAGAAATAAGAAAAGAAGACAAGTTTACCGGAAATCCATGTTAAGAGGGTGATGGTACTGGAACATTATATTTAGCTATGACCTTTCTGAAGAGCAAAGTTCCCATGACTGTCTGTGTTTCTGAGTATTTATCACTTGGCACAGTACTCATGTGCTAAGGCAGTGTCTTTACTGTAAACTCAAGAAGGGGTACAAGGTGGTCTGTTTCTCAAACCATGCCCAACAATCTCCCACTTCCTGCCATGTTGCGGGCACTCTTCAAATGTCCTGGAATAAAAATGCAAACAGTGAGAGTTTTCCAAGGAGAATTCCCACAAGCCAGAGATCCCCAGTAACAGTCAAGGAGCCAACCATGCTAAAGGTGATTTTCCCACTAGAAACAAGAAGTATTTATTAAGTAAGTGCTGGCACTCTGGTCTTCCTTACAGTGAAATTCCCCAGTGTAAATTAATAACCTGACATTCTGATTGATGAATTACAGTTTTACTATTAGTGTGCCTCAGCAACGGATAACCTCTGGTTTTATGGAAAAATTACATCTCTAACCTGCAAGGCTGTGAGACCTGGATTCCAGCCAAATGCACACTCCAGTGCCAATGCCCCCCACCACACACATACACTCAGAAAGGAAATGACTACTGGGCTCTATTACTTTAACTCAACCATCTCAAGCATAATTAGCTAGTGTTAACCAGCTAACTCTACCTGGACAAAACAGTACAAAGTGCCTGGAAGACTTGAGCAAAGTTGGCTTTCATTTATCATCTCTGATTCTGTCATATTTATTTTCTGAAAAAGTTTTTTTCTAACATAAGGCTACAGACTTTATTTATTATTATTCTTATTATTATTAGTTTATGTGTATGGTGCTGCGGATCAAACCCAGGGCCTTAGGCATGCAAGGCAAGAATTCTACCACTGAGAGCCTATTTTTTAGTATACAAATTAACTTAGTCATCTCAAATTTACTCCTGCAGAAACTTATGACTCTTCAAATGACTGATAACCCTAGATGGGGAAGTAATTTTTAAAATTTCATATACACATTGTTCTCTTTCCCTGTTCATTTATTTAAACAAGCAATAGCAAGTCAAGATGTAGGGTTCGGTAGTCTTACACAGAAAATGCAAATAATCAACAAAATCCAAACAAACAAAACAAAAATACATAGTGTAACTCAGCCACATAAAAAATCCAAATATAGAAATATCACATTATATTTCTGCATGTGATTTGTGGATGAAAACTGAAAATGTAAAGTAAAAACAAGCATAGGAGATATGCATAAATCCGAACAATTACAGTACTATGTATTTAGTATGTTGAAATTTTTCAAGCAACTTTTCTTTTACAATGTGTATCGCTTTGAAAAACAATCATTAGGGAGCAGATTTTTATAATACTTGCCAATCTTATTAGCTCAATCATCAGTGAACTATGCTCAATAGTCTCCTTACATATGTTGAATTTTCTCTCCTTAAAAGACCAGTATTTTTGTATCAATGTCAAGATACCACCATTGTGATCATAGGGTATTTACTACTACCTTATACATAACAACAGGCAAAAAACTTTTGCAAAACCTTAGACACACTTCAGTATATGAGTGCACATTTCAGTACATATGCATCTGTATTTTTCCCATAAAACTGCATCTTTAATAAAATTACAAAAATGGTGTACATGTCAATCAATACTTTCAGGGACTATTTCTAGAGGTTCACGCAACAGTTTGACCTCCAATCTTATAAGAAGCTTTTAACCTGTCTAGTCACTGGGTGAAAGGTCAGGATTTAATACCAAATATGCTTTCATCAGTATTGAATGTCACACTATTATTCAGAAAAGCACTAAGAGGTATAATTTCCATGTCTGCCAGACAAACAACCACTAGGTAAATGGCCCTAATAAATTTTCTATAAATAGATCCAAAGGAAAAATATCAAATGACATTTCTTTGTAAAGGCTTAATTTTTTTCTGATGATAAAATGTGGGCAGTATTGAGAACCTGGAAAATACAGAATAGAATTGAAAATAATTCATCTATGATTCACTACTACAAACAATAAAAATGACATCTCCTCTCAGCTATGCATGATATACTGTAGATGATAACTTGCTCTATCCTGAACTGTGTGTGTTGATTTCCTTTTCGACTCATCACAACTTTTTTCCCATGTGCTTAAAAACTCATCATTTCACATATTTTACAATCCCTTATCCTTCCAGTACCCAAGCACTATGTAAAACAGTTCATAGCCAGAAATAAACTGTAGCACAGAATTAAGAAACTGAAAAATTACAGTGCCATCAACTTGTCATAATGTAAACATTTTTTATACCACCTATCACTGCAGTTATCAGTAGAATGACAAATGGCTGGAGTTTATATGAAAACAAAAGAGACGTACTTCCTCCGTAGGAAGGACTGACATGAAGCAGCACCTGGACCTTGATGGAAATGGGACACTAATGGAGCTTGGAGCTTTCTTGAAACAGTTCAATGTGTCTGCTACATCACAATTAAAGGCACTAGAGAGTCAGCAACACAGATGTGTTTAAGAAGAAGAGCCTGGGAATCAAATTCTGCTAAATTATAGTTTAAAATTTATTTTAAAATATTAAGACATTTATATCAAATTACAATTTCATAACCAACTTTTATGTTATAATATCCTAAAAATTGAAAACTTTTGAAGAGTTTGAGATACTTGATTAAAATTGACTTCCACTGGGCAAGGTGGTGCATGCCTCTAATCCCAGCACTCTACTGGGGAGGCTGAGGCAAGAGGATTGTTGTGAGTTCAAGGCCAGTCCCAGCTACAAAGTGAGCTCAAGGCCAGCCTGAAATGCATATCGACACCCTGTCTCAAAAGACAAAAAATAAATAAATACAATAAAATAAAATTGATTTCCATGTAAGGCAATCTTGCAACTTTCCTGAAGGTCAGCTCCACAAGTTATACATTTTCTAAGAGGCATAGGCAGAAGATAAAAATGGGGGGTTGTAGGGAAGATGAGGGCAACCCATTGTTTTTTCCCTTCAGTATCAAACCTAGGGGCACTACATCCCCAGCCCTTTTCTACATTTTGAGAGAGGGGTCTTCTAAATTTTCTAGGCCAGCCTCAAAGTCAAATCCTCTTACCTCAGCCTCTTAAATAGCTGGGATTACTGGCATGCATGACAGGGTCTGGCCCGGTCAGATTTTTTTTAGGCAAGAAATAAAGCAAGGTATTATATTTCCTTAATACAGATCCATAAATCAAAGGAAAACATTAAAGAATTCACACCCTATCCTCAAGGAGCAGACTAGCCAATCACACTAATTGCAGTGGTCTCAACACCCCTCCTGTTTTGTCCTTCTGCCCCAAATTCCCATCCAAATGGCTCCATTATAAACAGTACTTGTTACATCACTGCAAAGCATTACTTGTAGAACAGTACTGTATCTGTCTGAAAAGAAAATTCAGGCACCTGCCCAGAAGGAGAAAGCCCATTTTCACATTCTGGGGAAGACGCACACTCCAGTGGACAGAGACCAGCGCAGCCCCCAGCAGCAGATCCCTTTTGCACCACCTAAAAGGCCCTCTACACCTTTGGGCCCCTCGGGACAGAACTTGGTGGGCCTCTCCTACCTTCCTTAGAGATCCTGAATAACCTAACTCCTTCTGCCAACTCCTGTCTCTTGGATTTTGGTCAGTTTGAGTGATGAGCAGCTGGGGCACTGAATTCCAGTAACAATACTGCTTTCAGCATGTTTTTACCATCTGCCCGGAGAAAGAACTCCACTGGTCCAGTCTCACTCATTGGCCTCCCTTCTTCCATTCTAACATCCACTGTATTCTCAACAGACAACCTGAGACCTTCCTAAATTCAATGTAATGTTGATCACACCCCTTTTCTTTCTTTTTTTTTGGGGGGGGGCGGGTACCGGGGATCGAACTCACGACCTAGCACTTGCCAGGCAGGCGCTTATGCCACTGAGCTAAATCCCCAGCCCCCCCTTTGCTTTCTCAAAAGCCTCTGTTGATGGAGAAAAAAAAGAAAACAAAAAAATAAAAAAAAATACTTCCAAGTGTACTGTTTTGATGTGCTAAACTGGAGGGAAAAAAAAAACCCTGGATTAAAGGTTAAGTGTCTCCCTGCCCTTCCTCACATCTTTTCCTTTCATTCCACACACACATACATAAACACACACACACACACACACACACACACACACACCCCTGCCTCTTGACCCCCTTTCTCCTACAGGTGCAAGGAAAGACTCTAATAGTCCCTTATCTACTTGAAACCACCTAAAAACAACAATTACCTTCTCTCCCCTTCCTGAAATCTATTATCTACCACTGGGGTGGGGGTAAGGTTGGTGGGGGAGGGAGGAATGTAACCACACCTGGATGAACTTTTGTCACAAGATAATGTCTGTCTCTTGGGCTCAGTCAAATTCCAAAGAAAACAAGCTACAGCTTAGGTTCCCAGAGTCCATTAATTCCCCCTAATAAGCACTCACTACCTCAGGAAATTATCTGCAGTCCCTTAGCTCTCTTTTTCCTTTTCTCCTGGAAAAAGAGTGTGAAAGCACCCGAACTTCTTGGGGTTGGTGGGCAATAGCACTCTGAGATTCTTTTCTGTACATATTAGTACTTTCCCATGTCTTTCCCCCTGTTAATCTATCTTAACTTGTCCCAGAAAAGCTTCACTTCAGCACCACCAATGGGTGTCTCACTCCCCTTAAAGCAACAGTTTTACAGGGACCTCCATAGTCTTTCTCACCTTCCAATATGTCCTCCTGCCCTATGGAAGTAAAAACCAGAGGATCTCCTTGATGCAACTAGGAAAGAGACAACTACCCCAGGTAGAATTTCTATGGACAGGGATGGTGTAAAGATGGATGCCCCAGGATTTTCACTATTGCTAATGCCAAGCCAAAACCACCACCTCAGACAGGAATGAAGGATCATTCAATAAGTGGAAAAATCTGGAAGAAAAGTGGTCTGAGTATAGAGGCCTACAGTAAGGCCCTGCAGAAGCTAGTTTTTAAAAAATGGGGCACCTGGAGGAATATCTTTTCTGTGATAAACACAGTTACTACCTTCTACTGAGGGCCATGGCTGAGCCAGAGCTACCTGGGGCTTTACACAGATAAAGAGCAGGAAGTCGCTGTTACTGGAGAAAAGAAATGGTACTATCAGTAAATAGAAAAATAAAAGTTAACTGGGAATTTTACCATGAAAACTGAAATTACAAGTTCTTAAAAGAATTCTATGTTTTCCAGACACATTATGGGTTATAATGGCAGCTAGAGCACAAACCAAGTTTCTGTAAGGTCTGGTTAGTGACGTATTGCACAATGGGCTCTTCATGGGCCCCGTCAGCCATTTTGTAAACATGGTCAAGGACTCCACCAATGTTCCTCAGTACATCTAGATCCTCGTCACTCCAGTCATTCCTTCAGAAGCATCTGCAGTCATCCTTGTCAGATTTCTCTCATTCTGCAGCTACCTCATCTAATGTCAGAGCTCATTTGTCAATGACTTGGGTGCAATTTAAACAACCACTTTAATTAATGTCCAGAAAATCTGCATATTTTATAAAGTTTGAAAGTCTGGTTTTCTAATCAAATGAAAATTTTTTTGATTCCTTTAGACTGTGATTTCTGATATTTAGCATACAGCCCTCAATGCCATGGGCTTACCAGGTAAGAATAGATACTACCCTCATTCAGCTGGGAAAGATTTTTAAGAACTCCTACCTAATTCTTCCATTAAAATAAGCTTGAGAGGTAGGTTATATTATCCCTATGACATAGATAGGATCACCAAAGCTCAGAAGGTTTTAAAAATCTGTACATTTTTCAGAACTTTGGTCTGGTTCAGTCTAAGTGTGTCTACTTAATATTTGTTTAATATTTCTTTCTTAAAACAGTTATATCAAAGAGAAACTTACCAACCCTCATTTACAGATAAGGAAATTGATGTTCAAAGCACCGGGGAAGAGGGGGAGAAAACTTCTCTAAGCTATAGGTGTACATGCACGGGAGTACATATGTACAGCTATGTAAATAAATTTGCACTCAGCCTTCCTGTCTGAGTCAAGTACTTTTTTAACCATTTGCTGAAAGAGGCTCTGAAAAGTCAGAACTTCCTGCATAGTATTATTAGACAAATGATTATGGTCTTGTATTTCTCAACTGAGGCACCTCAGATGCTCCTTTAAAAACTGTAGATTTCTAGAACCCACTCCACACTTAAATAAATCAGAACATCTGGGGGTAGGAGCTAGGATTCTGAATTGCAGCAGGTTTCCCAGATGATTTTCATTCACACTGAACTCCGAGATTACAACATGCAACACACTTTAGAAAATTCCAAGTGATTTATAATTATAAGGCAGTCTCATCACAGGCTTTGGAGGCATTTAAAAGAAGTTGACTAATCTATTAATCAAAGACATTTATTGTTATAATTCATCAACAACACTTTAACACGGCATGAGAGTTACACAAGAATAGTTATCAATGGGGGAAAGGAATATCGACATCTTGAAGTGCTTACAATGTATGTAGAAAGTACCGAACATCAAGTAAAGCACTGGGACAGTGACGGTGAACATATGACACCCGCCGTGGCTGGCTAGTCATTGAAAGCTCTAAGGTTCATCACTGCCACAGGATCTCACTATGATACACTTCCTTGCTGACATTTTTAATCAATTCTGGTCTCATAAGATTGCTATCACGCTCTACTTATAAATCACAGTGATAAATCTGCCAAACAATTAAAGAATACGAATAAACGTATAGGATAACAAACAGCCAGGAAAGCTATGAACTGCATTAATATTTCTTACCCAGACCATGTCCCAAGTGCTTTGGTCTAAGGACAAATTGTGAGCTAACACATAGCTGTTTCCTGCCCATTGTGCAATGATAACTCTCTTGCACCAACATTATATCCTCCAAAGGTGACACAATAACTTATTCCTGATTTTCATCAAGTTTTTTTTTTTCTGTACAAGCAAAACTGGCATGGGTGGTATGCAGTCATTTTTATGGGTTTCCTTTTCTGAACACCACTCTATGTTGTAGATAACTTCCTTATCAGTGTTCTGTCATGCCTTTAGCCAACATTCCCAGCCTAATTCTCACGCTTTTCATTAGGACAAGGCAATTGCTTCACAAAGTTCCACTGGAAACATTTTAAAGCTCTAGTTGTCATTTTATAAAATGCTTAAGAAGAGTCAATCTATATTACTCAAGTAAAAAGGAATGAAAAATGGCCAAACTGCTGCTACTATCTTACCAACTGTGCTATAATTTAGATTTTATTTATTTAGAAAAACAATTCCCCAAGAGTAAAAACAGTCACTCTGTACAAGATTATAGTTAGCTCCTGTTCCCAAAATCAAAATGTTTTTTAAAGTTGGCTTCTAAACTTTTATAGAAATGTCTCATCAATGTAAAGATGATCAATAAAATCTTTTTTCTTTCAAATTGGTTTATAACTAGCTTTTCAGTTTGATGGGTATTTTTCAGTGAGAAACCACTTTTATATTTCTAAAAATATATGCAAAGAACTGGCTCACGGTTGTTAGTAATCTTTCTAGAAAATCTGCCTATGGAGTACATCTGACATGCAGTATAGTTTGGAAACAAGTTTTTTCTAAACATTGCACCCCTAAATTATCAAAACACTTGATAAATGGCATCAACATACTTGAAGGAAGTTTTCATGATTTCAGTGAGAAATTATGACAATATTGCCATCAAGTATCATGAACTACAGAACAAAACATTATTTGACTTAAATTTTCCTGTTTTAAAAATTTCAGCTCTACTAAAAACTAGGTGTTCCGAGGAAAAATGATTGGATAAAGTAAAATCCACCTTTCAAAAAAGCCTCACAAACTGCTAAGTTTTCTGAAATTACGCTGCCAAACTTCTGGATCATTCACCGAAACTGAACTAGCACTGTGGCTGGATGACCTTTTACATCAGCCAATTTTATAATGTCATCTCTAGAAGCAACTACCTCAAGAAATATGTCATAAGTGATCACGATTAAAAGGTAAACTAAGGGCTGGAGGTATGGCTTAGTGGTAGATCAACAACTTACCGCAGGAGAGACCCTAGAATGATTCTCAGCACCATTAATTAATTAGCAATTAATTAAATGAATAAAATACAGATGGCATTTTCCTTACATTAAATTTTCCAGGAAATACATCTTTATTCTCCAA
The DNA here is from genome assembly GCA_004027295.1 of Dolichotis patagonum. NCBI lineage: Eukaryota > Metazoa > Chordata > Mammalia > Rodentia > Caviidae > Dolichotis > Dolichotis patagonum. Next base: position 135,379 of record PVJX010000242.1, on the reverse strand, counting down.
AAGAAAATACAGACTAAGAATATTAAAAGGTGATAATTTAACAGCTGTCCAATCTTTGTGAAGGTAAGGAAAAAAGTAGTCAGTGTATGCTTTCTTCGTTAAAGCTAGAAAAGATTTTTAATTTTTATTTTCTGAAATATATACCCTAATTTTTAAAAAATTTAATTAAGTTTATTGGTACAATTTAGGATACATAATGGTCACATTCATTATAGGGAATTTGTACCTGCACCTGATATACCTTGATTATTTCCCCACTTCTCTCCTCTCTTCAACCCCTCTTCCTCTCCTAATTCACAAAGCTTTGTTCCCATTTTGTCATTCTTTTCTCATTTTTTCTTTTCCCTTCCTTCCTCCCCATCCCTTCCCCCTAGTTCCCCTTTCCTTTTGAACAATTTCTTCCCCTTTCACAACATCTATTGTACATTTTGTTTCTTATTTACACTTTCAGTTCCTCACACCAGAGTGATAATGTGACACTCATACACGTGTGTCCGGCTTATTTAACTTAAAGAGTATGCACTCTCAAGGCAAATCCATTTAGCGATGTCTCACGTTTGTCTTTATGACTAAACAGTGTACACACACACACACACACACACACACACATAAAACATCTTTTTTATCCATTCATCAGTCGATGAGCATTTAGGTTGCTTCCAAGATTTAGCTATTACAAACTATATACCATAATTTCAAAGCCGGTCCTAAAGTTTACACTATAATGATCATGGTAGTAGCTCTGGTTATTTTCGGTTGACAGTAAAGCAAAAAGTATGTAGGATTGATGTTGAGCAGGGGATTTCATAATAATAAAAATACACTTAGATACAAATATTTGAAAGAGTAACAAAAATGTAAAACCTATATTAAAAATTGAAGTGCACCAACTTATCAACAGTCTATTTTTCTTCTATTAAAGTTAGCTGCAACCAACTCAGTTACTACACAATCTCAGGCTAACTGCACTGACTTCTTTTATAGTGAAAATTGTGGTCTGGATTTCAAGCCTAGAAAGCAAATTTTCCAGGAAGCACAGACGGTCATAGGCTTTCTCCCTCCCAACTGTGGAAGACTGCTACCCGGGAGGCAGAGGACCTTGAAATACTGAGTTGTTTCACACCCTGAGGAACATTTCTTAAATGGACCTATTAATTCAATTTGATCCTCTGAAACACGAAGAATAAAATAAAAAGGCATTTCCTTTATTTGTGTTCACGCAAGCTGAAAGATGTACAGAGGGATCCAACTCCACACAGCAGTACGACAGTTTGCCACAACATACAGCTTTGCCCCCAAAATAATATTCAAACTTGCATTATTTTTATTGAAGTGGATTATACCTAGAGAAGAGGAAACACCACAGACATCACATAAATATTCAGTTATTCAAATGTATTTCAGAAGACGGATAATTTTTACTCAAATCCCATTAACCCAAACCCACAAGCATCCTGCATAAAATTATGTCAATATTCAGATGAGGTTCTGTAAGACTGAAAAGTATTTCCTAAATTTTTAAATATACTCTTAAGAGAGAAGAATCTATTATGTTAAAAGAACATGAAATAAGATGGAGAGAGAGGGAAGAAGGGGAAAAAAAGAGGACTGAGACAAAAAAAAATTATAAAGACCAATAAATGTAAACAATTTTGATAATGCCAGGGTAAACGACAAGTTACATTCAAATACAAACTGTCTCAAGTGATAGACTGTATTATAACATCATGATATTCTTTAGAAAGCTAAAACAAATCAGCTTCACTTAACACTAAACCTGAATCCACAGATCTTCATTTTATTCAAGTCTTCTCTGTAGAGCAGATTTCTATGGCCGTTTGATCTTTACAGATTATTTTCTAAGTAATATGTGACTATTTTTGTATTTTACTGTTTTTATTCTACAATGCCAAATAAACACTATGCCTTGTTCCACAAGTCATTATAATATCACACAGCACTGAAAAGTAAATGTATTTTTAAAATATCAAGATACACACATACATAGACATATACATAATTGTCATGTGTTAAAAGTACTTTTCTTGTTAATTATTGATATAGTATTGGAACTGTGTCTAGAATTATCAAATTCTTTGATTTGGAGGACGTAACACAAGAAACAGGACAGTAAACATTTCCTGACTGTTTCATTTGAGATCACAACCCAAAAAGTGAACTCAGAAAAAGGCTCTGAAAACCAGCTAATCTGAATTCTTAAATGAGAGATTTCACACTTTCAAAAGGTCCAACCCCCTTCTATAAAAGAAAGAAAGAAAGAAAGAAAGAAAGAAAGAAAGAAAGAAAGAAAGAAAGAAAGAAAGTAAGTTAGTTCATTCTGCATCTAGGGAAGTGGTGTTTACATACACAAAGGTGAGAAGTCATCAGCCCTTTGCAGATGCCCCTAATTTTCATGCATTAAAGTTACTAGCAGGTTTGTCACTTTAGTTTCCTAAGTTACAAAGATAACAACCTGTACTACAAACATGAGCACTTTCATTTCCAAAGAGACATGAGATAACCTAATTATAGACTAATCACCATGAATATGTGACATGCTCACATTGGATACATAAGCCGTCCCTGTTACATACACAGCTATGAGAGAAGTCAGCACCGTGGCACACACCTGGAATACCAGTACTCTGGGAGGCTGAGGCAAGAAGACCGCATGTTCAAGCCCAGCCTGCACAATGTAGTGATTTAGCAAGGCCCTGCCTCAAAACAAAAGCTGAAAAAGAAGCTCAATATGAAGGTCCTGTGTTCAATCCTTGGTATGGGGGGGAAAAAAACACTATGAGAGGCAAATATATTATAAACTGGAAGTACTGATACTATCAAAGTGGTTAACATCAAGATTGTTCATTAAAGACTCTGCCCAGTTGCTCTTCCTATTTCACAGTTTTAAACATGTAAGATAATGTGAAATAAAGAAAATGGAGACATTAAATAGACCCTGTGACTATCAGAGTACAAAAATGAGCTATCAGTATTACATTCAAAGTCTGAAAGATTATTTATTGTTATCATTAAATTGACATAGGTTTTCCATTGTAACTACAGAGGCGACATTTAGTATTCAAGTACTTCATCCCATCCAAAATTTACAGCTGGACCATCCAGTGTGGAAGCCAGCAGTGACATGTGCCACTGCTGAACAGCTGAAACAGGGCAGACCAAATAAGTATAAAACACATTCCAGCTGTATGTAGGTGGTACATAAAGCAAAATGTAAAATAACGCAACTTTTTATTTTTATTACACGTTGAGATGATACACAACGTGAAAGTTTATTATGTTACAGTTGTTTCTTTCTACTTATGGGACTATTAAAAATGTGAAAATAAATATTTATTTTGTTCCATTTTTACTGAACAACGCTTATCTATAATGTTTACAGGACTGTTTTCATCAAAGCCACTGGGTGACAGTATTTCTCCACTAAACTGATACAACCAAAGCAATATCCTGCCAGGGAAAAAAAATCACACAGACACACACATTCACACACAAGCACACACGTCCATACTCCAAGAGGCAAGTTTTGCCCCTGAGAACTACTCATTTCAGAAAGAAAGAACATCAGTAACAAGAGTATCCTTAACTATTTGTATTCTTAGTTAGACTCAGGCTGTAACTAGAAACTAAAAATCATCCACAGATTCCTTAATAATAAATGACAGTTGGCATAAAATCAAATTTGAATCAGTTATTTAATCTTTTCAAATGGATTCCCTTCCTCTAAATCATAATGATCTTCTTGGCCACTTTTAATATTACATTCTAATGGATTTCTAAGGAAACAGGGCAAAATAAGTAAACACAAGTAATGAACTATTTGCACTAATAAAGAAATGTTTTTACACATTTGGAGATCATTTCTTTGCCTTGAATTTGAAATCCTGGACATCTTTATATAGGTACGCTGAAAAACTGAAGTGGAAACCCCAATATTTAGACCACAATTGAATGCTTCTGTGTAGTGAGACATGTTACACCAAGTTGGGTCCCTCACTGCAATCCACATGCACTGCAGGACCAAGTCAAGAACAACGTATTTCAGAAGCTATTTGGCACTATTTGATTCCTGCGAGGGCTTGGAAAAGTTTTCTGTTACCTGTACATCTGATTCTTCGCTTGATTACTCAATCTCCTAATTCTGAACGAGAATTTAGAACACGTAAAATCACAAATGACACCCAGACCTAAAATTGCCTGCCTGACTCCCTTCCTGTCTGTTCCACCAACAGCATCCTCAAATCAAAGAGGGGCTGGACCAAAGCCATTTTGACTCACGCTATCAATACACAGGTAGCAAACTCTCCTTTGGTTTCCCCCTCTCTAAAATCCGACTGTTTTCAGTCTACTAACTACAGCTTGGCACAGAACTAAATACTATTACTATCAGTTATTTCCAGTCTAAAACTATCTACAGATATGAAAACATGCAATGCGTTCTCCTAGGAAATTTACTCTTTTTATCTTTCCTTCAGAGCATACTGTAAGTGTACTAAATGAATTACCATTACAAAGACAAAAACTCTTCACCTCTTCAAATACAAAATTGCTCACAATGTAGTTAAACACACATTTACTCAATCTGTGTTGAAGATCTCCACAAAATGACACCATTGACATTTGCCCAATAAAAATGAATGAATTTAGGTTTTTGTATATAATTTCAGAGAAGAGATGAATGAGTCCAAGATAGAGATTAAAAATCTGCTCTAAAATACTCTGTACAATCTTCTACCTATTGTCTATGTATTCATTTGATTTTTTTACTGTGATTCCCTTTTTTTTGTTTTTTTTCACATGTTTGCCTCATTGGTGCCTCATTGGTCTAACTAGGCTGTGAGCCCTGGAGAGACAGACATAGTGTCTTATCTGTATATAGTCTGCCTATGATATTTAGCACAAGGTCTAACACACACACACAAAATGTGTTGGTTCAACATTTCATAAGTTAACTCACCAAAGGACCTTTACGGATGACATAAGCTACAAGTAGCTGCTTCTTTTAAAGCAGTAACAGATTCACAGTGAACATGGATAGCCAGTTAAAACAAAGACCATTGTTTCCCACTAGATCTTCCTCTCAACTACAACTCAGGCACATCCTGCAGACGTTTTTCCCCTCCGTGATCACATCTGCACACTGAACATACACAAACGCAAGAATGTGCACTCTCAGTTCAAAGTGAAGATAATTCTCCAGGGGTAGCCTTATTTTAAAAAAAGAAAAGAAAAGAAAGAAAAAAGAAAAACTAAGAAGTTTCCCATGAAAGAATCTGATTACTGTCTATCTAAAGGAATAATATTCAGTGGAATAGTAACAGCTTTCACACAAGACTAGGGAGTTCTGGAGACTTTTTGAGGTTCTTCAGAATTATGCGATAGAATGGCATTAAACACATGTACGTAGAGCTGAAGCACAACTGAGTGTTCAATACGTATTTGAGGGATTTTTAGAAGATATGATTATAAATATCACAGAGAAAAGAGGAAGGAGGAAGATTCCACGGGTCAAGAGATATACAGGAACTAAGCACAGGTATATAAAACTTAGCAGACATTTAGCTTCTTACCAGTGCCAGCCTAAATAGTACAGTTAGACACATCATCCACAGGTCATCGTGGACACTGAAGGTTACGGAGCCTTCTATAGAGCTAAAGAAACATTCCCCATAGCCCAAGGTAAGGCTTCAGCCTTTCCAAATTGTCTTAAGATCCCATATGACACAGTAGTGGCATGAGTCATCTCTGTATATTCAAGAGTGTCCAACGCACAGCAGTATTTTCTAAAAAGTGCAACTCCCACCCTAATCCCAAAGCAAACTCATTGTTTTTATAGATTAACACAAACTTTCTATGAAGTCAACTATGCTCTATGGGCTGCTACTGACACAAACCTTATTAACTGAAAAATCTTTTTTTTTTTTTCATCTTAAAATATAATACATAGGCAGATTTGTAACTTTGCACTTCATAAGCATACCAACCTAGTGTAATAAATGAGAAACATATTCAAAACACAAGTAAAATTAGATTTGGTAGGGCCTTTATTCAACTAGTCTTGAAGAGATTATTCTCAGAGCTAAATTTCCTAATATAACAAATTCACACAAATGTCACTACAGATATAATGAATGTTTTTTCATCCTGTGTCACTCAGCCTCCCCTGACTGCAACCCCTGCCCCTTCCAGACTTTTCAAAATGTATTTCATACACAGAGTCAGTGTTCTGGTTGTTTATTTAATTAACATGACAGCCCAGCATACACAGCATTTCTTTCAGTTCTACAGTTTTAACTTTTTACATTTCAGACTCAATACAGCAAGAGTAAAATGACTGTTTTCACTCCTTCCAACCTCTGTAAATTTATATAGATTCACTGACTATTTCTGTCAGTTAAAGCCGTTTTTCAGTATGCTTTAAATATCTGTATTCGCAAAGTAAAATTACAATTTTTAAAATCACAGAAAAACAAAACTTTCTTTTCCCTCACCTTTCCCAAGGGATAAGAAAATCCTGTTTTCCTTTTCCAGTATTTTCAGAAGTTGACATTACTTAATTTTAATTCTGTCACCAAGTCATAAATAATCAATATTGCTCTTTGTATCACTGCAAGTTAAGTAATACTACTGAAATGTGATAGAACATGCAATTTAACTATGAAGTTCATCATTGTTTCAGAAATTTATTCTATTTGGCAAATATATATATTAAAATGATGTAGGAATTTAAAGGGTAATCTATATGTGTAGAAAATATTTCTGTATTTTATCTTTTAAAATCAACTTACACTTTTTATTAATAACAAAGTCCACTATATGCCTACCTTCCAATTCCTTCCACAAAATTCAACCCATTTCTTCTATTTTTGTTTCATTGTTTGCCTTTTTGCTTCTTTCATCAGTGATGAAAACTTGATTCTTCTTCTGATAACCAACTCAAAATCAATTTACTTTCCAACAACTGTACATTCATATATATGTTAAAAATGAGATCTTAGGGAAATAGTCACAGGAAATAATTTTTGGTTTTTAATATAGAACATACATTTGTATACTTTTTGACTCAAACTGTACCTGTCACAAAAGAATTAAAACATTAGATGATTAAAATGCATTAATGGAAAAAAATCATATGCCTTGTATTTAGACCATAGGTAAAATAGTAAATGCTTAAGATGTAACTAAAATAAAATTCCACATGTTTTGGAATCTTCCAAAAATGAATGCATAAGATGGTCACAGTAATTAAAGAAAAGTAATCAATTATGTTCTTTTATGTAGAAAAAGACTAGACATCCCTCAGATAGTTTCCAAATGTTAGCAATTATATAACTGAAATTTTATGTGAGTGACATATTGATTAATGATGCATAGTGTCTAATAATTTATGAAAAGTCTACATCCCTTTGTGCATCCCAGTATTTGCAGAAGTACAGTGGCAACCTGAGAGAAATATAGCTGCTCTCAAATGTGAAAATCCACTTAGGAAAAGTATATAAATCTTAGTGGACATTTACCTTCTTACTACTGCCAGCCTAAATAGCACAGTTAGACACACTCATCCACAAAATCAGACTTCAGGGTACTGGGCCAGCAAGACTAAAAGAGACGCTATAAACTTTGTTCTTTACTCAGAGGTAAGACATTTTCAATTGCAGTCATAGACACATTCAGTGCTTAATTAATTTTTGTGATCAAAGACTAGACCTGTTTTCTCCTTTCCTTGCTAGAGATCATCTTTATCATCAGTGCTGCAAACCTCAATTCTACATATCATAACCCAGACTTAGACTCCATTTCTGTAGATGTAAGTTTCTGGGAGGAAGTATGGGGAAGCAAATACATCAGTCAGTCGGTTTGTCTTATGAGAATTTTTTCATATATTCTCTTTGCCCATTTAGAACCAAGAGCCTTAAGCAAGTAGCCACTGTAAGCCATATAGAGAAGAAAATGCTCAAATTCTCTCACCTTTAAACTTCACAATGAGTAACGTCCAAAAAAATTCTCAGAAAATCTCTGTGCTTTATACTCACACAGTACAGTTTAAACTTAACTTGTTGCCTATGAGCATTGTCTTGAGTTGAGAGCAGACAGCCTTTCAGGAAAGACTCACTCTGGTAGCATTCAGGGGAGTGTTGTATATTCATTTTACAATTATTCTGAGTCTTCATAAAGTATGCAAATGACAGTGGTACACTTTGCACCCTTAATCAGAAGTCTGTTTCCTTATGATAAAACACATAAGCCATCTACTATATAGCTCCTGAACTTTTTACACAGTTCAGCTAACGTATGAGACATTGCCCTATCTTGTAAGGTACTATCCCATGTTAGTTCCCACCCACTCTCTACGATTAAGCTCAGCAAAACTTTAATGGGTCATATATAAAAACCAATCTTCAGCTCATGCACACATGTACGCACGCATACACACACAGCCCTTCCTTAAAACTTGAAGGATTTAAATTTCTGCTAAATGTAAACTTGTTTTTCCGTCTACCATAAGAGATAGTCTCTAGTTTTAGAACATTATTCATAAGCAGACTTTTAAAAAAGGTAAACCCAAGAAAATGACTGAAACAGATGACACATATGAATTCTTCTAGCTGCACTAATCAGCAAAACATTTTTACAATGCCGTGCTCACAGTTATTTTCTTATAAATTTGCAGATTATTCTAATTGTTCACATACTAATTTAAACCAGTGAAAACCAATAAAAATCTGTGGACTTTTTAACACTGCTGGTTAAACCACCTAAGTACTGTCTTATCTTAAATTCACACTTAACTCTCGCAGATGTTAAATTTCAGAATGCAATTTCAAGGGCTAACTGATATTAATTTGGAGTCAATTTATTTATGATTAAATCCAGATTTTTCTTAGAAATTAGGGTTCAGTGTTTGCCAGGACCACATCACATTTCACTGTAAATTCAACAGTTGTTCTAAACATATTTAAACCAGTGATATTTTCATTTAAAAGACAGTGTCTCACATAATCCTAGAAAGAAATTAGCCTACCCTAATTAGCCTGCCCTGAAGTAAATAACTTTATTCTAATGATCTCTAACTTTCTACCACAACTAAGTATCAATCAGTGGCCTGCTTTTTCCTTTACTCTTAGAGTAAGCTTAAGTTCAAGAAATTTGTTTTATCTAAACAAGAAGCTAAATAAGTACATTTCTTTTAAAATAAACACACAGATTAGGATGCTGCCATCCACACTGCTAAGTAATGTCAAACAACCACAGATCTATGTAATCAACTCCATTTAAGAATCAAACTAGCCAGCCACACCATATGGTGACTGCTATTTCTTGGAAATACCTAAAACACTCGACAAAATATCCTAAAAAGAAAAGGGTTTATATACCTTAGACTATTCGTTTACACCCTAAATGTGTCCTAATGGTGCCACAGAGAGGCATGAATTTAAATGGGGAAAGTGTAAATTTCCATTTGCTGAACATAACAAGCTTCTGGCTCCCTTTATCAAGTGTCCAATCTTCAAGGATAGAACTGAAGAAGGGTGTTTTTTTAGGTAGGATTTGTGTTTGAAATTGGAAATTGTTCTTTTATGCCATTGGTAGCAACTGTCTCATGGTAGTGAAACACTCAATGATAAGGCGAGTCATCATCAAAACTGCCTAAACTTTTTATAGTTTCACTCATAATTCCAGATTCCTCCACCTCCTCCTTTCTGAAAGAAATCACTTAGAAATATTCTCCTGAATGTTTCCTGTGAAACCAGAGCAAATGCATTTGAATTTTTAACAATCCACTTAATTCTGTAAATACTCAAAAGAAATGTTATTTTTTAGGGGACACAGCCCCTAAAAGGCACAGTTTACTTTTTGAGCCCTTCTGAAGCTCAGACACATTTAGCCCCAAATTTGAAGTTTATGTGCAGAATACAAAACCCTGGCATGTAATAGTGCGTGTGGCTCAATTATATGTAAAAAGCCGATAGACACCATCATTACTTCACATCTCCAAGAAAAACTTACTGCAAAACCAGAAAGTGTGTATCAGTGCCTCACCTCCAAGCATGCCTTGCTTCAGTGCAGACTCTGTTTACTGGTTGTCATAAATGTTTGCCTGCTACTTTATGTGAAAGAAATTCTATTTAAAGAGAAAGAAAAAGAAAGAAAGGAGGAAACCTGTATTGTTAAAAAAAAAAAAAAGTGTCCGTTGCTGAAATGCTAAGCCTAATTCTCCCATTTCTGCTAAGGTAGGAAAGCTGAGAGTACTTTAAAGGGCAGGGAAGCCTACATCAGGTGTAGCAGATCTGAGAAAAGTTGGCCCAGTCGAGGAAGCCCGGGCAAATGCCTTTGAATTGTGTTCCTTCTTCGCGCGTCTGTGGTTCAGGTTACAAAATACTCTGTGAGAGACAGAGATTAAAGACGCTAGTTTCAGTCTAAAGTTCTACCACGTTTCCTAGATGATCTTCCGGGAGTTGTCAACACTTTGCGCCGCTTCCCAAGTTTTCCCGAATCGCCCCGACGCGGGAGCCGCCCGCGCTTACCTGCTCCCGGGGGATGCAGGGCAGGGAGGTCCTGCGGTGGGACTTGCTGCCACAGCCCGACATCTCGGCGGACACCACGGAGCTGGACCGCCGCCTCCTCTTGAACACTGGGATCTCTTCCTTGGTCCCAGCAATCCGCTGGGACCCCAAAGGCTCCCTGGGAGCCGCCACCGGAGACTGCGGCAAGATCTGCTCCACGTACCTGGCCAGGAGGATCCCCAGCACGCCGGCCAAGTACGCCAGGTAAGGTCTCCAGGCGACCTTGAACCTCTCCAAGGAAATGAGGGCCACGGTCCGGACCGCGCTAGTCAAGGCAATCATGAGGACGCCCAGCCTCAGCCTCAGCCTCAGCACCAGCCATGTCGCGGCGGCCAGGCAGCTGAGCACCACCCCCGCGGCGGGCAGCGACAGCAGGCGGTCTTCCCCGACGCCCAGCCCGATCTGGACAAGCGCTTCCCCCCCGCAGCAGGCGGCCAGCAGCGCGACGGCCAGAGGCAGGCGCACCCCGGCGCGCCGGAGGTACAAGCCCATCCAGAAGAAGGCACCCAGGAGACTGAGGAGCAGCGCCGAGGGCTGCAGCCAGGGGCTGAGCTGCGCGCCGCCCCCGGGCGCGCCTCCCCGAACGCCGGGGAAGACGCCCCCTTCTGCTCCCGGGACCGCTTCCTCCTCCTCCTCCTCCTCCTCCTCCTTCTCCTCCTCCTGCGCCGCCGCCGCCGCCGCCTCCTGACTCGGCCCCAGCTCTCGGCCGCTCTCCGCGCGGACCAGCCGCACCAGCACCGCCAGCAGAAAGGACAGTGAGCCCGCGCACAGCGCCGAGGAAAGTTTCCACGAGCGCCGGACCGGCTGCAGCAGCAGGGCTCCCCGCGGCCAAGTGGGGTGCACACGACTCACCCTGCCTAGGTCCAGCTCGTCCCGGTCTCGGGCGGCCTCGGCCATGGTGCGACCTCCACGCCGGGTCCCCCCTGGGGGGCGCCCCGAGCCACGCGCGCTCTCTCGCTTTTCCCAGTCCACCCCCGCCGAATCCCTTCTTCACCCTGGCCCACCGTCCACTTAAAAGTTGCAGCTTTCGAGTAACTTCGGGAGCAGTGCTACGTGCTCCAAAGAGACTTCGAGTGAAAAGCTGGCATAACCAGACTTGGACTGGTCTCTCTTGGAATAGCTTTGAGGATCCTCCGCTGCACCTCTGCCCCCAACCCCGACTTCTATCCTCGGGGTCTCTTCCTACGTCAGAATTTTAAACGCTACCCCCTGCACGCGCGCCCGGGAGCCACGGACACCGCCGGAGCTGGGGGCGCAGGGCAAGTTTGGGGCCATTGCGCGCGCCAGGCCCGCGGCAGATGGAGGCTCCCTTCTCTTCCTGCAGCTCTTTTTCTATCACTCTTTCTTTCTCCGCGGCAGATCCTCCCCGGAACAGCCCCAGGACGCGAATCGCCATTCCCTGGGGCAGCACGGAAAGCCTCCCCCGCGTCTGTCGGTCCGGTTCATGGCACAAGGTGGTCGAGATGGAAAGGGGCTGAGAAATAAGTTCCTGTGTCCCGTCGGAGAGGAGCAGCTGTAGCGGGAGAACGGAGGGAGGGAGAGCGAGCAAGCTGGGAAGGAAGGAAGGGCGAAAGAAAAGGGAGGGTGAGAATGAGACTTGTACACTCGCGCGCACGCACACACACACCCTTCTTTTGGGTGCGAGACTGGTGGTCAGTTGCAGTTTGCAAAAGGGAAAGGAGTAAAGACGACTGCTTAAAACTGTATAAACCAGGCAACCGGAGTGGTCGACAATTCCGCTTTCTTTCTTTAAGGCAACTCCCTAGCAAAGCCCTAAGAGCCGAGCTCCCGCCCCTCCCCCGGAGGAGGCGCTGCTCAAGGCTCGGTTGCTGGTTTCCGCGGAGCCCGGCCCACTCCGTCTACGCACTAGCAGCCAAAGGGCTGCGGCGGCGGATCCACCACGCGGCTGGCTCACCGCAGTCCGGAGCGCGGGGGGCTGCGGCTCGCGCCGAGTCTTAGCTTTCCAGGACGCTGCGGGGGAGGGCCGGCACGCGGCCGCTTGGTAAGGGATGAGAGCCCACAGAAGTACTTGCTACTGTCGTTGAAAATGACACCCACATCTAGAGTCTGGGTGATTTAAAGATGCCCCGAAGTTCTGGAGTGAAGTACAACAGCAAAGCCCTTTGTAAGGCCTTGGGTGCTCAGGCAAGATCTATTTGCAACAGAGAACCCAAGTCTGTCCCTTCCGATCAAAGGAAAAAAATCTCAGAAGAGTTACCTGGATCACAGTAGTATTAAAGAAAAGCAAGAGGGGCGGCTTGATTTTTTTTTTAAGGTCTAACTTTAAAATCTAGAACATGAGTATTAGTCAACAGTTGTTGACTGTGAATGGTAAAAATCACACTATTAGGGGGCCGTAGTCTCACGATGTATAGGTCTGGATAATGAAATACACCACCTACAATGAAGAAAGTTTGTGGGAAAAAAAAATGCTTTGGTAATGATTCCATGTACAGGTACTATGTATGGTAGAAAGTATTTGAGAAGCTGAAAACAATTACTCATTTTTGCAATTTGAAAAATCAGTATCTGTTCAATGGATTTAAAAAATCCTTGACAGCTGGTTTCTTTAAAAAGATTGGCCACTCTTGTCCCATTTTAATATGACTGAGATGTCATTTGCTCTCGATAATATTAATAAACTAATTTTATCTTACTTAGCTTGACATTCCAAGATAAAGTGTGTTTGCTGCCTGGAGTATCTGGATGGTTGGTTCAGTATGCCATTGTTTTTAATGTGTGCGCAGAGATGAAGCCATTAAGGGTGCCAAAAGGAGATGCTTGAAATAAAATTATTATGGCAGAGGGAGAAGATGACTTAAGCTATCGATGTTTCTTGGGGAGAAGCCTGCTCTGGGTGGAGGCAGATAAGAATATTAATATGACATACATGGATTGGAGAAGTCGTGATGGTCAGTGTCCCTCTGTCATATGTCCAGAACAGTGCTGACATACACAGAGTGTGAGAGTTGGGCAGCTCGTCAGTAGCAGTGGGCACCATCTGTCTCATAATTAAGGCACCAAGAGCAGCGATTCCAGTGCCAGAGACAAATGAGCCCCCTAGCATGCACACGTACTTTCAAGAGTTTCCTTTTTAGACACATGATTCATAGGCCAGATCCTACCTGGGACACACCAGAATGAAAAACCGTGATTACAAAATCATGCTAATCTCCCCTGGTATCAAAAATGGCATATTAAATTGAAAACCTGTGAAACACTGGGCATTTATCAAAGTGAATGAGAAAAGCATGAGGATGGGGAGTTTTAGAACATTTCCATTTTCTCTGTCCTCTACCTCCACAAATACCTCAGTTGTGTAGAAAAGATAATACAATAACATAAAACTGAGCTCTTAAGGGATCAAAGTAGACATTTTTTCAAAAAGTTATAGAAAAATACCATTTGTTAATGGCAGCAAAATGACAATATGGGGTCTGTAATTTAACCACATCTTTGAGTTGCTCTGCAGATGTGACAACTGGGCAACCAGATTTCTTCTCATTTTTAAACAAAAATCACAAGCAGAAGTTATGTGTCCCACTAGAAGAAAAGAAAGCTTTTCCACCCCATCTGTGGAGGACCACCTGAATGAGTCTCCTTGCATACAGAGAAATTACCACCACTTTGGTTAAACCTGGCTCTATCTCCATGTGTTGATAATATACAAAGTAGCCAGGCCATTTCCTTTTCCCTTCAACTGGCTCTCATTTGAGGTACTGATGCATAATATTTGAAGCTAGGCCACAGTTGCTATTTCCCTGCCCCATTTATTAAAGCATGGTGGGATATACAACCACCGCTCCAGGGCTGTCAGCTGGGTTCCAGCCTCAAGACAGGAGGCTATGACTTCCCATAGCAGGAAAGTTTGCACATTGGAGCTGAAGCACCACCTGCTATACAGTAAATGCTTCTTCAATTGTGTTATGCAGATTGGCCTTTCTGTATATGCTTCTCCCTGCACATTGTTGAGGTGCCTGCAAGTCCCTTACATAGCCCAGCTCACAGTATTCAGGCATCTCCTGCCGCATCACTCTCAGCGCCATGCACCCTGAAGCCAATCCCTTCACGAATTAATAAAATCTGGTTAGGCCCTGGATCCAGGCCTTCGTTCCACTGAACATTCATCTGGGCCAGACTCAGGACCCACTGGCTTCCCATAATTATAAATATGTGTTAGTGGCTTTATTTTCTCCATGGGCAGCACTGGAAGTGGTAGATTGGGATTAACTCACTAGAATTCCAATAACATTTGCATGGGATTGCAAACTTAAACTTCCCGGACCAGGAAAGGGATCTCTATATGTATCACCATCTAGAATCCAAAGACAAAAAAACAAAACACTCACTTATATGAAAACATATATAGGACTATGCTAACTGAAAGAAGTGACAATGAACCTTTAGCCGACAGTATCTTAAGCCACAAAACATAAATTAAGCAACCACATATAATTCCTGCCCATTTTTGGCAGTTGATGATAAATCACAATTCAAAAAATTGATGATACATGGCAGATGTGGTCATGTACACATACAATCCCAACAGCTGATGTGCTGAGGCAGGAGGATCTCAAGATCAAGCCCAATTTGTGCAATTTAGCAATTTAGTGAAACCCTGACTCAAAATAAAGGAATGCAGTTTAACTCAGTGTTACAAGGGAAAAAAAAAAAAGACACAACACAGCCCAAAATAAGGAAATCATACACACAGAAAAAGTAGTGAGCATAGACAACAGAAAGAAAACTAACTTTGACTTGATTAAGCTTTTCACTTAGTCAAATCTAGTTGGTGTGGTTTCACTGTATTAGTTCTTTGAGAAGTTCTTTGACCCCACTGCCAATCATTTGTACTTTGGCAAATATAGTTATGCTTAAGGGGATTACTTTGTAAAATTTTAAAAGTTTACACTCCTTAATATGGTTTCACTCATTCTCCAATACCCACCTGAACCCTGTGCACTTATATACAAAGGATAACCAAAGTACAAGGTATCTAAATCAAAATTCTTGAGATCTAACACATTTCCTCCAACGCTTACCACCCACATACCCAAACTATTTCTCCTCAGTCTTACCCTAGTAAAGAACATAAATTACCACCTACCTAGCTGCTCATGTCTCAGAGGAGGCCATTTCCCTTGATTCTTTTCTGTTTATTTTGCTTTACTTCCAGCCTATTAACAAATTCATTTGAGTCTATCTCTAAAATATATCCTGAACTCATTTACATTTCACTACTCCTCTTATAAAATAGCTAACCAAAGACTTATCATCATCTCTGGGCAGAAGAACTGCAATAACTAATGGGTCTTGCATTCCTCGTAATTCGTTTTCTATTCTTTTTGTGTGACAACTTTCCCTCCCCTGCTTCAAACAACCCAGAGTCTTCCCACTGTACTTGCAGAATCCAAAGTCTCATGACAAGCCTTCATGAACTTTCCAAGCCACTCTCTCTCCGTCCCCCCTATTTCAAATCTACTTTATGACAAAGCCCTACCCATTAGCACTCTCTTCAATGATACAAATTTACTCAGTACTATGCATTAGAGTAGTCATTAACCACAAATGGTTCTTGAGCCCTTGAACCATGCATAGTGCCACTAAGGAACTGTGACCATTAGGATTGTCAGCTTGATTGGCTTGGGAGAAGCCTAAGGAATTCATAATTCACGTCAAGATGTGTCTGGATGCGTCATGGAAGTAGGACCTTGGGGTCTGGATCTGGTAACTAGCAGGTTCCTTTCTGACACTCGTTCCCTACTCTGGCTCATGGCTGCATGAATCCAGCATGTTAGCCCTACAGGGCCCTTCCTCCATGATGTTCCTGCCTTGAAGTCAGACGATCTTGAACTAAAAGCTCTGAAAACATGAGATAAATAAACCATTTCCCCTTTAAATTTGTAGGTGTTGGGTGCTTGGTCTGAGAAACAAAAAAATTGGCTAATATTGGCACTGGTTTTTTTGTATTTTATTTTAATTAATTTAAAACTTAACAGCCTCACTTGGTTTGTGGCCATAGTATTAGAGAATGAACCTCCCATTTTAAATCATGTTTCTGTTATTTATACAGAGTAAAGAAAAAAACTTTTGCTGAGGACCTTGATATCTACAAATATCTACAAATTTGATATCTACAAATTTTATGTCCGGTTCTTTTTCCATCTATTCTAACTTCAGTTGTTAACTTGTTTTTAGCAAGAGTCATTCCTAGCAAAAGATTTTGGACACTTGTGTGTGCATATACATTTGTTCATTCACTATTGCAATATTCTGTTTCATTGTTACTCCTTGCACTTTCATGACACAAAATAATCTCGTTCTTGTCTCCATTTGCTTATTTATTGCCTCTCACTTTTCATTAGTGTGTAAGAGCCACACAAGCAAAGAATATCTTTGTTGTGTGTCTTCAGTTACAAGAATAGTACCTGGTACATGGTGTGGGTGCCATACATACTTGTTCAATAAATACATAATGACTTCATGAGTTAAGGAATAAATGATGAAATAATAAAAATATGCTCATCTTGCTAATATCAGAGGTTGAACATCCCCACTTATTTTCATATTTAATTACTCAAATAGACATAGCCCTTTAAATCTTGCATTGGAGATTCTATTTCTCAGGGAGAATTGATAAGTAAAATCATGCAAGCAGAACTTTCACAGGAAGTTGCTTTTAAAATACATATATGTATAAATATATATATCTTATAAATTATTCATCTATTAAGAAACAAGCAATAGCTGAGCATGATAGCACATGCATGCAATCCCAGTACTTGCAAAGCTGAGGCAGGAGGATCACTGTGAGTTTGAGGCCAGTGTGGGCTGCAAATGACCACCCTGAACTACATGACAAAATCCTGTCTCAAAAAGACAAAAATAAAATAAAATAAAGTAAAATAAAATTTTAAAAGAAAGAAAAAAGAAACAAGCAATACCAAAGTTGTAAAAATTTTTATTCATTACCTAATTAAATATTCAAGATACTTAACAATGTTCTGATAGATACAAGGAAAATGCAATTTAAACATATAGATTTGAGTAGCAAATAAGCTAAGAAATTGAGAATTAAGAGATGTCTGAATACAGATGACTAAAAAGTTGTATCATGTGTCCTAACCTATGCCCTAGTCTCCAATTATACCAATTAACAATTATAGGGGCCTAATTTAAGTTTAAAAAGTATTTTGTCAAGATAAACCTATTAAATTTTACTATTTTGACTATAATCAAGAAAAGAATGCATTTTTTTAGTATATCATCTCTCTTCCCTTTCTGCGAAGTGCTGGTCTTCTTTTGAATTTTCGAAGGATAAGCAACAGCTTTAGACATGCAATTATGAATGTGCATGAAAGCACTAAGGAGAAAGAAAGCAAAATGTGAGGGCAGGTTATGACTCACAAAGTCACAAAACTGTATTAGCAAGAACTCAGATTACTGTATTTACTGCACAAAGCGCCAGGACATGTCGCCTCTCCTGTCCTGGCTACCAAGGCAGCACAGAACCTATGTTCCCTGCCTTGCATCTTCTGTGTTAATGGGTGGCTCCACCCTTTCTCAACAAATTGTTAAGGACCTCAAAGTATATTAGGTACAGGGCTTCCCAACCTTTCTCGTTCTGTGGTTCATGCAGAATACGGTGCTATTTTGTCGTCCCAGTGGATTCAAGAGATGAAGAGTCTGCAGACAAGCCTCCAGGCACGCAGCCTGAGGGGACCAGACTCAGGCACACCTGTAGCCCATGGCACAGTAGTTAGGAATTTTTGAGACACCTTGTATTTGACTCACTAACAAAATATAAAGCGTTCTTCAGAAGACCGTTAAAGTAAATGTGAGACAAATACTGATTACTGTATTTACAGTTCCTTGTGCTTTTTTTAAAAAATTACTTTCCTAAGAATTCCCTCATTTGCTCTATGACACAAATGCATGGTTTTTGTCTCATTTTAAAATTTTGAAATGAGACACATCAAGTTTGATTTGTGAAACAGGTACTGTCAATAATGGCAATAGAAGCCGAATTATTCTACCATATATTGATGCATTTTCTATTTTGACTAAAACTCATTGATAGCATCATTAATTCTTCAATAACTTCAGTAAATAGTCCATTTGAATCTGCAAGCATTATGACTCTAGAAGAACTAAATTATTGTGTAATAATCTAAATAATATGTATTATAATATTTAGGCAAATTCTTTTGTGTCGTGAAATCAGAATGATTTTCACTTGCCTCATGTACACATATCCCAAAAGGTCATGTTTATGTCAAAACGAAGGCTTATGCTTCCTTTCCACAATCCATAACAACCCCCTCTTCAATCTCAGTAGACAAGAGATTTTAGGGGGGGCAAGAGATCACTGGCCACAAGAAAAAGACATAGAGCACCCACGCCAAGCAGAAGAACTGAGACCAAGGCATGTATGTGTAAGATCTGTTTTTATACAAACAGCAAAAGATTAGAAATAGTGTGAATAATGATAAGAGCTTTGAAACTGCTTCTTTGACTAAAGAGTTTTATTCCCATGTATGATTCTATTTCTCTGCTTTATCAAGAACAGTAAGTTTAATTGAATTTGTCCGTGGTGGTTCAAAATTCTTGAAGCATCTCAGACCTACCAGGATGAATTGATTCATATGTAAATATGTTAATAATCAAAAAAGTAAAGAGATTTAGACTAAATGTGATCAGATTTCTGTCCATTAGTGATTACTATTAAAATAATCCTAACTTCAGAATATAAAAAATGCATCATTAAAGTCTGAGTAAAAAATTGCTCTTGTGCTTGACCTTTAAGGTCAGAGCTTCAATTCTTATTTAAATCCTTCTTACTAGATTCTAGATAGTCATACAATAATATTGTAAGTAAACCAAATAAATTAAATGCATTGCTGTTGATAGAAAGGGTTTGCCAGCGAATATGCAATTGGGAAAGGGTAGGCAGGGATTTTCAATAATACTAGCTTCATGAATGAGTTCAACTCATATTTACTGTATTCTACAAAAAAAGGGCCTCTCTCCTAAAGGAATGCCTCAAGCACTATTTTTATGAGGAGGAATAAATGTTACTAAATTTTAAAATGAATATGTAATAGTATGAAAAAATATTTTTTTTTGTGGAAGGAAAGAAGTGCAGTGCCTGCCAAATAAATTACTGATAAGATACACTGCCCGAGTCTGAGCTCTTCCTGACTTCAGGAGTAAATATGTCTGTTTTTCAGCAGGATATTCTAAAAATATTAGAATTTAAGGATGATTTGCTTTTTCAACTAGAACATATTTAAGAAGAAAAATCTGAGTTACTGGATAAAAAGGAAAATATAAGTATAATCTGCTTCCCTTTCATATTTCAACCCCACTGAATTTTAAAGCTGGTTTTACTTTATCTGAAAGAGTTGTAATGGCACTCACACTGTGAAGTTTTATGTAGGCAAGAGTAGGATGCCAGGAAAAAATTTATGTTTCTGGGCTCAGAAACATCTTTGGTCTTTAAATTTAATCCTCTTTTGTATGCAACCTACCAGTGTTTCTGAAGGTTAATGGACTGTTTTGAACTATCTTATCATTTTGAAGAAATTCTAATGAGCAACTAAATATGTGGAATTAGGTAATTGATAGAAGGGGAGATGGATAAGTTGCTAATTTACTAATTGAAAATCCACCTGCTGTAATCCATCACTTACTGTTTTCTTTTACAACAATTTGAGAAGAAAGCATATTTAAAATTAGAAATTAAATTGTAGATTCAAAACTTATTCATAAAAACATGTTGAATAATTCCAGAAATATTCTAATATAACATCTATGTTTTATTTTGCAGTATTTAAAGTAATTGTACATTTATTATCACAATTAATCTTTACAAAGCATGTGATAGAAGTGAGGCTTTCATTATCATCCCTGTTTCATACAAAAGGAAACCAAGACCCAGAGTGATTAAGATTTACTTAAGCTAAGAAAGTAGCACAAACGATGGAAGCCAGGTTGTCTGTTTCTTGAATCTAAGATTGGTTAATAATGGATATAATATACCCCAATACTGTATGATCTGAATCTAGGATAATTTAGAGGTCACCATCTGTCTCTCACCTAATTAAAATTCCTATAGCTTGAATATTTCCAAAGATGGAATATCTCAGTGATTTTTTAATTTTTAATTGGAATATAATGTACTTATCATAAGATGCATTCTTTAGGGCAGTGGCTTTAGCTCAAAGATAGAGCACTTGGCATGCACAGGCCCTGGGTTCAATCCCCAACACTGCATAGGCAAAAAACAAATTTATTCCTTTAAACTGTACACTTCAGTATATATAGTATATTCCCAAAGTTGGGAAGCCACTACTACTATCGAATTCCAGAACATTTTCATCACCTCTAATAGAAAGGCTGTACCCATTCGTAGTCATGCACACCCTATGCCCCCCATTCCCTGGAAACTTCTAATCTACTCTCCATCTCTACAGCTTTACCTATTCTGAACATTTTATCAATTAATGAAATTATACAATCTGTGGCTTCTTGTGTCTGATTTCTTTCACTTCACATATTTTCAAGGTTCATTTACACTGTAGCATATATTACTATTTCTCTTGTGGCTGAAAATATTCCATGGAATCACTGGACTCTTTTTTTTTTAAATCTATTTCAGGTACAAGGCTTTTATCAGATATGATTTGTAAAATGTCTTCCTGCATTAATTGGCTTATATTTTCACTATCTTAAAGGTATTCTATAAAGCACAAAAGTTTTAAGTTTTGATAAACACCAATTTATCCACTGTTTTCTTTGTATACCCTTTTAGGATTTTATCTAAGAACCCATTTGCCAAGGCATAAAGAGTTGCTCCTATGTTTTCTCCTAAGAGTATATTTTTAGTTCTTACATTTAAGTATTTGATCTGTTCTTAATTAACCTATGTTTATGGTGTGAGGTGAGGATCTAATTCCATTATTTTGCATATGAATGTCTAGCTCATTGAATTGGTACCAACTATCTTGAAAGGTGATAGGAATGGATGTGCTCTGAATCTTAGAAAATGTTCTTATATTGAGATAAACTGCATCTTTTTAAATGTACATTTCAGTGCTAGTTATAGACCAAAAAAAAAAAAAGACATTTTATATACGCAGCAGCATTTCAAGCGTTTGTGATCTTTTCCCACTCAGTCATGGAATAGTTTATGGGATAGCATAGTTATTGGTCTTTCAGTATCCTTGCAGCCTTTGTGTCTGCTGATCTCCATTACTCTTCAATGTCCTAGGTCTGATTCTGCTAATTGAGAAGAGAACAAACATACTTTTTTCTTCCATGCTTAAGGATACACTTTCACGGTTATGTAGCCATAAACTATGTTGTTTGTCTTTTCTAACTTTATTCATTATTAGTGTTTTCACTTGTAGTTCACTAAAAGTACTAGGAATATTTTTAAAATAGAGTTTAGCAGGGGATTTAGCTCAGTGGCATAAAGTTTTGCATGGCAAGCATGAGGTCAGGAGTTTGATCCCTGGTATTAAAAAAAAAAAGATTTTAGCACTAGATCACTTTCTAACTATGCATTACAATTATTTAATTGTATACTTTAGTCAAAAACAGATCCTCTAAAAAATATCATTCACAGTGTTTAGAGTTTTAAAGGGTATTTTGTGGACTATAGCTCAGCAGTTAAAAGTATAAACTATTGATGCATATAATAACTTGGATAGATCTCCATGAAATGACACAGTGAAAAAAATCCCCCAAAGCCATATAGTATATGACCTTACATATATATCACTCTGAAACAGAAAAAAACTATGGAAATGTGAGTTACCAGAGGTCAGAGTGAGATTTGAGTGGAAGAGAATTGTGTATGGGCTCAAAAGGTCAGCAGGAGAGACCCTCTCAGTGCTAAAAATTTTATATATATATTAATTGTACCTATACTACTGTCATCATAATATTGTACTGTAGTTTTTTGAGATTTTACTATTGGAGAAAACTAAATAGAATAAGTGAATCTGAATTATTATTTCCTACAACTGCATTTGAATCTGCAATAAAAAAAAGAAAAAAGTATATTTGCACTACCTGTAATACTAAGAACAATCAGTATAATTCTTTCAGTGCTTAGGTATCTCATTTAAAAAACTGGTTGTCTCACTTCAGAAAAAGCTATCTCTTTCATCATTGTTTTTGTTTTGTGTGTTGCTCATATATGGGGATTATTTTGATATTTGTTTAATTTATTTTGAGATAATTACTATACATCCCATAAATAAAATAAAGTTTAATTTATAATTAAAAAAGAAAATACAATATTTTAGCTCTTTATACATATTTTCCTTAAAAGAAATGTTTATTAGTCTTTATACTTTTATTCTTTGCTTTCATAAATGAGGTATTAACATTGTTCACTATGAAATCATTAGATAATAGCATCTTAATGGGATAAATACAGAAGCAGAGGCACTGGTATTTTAGACTTCTCACTTAAGGTACTTCTTATTTTAAATACCAGGTCTATTGATTCTGTGGTCCAGCAATTTGACAAATATATATAACCTTTAATAAATGTAATTAATACTGTCACTTAACAACTTCCTCTGCACAGCTTACATTTACAATTCTCTTTTTATTTATTGCTGCATTAAATCTCACAGAATCAAAGCCAATGTGTTACAGTATCTGTTACATGCTTGCCTCCCACAAAACACTGGCTCCAAAAGACAATGTCACTAATGACTATGGGATATCTGGTTGGCTTTAACACAATAACCATGTTGTCAAAGTAAAGCAAAAGTGTCTAAATATAGCATTAAAAAATAATTGCCTGCAAAGACTATAGAAAAGAAATCATCAGTATTTATAAATACCTATTATGTATGCTTAAAGATTTAAGTACAAAGAGCAAAATACTGAGAGTCTGTTCTTCCCCCCCACTAATACAGATGGCAGTAAAGAAAGCATTGCAGGAGCTCTTCACTATAATCCAGATCTCATACTCAGGGCTGAGAGGGAAGTGCTCATATAACTTAATCTGAGTTGTTCTCTGCTTGAAACTGGGAGGCATTTTTTTTTCATCCTACTGAAACCACAGAACTATGGTAACTTTCCACAGAGATGACAAATTACATACAGAGCTTAGGCACAAGGGTTCTTTTAGCCAAAAATCTAGAAATGGGGCATGTTAAACCTTAGTAAGTTCAGCAAGTAAAACATGGAAGAAAGTAATATGGTTCTCCCATTCCAGAGAAGGAAAAGGAATAATCTCCAAATATACATAAGAATGTACAAGTTGTCTGTGTTAATCAGTCTTTTCCTAACCTGATCCTTAGATTGATTACCATTTTTATTATTTTGCTTTTCTAGACCCATCTGTGAGAACTTTCAGTTCATTTACTAAAAAGAATTAATTTGACATTATTGCTCTGGCTTTTCTTGCATAATTAATGTGTAAATTTATAGGTGACATATAACTTAGAGTTCTGGACGTTATAGGTGACAGCTAAAAGGGCTTATAGAAATGTCTTACGTTATTTTAAATTAAAACATCATTGCCAGTCTCCACGTATCTCATTTCATTTTACATCTCAAAAATCAATTATTTAAGAAACTGAATAATTTCAGAAGAAATATTCAGAATACAATTCATTTCATCATGCTGAAGATATACCTTAAGTGTATCCTTACTGTAAAAGTTCATTTGAGAAAGGTGATTTCTCTTCTAAAATAAACTCATGCCCCAATAAGAAAGTCATTTGAACAGGTGTTTTGTTTTATTATTAATAAGAGTTCAGGATAAAATTTTAAATACATCTGTCTGAATTTTCTCCCATAGACATGTTACTCATCTTCCTGAAATTTGCATGAATTTTTTTTTTTTTTTTTTTTTTTTTGCTGGCTGTCAGAAGTCAGTATCACTACTCAACTGGAACCCGATTGTAGAACACATGGACACATCCTTCGCCTTATAAAAATGCCCTGGAATTTTTAATGAGCACAAGTGGTCAGAACCCTAGTCTTACACCTCATCCAATAGATGGTTCTCTTGCAGTGCAGGGCTCTGTAACCTCAGGTTGGAGCTGGCTGTGGACCACTTTGGGATGGAAGAGGGCCACCTACTGAATCACCGCCACCACATCCTGAAGCATCTTCTATCCAAGTCTTCCGCGGGCCCACCCCTGCTGAACTCCCAAGTCTGAAGAGATCACAGCTTTACAGCATTTCATTATAAATTTTACATTTCCAGTCTCTGGGCTTCATATTGCATTTCAAGATCAACACCTTTATTATTAGTTGTATACTTTTTATTTTGAAATTTTATAACACCTTTGCCAGTGGGAAATTCCAAGCAGGCTACTGAACTGCATTACCACACACGCAGAAACCCTCACAACACCTCCATGAAGGAGGTGTTAAATGAGAGAGAAAGAGAGACAGAGTTCAACATCACCTTCTCACAAAAGCCTAATCCCTAATAATTGATGAATGAAAAGACATCTTGAGTCCAGTGGCCACTGAGAGTAATTGGCATATATTTTCTCAGCTGCCTTTAAATGAAAATGGTAATAATTTAACCAATATATTTGGGCTGACAGCTAAAATAAGTTTCTTCTTGCACCCAAGCAGTAGAACTAAGTGGGATAGAAACAGACTACCCTCTGTTACCACTCGATTGTGGAAAACTCACATGTTGTGCTCAGTAACTGAGTATTTCAAGCCCAGCTCACATATGCAACCACCTTTCTCTGTCCTCATTTAAGAGGTCCTGAAATTTGGAAGGTCATTAGGTTGTATATTTTGCTTTATCCTCAGTTCCCCTTATATATAACTTTGATGTCCAAATGATAATGTAATATAAGAGAAAGATACTTTGGTGGATGAAATCACTTAGAGTCTAGTTATTATGACAAAATTATAAGACAGAAATATATTGTTCATAGTGTAGCACAGTATAGGTAGTAAGCCTTATATTTTATGCCTCCTTTTATAACAAATATTTTATAGTACCACTGTAGCAATTATTATAGATGCTCCTTCTATGCATCCTATGCTGTACATTGTAGTGCCTTCCTACTAGTGGTCTCTGCCTGAAGATGTCTTCTGGCTGCAGAGAGATAAGCTCAACCTATAGTGGCAAGACAGACCCTACTGGCCCTATGTAATGTTAGATAACCTCATCAGGGTGGAACGATTAGGAAGGGGTGGGTGGTGGGAGCAGATCTTCCATCTGAAGACAGTGTTTCATTACAACTAATAGTGTGGCCGAGACCTAGACATATCATGCTGGGACTAGGAGACAACGGAAGGAGTCAGTGCATTGGCTGTCATTGATTATCATGAGGAGGTAGATTTATACTGCCTAAGGGGGGCAGGAAAAATAGAAGTGGAACTCGGAGAAGTCCATTAGGTATCTCATGGTGCTTCATCTTAGAGGGTAACTGAAAATATCAGGGCAAGTGAGGGCCCAGAGCCCTCAAGGATCTAGATGTGCATTACCCAGCCAGGCAAATGACGTAAGCCTGCAGAAGTGTTCAGTCAGGGTGGCTGGGAAGAGGTGATAGAATGAGTTGTAGAGCAGACTTGAATGTCATTTATAATCTTGAGCCATGTATGACAGCCAAACTTGTGGTTTACCCGCTGATTTTTTCTCTTGTCTTTGTTTTAGAAAGTGTGTGTGGGGGACAGGGGGATTGGCTACCCCACTGTAGAATCAGTAACAGACCAGTTTAAATTAAAGCATGGTATGAGAGGAAGTGAAGTGTCCAAAGAGAGGACTGCAGCAATGGTGTTAGTGTCCTCCCCATCAGCATTCATTTTCCATGTAAATGGCTGTTATCCCTTTCTGCAAACTTTTTTTAAATTTTTTTAAAATTTTATTTAAATAGAAAAAAAACCAAACCAAACAGAATAAAGGGTAGCAACAATACCGAATTCCAAGGAAAAAAGGAAAAGAACCGAAAAAAAAAAAAAAAAACACTAAGAAATCATTACTTGACAAATTATATACTTACATCTTGGAAAAAGTTGTTCAAATTACAAAATTAAAACATGCAAACAGTTCTGCTCCACACTCTGACAAAAACAGCAATATAGTCATCCATCCTACACACTCAAACATACTTGCAATTATATCAAAAGGGTAAAATTAAACACAACAAAACAGAACAAAGCGGGTCACAAGAAAGCAATGTAAGAGACATAAATTTCAAAGCTAGACAATTGGAGATATTCACTTTCTATGATACTGACCCTTGTTTTCTTCCAAATAGTTGTCCATATTGTCACTTACAGGGAATTCACAAGAAACAACATAGTATGGAACTGATCTAAGCAGGACAAGGAGGGTGTTTCAGGTCTTCAGGACCAGACAATAGGGAAGCCAAGAATGGCTGTCATGGTATCTCTCGTTCTCTTCAAAACAGCTGTCCATACCTTCATGTGTGTTGAACTTAAACAAAAAAACAAGCTAAAATCACTTTGAACAAAGAATTGATAGTATTGCTGGATTTCACATCATGACATTATGGAGTCAGCACTGAATACTGTACTGTCTCTTTTTCTTCAAAATAGTTGTTCATTTCAACATGCGTTATATAGTTGGTTCTCGTAAACTGTTTATAAGCTCTACACATCATGAGTTTCTACATGTATATCTATCCTTTCTGTATTGGAGGGAAAAACAAAACAAAGCAAAACAAAACAGTTCCTAAACAAGCATGAAGCGAAAAGTCATATAAAACCACAATGCAAGGTGATCTACAATGGTTACCATGATGTCTCAGCAGTATATAACAACATTAATAAAAACAAAGCATTGGAGATATTATAAGACTTCAAAAGCAGGCAATAATCAAACCATAGTGGGTATCTTAGTGAATGTTGTCATCTTCAGTGTAGTTGCCTATACTTTTAGACTTGATGCTATCAATCATAACAGATTTGAATAAAATCAGTCAATACAAAGTAGCAATCTAACAAACCAGATTCAAATAAGATCAGTCATAATAAGACAGTATAAGTTATAAAGGGCTTCAGATTAAGTTGATAGGAAATTAAGGATGATTACCATATTATGTCCTCTTACTTTTTGGGATAGCTGACCTTGTCCTCAAGTCTAGTGTAAGTAGATAAACTGGAACAGAATATAATCCATCCAAGCAGAGTGATGAGAATAATGTACATTTTAAATCTTGTTACCCCATTAATAATATCCTCTGCCTTCCTTTTTTAGACAATTCCTCCCCTTTCAATCCTATAGGGTGCAGTGCTTATTTTGGGTCCCCCTGCCTCCCTATATAGAGCATCTCAATAGACCCTATCTCCTGATCTACTCTGCTTGTGTTTCTCTCTGTTCGTATTTTGAGGCCCTCAATACTAGAGATTATAGCCAATCTTCTCTGCCTCATTTTTGCTATTCTGTTTTTCTGCCATTGTTAGTCTATTTTTCTCTTCAACTCCACTGTCTGCCCCGTTCACTGAGGCCTCTCTGCCACTGTTCCTGAAATGCTTGTATTCTTTCTCTCTTTCTAAAATGTCCTTTAGTATTTTTTGTAGGGTTGGATTGGTGGTCAGAAATTCTCCCAGTTCCTCTTTATCATGGAAGCATCTTGCTTCTCCATTAATTTCTAGAGAGAGTTTTGCAGGATACATCAATCTGGGCTGGAGGTTATTCTCTTTCAGGGCTTGAATTATTTCACTCCAAGCTCTTCTTGACTTGATGGTCTATGCTGAGAAATCTGCTGTGATTTTGACAGGTTTTCCTTTATAGGTGATCTGTTTCTTTTCTCTGATGGCTTTTAATATTCTGTTCTTATATTGAATTTCTGGGATCTTGATTATTATGTGTCTGGGTGTAGCTCTGTTTTGGTTGTAGGTGGCTGGAGTTCTGTATGCTTCATACATCTGCATATCATTTCCTTTTTCTAGGCTTGGGAAATTTTCCTTAATGATTTCTGTGAATAGCCTTTGCAATTCCTCTGTTTTGACTCCTGCTTCTTCATTCAAATGCTTTATTCTTAAGTTATAGATCCTCTTGTCGTCTTCTAGCCTTTATATGGTTACTGCCTGCTTTCTTGTTATTTTTAAGAGATCTTCCCTTTCATGATAACACATTGCAAGCCTGTGTTCAATTTTTGATAGTCTATCTTTGGTTTCTTTCAAGCAGTTTGGCGAACTTTCTATGGAGTCTTTAGTTTGCTGGTAATCTCTTTGAATCTGCTTCATGAATTCTAGGTTTTTCTTTTAATATTTTTCACTGAACATTTCTCTCCTTTTGTGTTCCTCCATTCTTCTGTCTGTGTCTTCTTGAGAGATGCCCAGCCTTTCTTTTATTAATCTACTTATTTCTTGTTTAACTTGAATTAATATTTCAGTTTTGATCTCGTTTATGAGGTCCCGAAGATATCTCTTTATGTCCACTGATGCTGTGTTTGATGTTGCATGTTTGCTGCCCTCAATCTCTTTTATGTTTACCTCTCCTGGATCAATATTTTCAGGGTTGGGGTCTAGGGGCTTTTTCTTATTTCCCCCTCTCATCATATTTTTGGTTCTTTCCATACAAGTGTATAGTATAATTCCCAGCCCCTTTTCTTGTTGGTTAGGGTTCTTCTGGACCATGTAGGCTAGAGGCTTCTGCCCTCTGCCGTCCACTATCAGACAGTGAAGTGCAAGCAAGGATAGTATACGCTGGCTCCTCCCTGCCAGGCCAGTCGACCTTCGCGGGCCTTCACTGGGTCAGTGTGTGCCACCCTCAGGGAAACAATTGATTTGTGACAACCCACTGGGTCCCAGCCCAGTCCAAGCAGATCCCTCCAATCCGATCTTTGAGGGGAGCAACCAACTGAAACTGCTTCCTTCCAGAGCCAGGATTTTCCTGCCCAACTCCAACATGTCATCCACTCAGTTGCCCCTTTCCCGTGGTAGAGTCCCATTCCCATCACTCACCGCGTGTTGATGCCGGTCCCCAAGAACTACTGGGCTCCCCGACCTCTGACCTCAGTGAAGCTGCTGCACAAATTCACGGTGCCTCTGGGTGGGTCGCATGCAGGGCCGGTTCCGGGTGAGCCACAGGCAGGGCTGTTCAGCTCCATACTCTGGCCGCTCAAGCCAGTAGCTTCGGCTAGGGTTCAGTCGCTCAAGTGGATCTCGGACACAAATTCAGGCAGCTCGGCCAGAGTTCAGTGCTTGCTGATCTTCGCTTCTCTAATGGTAGCCCTGGGACCTCATATTCAAGCAGTTTCTTTCCCTTCAGTTTCTTCCTGGGTTGAGAGAGTCCATTTCCCTCTGTTTGGATCTCTCCAGGGTGTTCTATTCTGGCACTTGAGCTGTCTCTCTCAGAGAGGCTCCATATCCTGCTACCTCTAGGTCCGCCATCTTTGAAACTCTCCTCTGCAAACTCGTAAGTGTCTCTGCCTGGTATTGTTCTTCAAGCATAGGTGCATGAACACACAACTACATTGCAGAGTAAATGATTTTGTGACTAGCCACAGAAGAAAGGACTTGCTAAATCAAAGAAGTGGAAAGATTAATAACTCTAGGAGTTAGAACTGTTCCTT
Organism: Dolichotis patagonum; assembly: GCA_004027295.1. NCBI lineage: Eukaryota > Metazoa > Chordata > Mammalia > Rodentia > Caviidae > Dolichotis > Dolichotis patagonum. Next base: position 105,249 of record PVJX010000242.1, on the reverse strand, counting down.
CACCAAGGTTTTTGTGGGGATTTTTTGGTTTTTTTTCTTTTGTTTTTGTTTTTAGCAGAATACAGACAATCAGAAAGATTCACTGAGAACCAACTATTTAAGCATGGTGGTTGGGAGAGAATGGGGGTGAATGTTGCAGTCAAATGTAACATAGAACCATCCAGTGGGTGAAAGATAGAAAGAATAAAGGTTTTATTCAGTGCTAATCTACACTGTGTTCAATGGACAGAGCATAGCAACACCCAAAGCAAAGTCTAAGGGTGTTCTCAATTGCTAAATAAGAGAGAGGAAATGGAAGGGAAGGGAAGGGAAGGGAAGGGAAGGGAAGGGAAGGGAAGGGAAGGGAAGGGAAGGAAAGGAAAATATTATTTCTGTTGCCTCATGTGTAAAAAGATCGCTGTGGCAAGCAGGTGGTGCCTTGTGTACCTCTGTGTGTCTCTGAGTCCTTCTTTCACTCATTAGTGTCTTCCATGACTGTGGAGTGCATCTCTTAGCCAGTGACTCTGGGCTCCTTCCCCACCACATTTAATGAAGTGTTTTACCTACTGTTTAATCTTGACCTTATTCCTTAGAGGTCTGCACTTTGGACACTTTACTCCTCCATGATACAGCATATTTTGGTACAATAATCAAGTAAGAGGCTGTGACACAGACTTGTAAGCCACTTACTCTCAAAGCTAACTTAGACTTGTCCTCTGAGCCCCGGAAAGACTGATTTATGTAATGGCTAGTGAAATCACATAAATCACATTTCCTAACAGAAATATTCTATGTCTATGTGTTCTTAGAGTCACTACAAAAGGGTCAGTATTCATTACAAACACATCATCTCTAGCTATATCTAAAAGGGTTGGCCAGAATTGTATTTTGGAAACCATAACCATACTCAGCAGAATGGCAATGGTGGGATGTTCTGGATATTCATTCATTTGGACCTGGAACGTCCCCTAGAGGCCTATGTGTTAAAGGCTTGGCCTTGAGTATGTTGCTATTGAGGCACAGTGGGAGGTCTTCTGGTCCTTGGGGCGGATGAGGGATGCCCTTAAAGGAGAGATAGTGGGACAACTCTGGCCCCTTTTCTTTGGCCTCCCAACCATAACATAAGCTATTCTGCTCCAACACATTTTCCTTACCAATCAACTGAAACCTCCAAAACTGTGACCCAAAGTAAACATCTCTTGCTAAGTTGATTATCTCAGATATTTACAGCAAGAGGAGGCTGAGGACCACAGCAGTTAAAAAAAAAACTAATTTAGACAAATATGGCATGATCTTGGGCTGAGGATGTAGCTCAGTGGCACAGTGCCTGCCTGCCAAGCACAAGGCTGAGAGTTCCATTCCCAGTTTAAAAAAAAAGGCATGACCTGTTTACCTCTCAGACACCATGGAAGATGGTGTCTTAGTCACTTTCCTTGTTGCTGAGACAAAATACCCAGCACCACAATTTAAAGGAGGAGAAATGTACTTTGGATCATAGTTTCATGCCAGAGTTGGCTGGCTCCAGGCCAGGAAAAAGCATGGCCAAGGGACACGGTGGGAGAAAGCTGCTCATGTCATGACAGCCAGAAAGCAGAGAGAGAAGGGAGGAACCCAGAACCCTTGCTAAGTAAGACCCCTGACACCTACCTCTTCCAACCAGGCCTCACCTCTTAACAGCACAATGAGCCATGGTGGCCCCAAGACTGAATCACCTCTCAAAAGCTCTGCCCATAAACACATGAGGCTTTGGAGGGACATTGAGATACAAGCTGTAACAGATGGGAAATGGATTCACATTTGAAAAGATTGCTTTTAAATTTGGGCTGGGGCACACTGAGATTCAAAGAGAAGGAAAGAAGCAAAATTTGTCACACAGATTATCTTCTGAAACAGCCCTCTAGAAACTCTTGCCAGACTTTTTGAATAAGGGAGACCAAATCAGCAAGTCCAATGTTGTTATTACTTTGATGCATACTATTTGACCGCAGGACCCTGGTTATGCAGCCAAGTTCATGGTACTGAGAAAACCAAACGGTAAACATGAATTTAAAAGACATGGCATGATAATCACCAATACATGACCGTATTTTTATGTCCTGTCTTAAGTCTGTAGGGAGACATTGTGCAAATAAATTATTACCATAACCAGGAAAACCTCAGGAAATATTTAATTGCCTAAGTCATAATCATTTAAAAAAAAAGAGAGACTAAAAAATTGTAAGACATCATACATGTTATTCATATTTTAAAATTAATAAGGCCTAAAAACTAATAAAAGAAGCTTTTCTCCTAAGAACTCTGTAAAAAATGCCCAAATCACATTAAGACATATTTTCAAAAAAAGAATTTGCTAAGTTCAGTTCATATCTGTACTACAGTGAGTAAAGAGCTGTAGCTTACTAAAAAGGTAACAACCTGAGTGATTTAAGCTATCAAACAGGCTGGAAATAGAATTATCCAGTTCAAATTTTGAACTCACCACTTCTACTAAGTCCTTATTTTTAAGCATGTTTGTCTGATTCTGAAGCCAGTCTTCTTAGGAGAGATCTTTAAAATATTCCAGAAGAAATGAAAACTTCTTCACCTGAGTGTTTATTTCCTTCTTCTTGGACCATGGCCTGAATTTGGTTTGGGAAAGAGGCTTGGTTCAGATTTTTCCACCGGCTTTCTTGACCTATACAAGTCAGCTTGCTATAAACCAAGCCCCTGCAGCTTTCCTATCCTGGCGAAGCTGGAAAAGGCATAAATATTTTTGGCAAAGCAGAACCCAAAAATAAGACAAGGTTTTTATTTCAAGATCACATAACATTGGTCAAAGTGGCATACTGAGGCAAACAGTTAAAACATATTTTTAAAGCAAATATGTGGTGATATAGAAATATTTCTTACACTAATCTAAGTCAATGATCTAGCTGAGGTTTAAGAACATGAGACTGTATAGGAGGCCTTGTTTCAGATGGAGATTAGGTCCTGATGTACCACTGGCCTCTCAGAAATAGGATCACTACCTGGGCAGGCTTGAAGTTCCAGACCTTAGAAATATTCTACAGACCAGTGATTTCCAAATGTTACAGTATTTCAGAATCCATTGGAAGACATGTTTTGACCTCAAAGTTTCTGATTTAATGCGTCAAATGGTGGGGCACAAACTTTTGTATTTCTAATATTCCTGGTACTGCTCTTTCCACTAGCTCCAGGAATACCTTTTGAGAACTGCTACAGTCCAAGGACTTGGACATGACAGTGACATTCCAGAGGAAGGAGAACCTCAAGTCCCCATCAGGACTACATTTGCATATAATGTTTACTTATGCTTGGTGAATATTAACTATTCAGTCAGTTGAGGGTTAATCAACTGGTGCCTCCTAAGTTTGGAAATTGAAAAGGTAACTAAAATAAGCCAGTGTAAAGGAAAAGTCCCAAACCCAGGGCTCACATATTTTCTCTCCTACAGATTTCATTACCCACCCCCAAATCTACTTAATTTGAAAGAACTACAACTGATGATTAGCTTGTATTGAAACAAACTTGATTTCTTATTAACATTATATTTTTAGCTACCATTGACTCTGTTATAAATGTCATACTTTAAAATAGTGTGAAATCTTTTAAGTTTCGTATTATCTCACAGAAATAATGAGACAACATGATTTCAGTTTGTCATCTATTTGCACAGTGAGGATCCAGGTTGATTATATTTTCTCCAACTCCCATTGCTACCTACTGACCCTTCTTGTCATACTACACTGACAGTTGCCTTGGCTATGAGACTTGCTTTAATTGGTGGACATAGAGGGATGTGATCCATGTAGAGCTCTGGGTTGTACACAGCCTTTTCCTCTACAATAAGACTGGAATTTCTTGGACAAAGGCTGCTCTTCCAGACTTATTTCTGAATGAAAAGAATGTGGAGCGAAGCCTCAGGTGTTGTGCATCATGAGTGAGAAATAAGATGATTTTTCTAAGCCACTGAGACTTGGGGTTCAATTTGATACTGCTTGGCTATTTAGCAAAATTACAATATGAGAGGTTGGGCATGGTGGGACATAGCACTAAATTTGAGACATGCCTGGACCATATAGGGAAACTCTGCTTCTAAAGCAAACAAAAAGCACATATAATACATAGGAAAGACCTTTTAATAATCTTTTTGTTGCGATATCATCATGGAGACAATGGAAAGGATGTATGAAATTTAGATAGTCTCATTCGCCAGTGATAAATCTCAGATTCAGAGGTTACTCATATAACAAATGGACTATTATCACTTCAAGAAAATATAAGAAATAATCATTGAGTATCATGTTAGAAAAGTGGCCAGTCTATAGAATCCACTGAAGCCTAGTATAGAGACATAAAAACTCTTAAAGTTGTAAAAAAATTATTCCCCAGTGAAAACTATCTAAAATTTAAAACCACATTTGATTCCTGAGCTTGAATTGTCTTCATAAAACTGCTACAGAAGATACAGAAGGCTTCAGTGAGGACCCAATGAACCAGGGTCTAGCTCCCATAACAGATGTAAATTAACGTGAAGATGAACACCAGTCACTTCAACAAAATACTTCAATCATATAACTAATTTCCCTCCAATTCCTTCCTCATAAAAAATATTTTTGATACTTTATATTTCTACTGTTAGCTTGTTTAAAGGAAAAGAATATGGAATATGCAAACCAGGCAGAGGTACATATCTTATTCAGATATATTTCTCATCTCATAATGGAACTGTTCTCCCAGTCTCCTTCACTTCCCATCACCTTTCTTACTTTGTAATAGCACATAGATTTTCCACTGAAGAATAATTAACCCCTCCACTCAATCCACAGTCAAGGAGGGGTTGGCCTTACCTTCAGCAACAGGACCAATGTGACGCATATTCCCTCTCCTTGGCCTGCTCATTGGTTCACGGATAGGCATAACCCCTGTGGGTACCATGACAATAAGATTCAAGATGTTTGGAAGAGCTTATCCCTTCTGTATTTGTTGTGAAATCTGGACTGTTGTGAGCTTTTAACTAAGAAAAATAGATCATGTCTGCAAAATTATCCAACATGGGAGAAAAAAATAATAATTCTAGACAAAGAACCAGGTAATTCTGGTGTCATCTGAGCTTCAACATCAAGCCAGCAAAACTTCCAAGCTTCTTTTGGCTGATTGAATCAGTAAGTTCCTTTTGTACTTGATACTGAGTTTTTTGTCACTTGCAACTCAAGAGTTCTAGATTATAACGGAATAAACTAACAAAATTGTCATTTTTCCACCTCTTACGAGCTTACAAAACACACATTAGCCTCCCTGGTATTCCCAGACTCTGGGTGACTGGCAAGATGATTGTGGCTGCAGTGTCCTACTCTGAGCCTCAGTAAACTGACAAAGGTAAATTTTACCCAAGCATATTAATAGCCAGCTGTTTCTTCATTTTTCATTTCAGGGTTATCACTCATCCAACCTCATCCTTCCTGGTTTCTTTTAAATGTATATAGATTACTGGGTAGCTTTGTTGTATTTTATTTTAGGGATGAACTCATAAGAATAAATTCCTACATTTGTGATAATTGAGGTGGTTCCACAAATCAACAGGTATTTATTGAACAGCTGTTTATCAGCCCAGTGTTAGCATATTATATCTTGTAAGAATAAGCTTTCATAAGCATTGTCCACCAACAATGCTGCCCTGGTGTGCTCACACTAGTTGCCAGAATTACTCGGTTCAGATTTCTCCTCTGAGTCATAACTAGAGGATTTCTTTAACCCAAAGCTCTATGAGAAGTGTGTTCAATGAGAATGGCTTTATAGTTTACTTACACTTAAGAATAAATTTATATAGCTGGGGGGGGTGGGCAGCACATGCCCATAATCCCAGCACTTGGGAGGCTGGCGTAGGAGGATCATTGCAAATTCAAGGCCAGCCTGTACTACATAATGAGTTCAAGGCTGGTCTCAACTGCATGGCAAGACTGTTTCAAAAAAGAACAAAAAGCATATCTAGCAAACTAGAATTAATTCTAAATCGAATTTAAAAACTTTTCTAGTTCTGTATCACTAGCTCAATGAGATTAGTGTCTGCTGAGTTACAGCACAGAATAACATTTATCTATTGCCAACTTGCTATGCCTACTTTCTTATACATTTCTATACTGGCATAATTACTGCTTTGTATTAAATTCCTTACTTGCAGTAGTAAAAGAGATCTCTTGGTTTAAATCTATAGTTACTTTCAGATTTTAATATAGAATCTTCATAACTGGGTATGGTTAAATATGAAGGTTGTTTGTCTGCTTGTTGTTGGTTAAATGGCTACTGTCAGTATTTAGTATCCAGGGGCTGGCTTCTGTCTCTGTTGGAGCAGCCCAGCAACTTTCTATCTTCTCTGAGTGTTCTTTGTCTCTTGCTACTGTGTTCTGCCAGCACCGTAGCTGTTGCAAGGAGGGGGTGTACATTCTACTGCTTTTGGCTGAGAGAATAAATTCCAGCTTGGATCCAAGTTGAAAATGAATCCCCCACTAGGCAAAAACATGGACTCTAGTATACTTCCTGTGCACCCCATTAAAAACCCCTTTGGCCACACTAGCTTGGAGTTTCACAGTGAAGCCATTTCATGCTTAATAACATGTTCTACGCTAGGCACCATGGGAAATGCAAAGGCACAAGGCCATTCTCTCTGCACACAGGGCTGCTTGGGAGCCAAGGTCTCTATGTACCCCAAAACACATGCACATGCTTGTACTCCCACAGAGGTACACGCTTTGTAACTAATACAATACTGTGTATAGAGAAGCCAAACTGATGATACTGACAGTTTATTGGGGAGATGAAATCAAAGTAAGCATAGTTAGGAAAGATGTCATGGAGAAAATCTAACTTGAACTGGACTTTGGGGGACATGCGGACTTGAAAGATGTGTGAAGCCTGGGTTGGACAAAGGATGGCTTCTCAAGTGAATCAAGCCTTAATATCAGCTTAGTTTAAAAAAAAAAAAAAACCTGTTTCAACAACTGCTTTCCATAATGCAGGCCACAGGAGTGCACACTGAATTCTTCCCCTTCAATTGCTTATCTTGGCCCTGTAAGGCCTCAGCCTATATCTTCTTAGTTTTCATTTGCTGATGCGTATTTAAGCAAATTTCTAGTGTTGCTTTTGATAAAATCTAGCACAACAGTGGCATGTATTTTAGACCTGATTGTCCTTGCATGTTAAAAACCATAAAATTTTTCATATTTAAGACTCATCAAGTAGGCAATTCCACAGCTGGGTGAACCCAGAAGGGTGCCATTCCCTTGTTTATGAACAGACATATTTGTTAGGAGCCTTTATTTTAAATCCAGTTATCCTGTAAATATTTCGCTAATGCTTTTAAAATAAATAAAACCCCAACTTTGCCTTTAAGCAGCAGTAAAATTAGGAATGCATCAAAGCAAGAAATTCAAAGTACAGTTCAACGTGGTCATGAGAGAGAACCACTGTTCAAGTCTTTGGAAAATGACCCTGGAAAGGTGTAGTATTTATAGATCAAGCCTATCTTACCACAGCTAGATCATATTTGAAAAAAAAATATTTCTAGCCAGTGACCATTGATTTTTGGAAGGTGTTCCTTGACTTTATTTGTCCCATGGATTTGTTTGTAAATATTTTTCGGCATCATGTTAGATCACTTTTAAAAAGTGAAAATATCTCAAGAGTTTGTTTTGTTGGAGCACAAATAAAACCGGCACAATTTATTTACACAGAAGTATAGTACTTGGAAAGTTGAAAAGCAGCACCTTGTGCAGTGTAATTTTGACACCACAGTTTGATCTTACTTGGCCAAATATTCCTTTTATAAAACAAGAGGAGAGGGTTAAGGTGAATTTGCTAGTCCGTGAATCTGGAAATGACAAATTATTCATCATGCTGAAGGAATCCCACAAGTCTGTCATGTAAATTATTTTACTCAGTACTGACTTCAGCATCAACGTCTTCCTTTCTCACGGATGCAAAACTGTCAGTGAGTCATGGTAGAAAACATCCTGTGAGAATTATTTTTCTCAGTCAGAATAAAGGCCAAGCACTGCAGCATTATGCCTTCCTTCTAAAATGCACACAGCTTTCCACTAAGAAATTATTACTGAATAAACTACTTTTCACGGACTCTAATTTAAGACATTTTAAAGAAAACATTCTTTGTATAAAACATCTGGTATGTGGTTGCTTCCATCTAGAAAATAGAATACAAAGTTAGGCAAAAGATAACGCAAGATTTAACTACCCATTCTTTCTTACCCTGCCACAGTTACAACCCTTTAATATAAAGGGATTTTCTAATAATCTCCTCTATTTATTTAGAGTTTAATTTTAGCAAACTAAAATGCTGCTTTTTAGCACTGATCAGCATTCAAACAAAATACTTTTTTATGTTTTGTCATTACAGTTCAACATAATATCCTGTGATATCCTGAAACAAATGTACCAAAATGTTGGTTTAAAATTTAAGTCCTGAATATTGAGCCTTTCGAAGTTAACAAATATCATCATTTGCCTAAAAGATCTGGATAAGATTGAAAAGATCTGCTATCTCTGAGGGATAAATAAAAATACGCTACTCATATCATTTGCCCCCCAAAATTAGTTAATTGATGAACCCATTATTTGCAAAATTCCCTTTAAAGGCAATGTTATCAGCTTTGTAGTCATACATAGCAGTTATGTTATACATAGATACCAGTTGTATTAGTTTTATGGTCACTCATAGCAGTTACCTTATACCATAGTGTACTAAAGGCTCTAGTTATGGACTGAGTTGACAGCAAATAACAGTATGTATGTGATAATTATCAACAAAATGCAACTGCAAATTTTGTGATAATGATCAAATGTTGATCACTAAGCTTTGGGGGTTATAAAATGCAATGTGACAGCTGAGCCCAATGCCATATAACTGTAATCCCAACACTTTGGGAGGCTGAGGCAGGAGGATCACAAGTTCAAGCCCTGCCTGGGGAACTTAGTGAAAACTTGTCTTAAAGTTTAAAAAAATTAAAAATAAAAAACTGGGGATATACTCTGTGATAGCGCCCCTGTAGGTTGACCCCCAGCATCACACACACAAAGAGATGAAGTATAACAGTGTTGCATAGTCACCGCTCATAGGTCCAACATCATCTGTGTATTAAGATCAATGCTTCTGCCTCTATGGCGTCCAGTCAGTAAACCCACTCAGCTTCCCTATCGTGAGATAACACTAAAGAAGTTCATTCTGGTGTTTACATCACTAAATACATGTGCCACTATTCTTTCCTTATTAAAAAAGTACCTAAATTATTGAAATAGAGACTCATAAATCTTTCCATATCGTCTATAAAGCATTAGCATAAAACTTCACATGAAGCAGTAACATTTTTTCCCACTCTATTATCCACTTTTGTTCAATCTTTAAAATATCAAGCATCATCTGAACTTATCTAAAATTGAATCTCTATGTGTTAATAAGCCACTTACAGTAAGAAACAGAGAATATTATTCAAAGGGCATTTTTTTTTTAATTTGAAAGAGAATAAAACAAAAGGGGCAGTACAGAGCAGATCAGAACAGGACAACATAGGCAACACAGTACATTAAGTCAACTGGACATCAACAGTATCTAACACCATATCTCTTACTCTGCTATAGTTGAGCATAGTTTCAATTACAATAATATCAAACATAACACAATAGTATTAAGCCATACATAGAGTGAAAGAATTGCAGGGCTTTCTGAACCAAATAACAGAAAATAATCAATGGGTACTATAATATCTCATTTTTGATAAAAAAGAAAAAAAATTGTTTGAACTATCACACATATTCAGAAGTCCTACCATGCTTTTTCTGTCCTACCACCATTGGTTCTATCTACCACACTGTGCCTCACTGGAACTTCAACATGTGTGATAGTTCAGGAGACGCTCTTGCTTCTGGTTTCCCCGCCCTGGCGTGGCCGCAGCTCCCCAGACCACAGTCCCTTTCCAGGGCGGCAGGCTGCTTACTGGTTGGCTCAGCGCCCTAAGTTCCAGCATGGCGCGGATCTCAGGAGACGCTCTTGCTTCTGGTTTCCCCACCCTGGGGTGACCGCGGCTTGCCAGACCACAGTCACTTACCAGGGCAGCAGGCTGCTTACTTGTTGGCTCGGCCCCCTAAGTTCCAGCATGGCGCGGATCTCAGGAGACGCTCTTGCTTCTGGTTTCCCCGCCCTGGGGTGGCCGCGGATCCCCAAACCACAGTCACTTTCCAGGGCAGCAGGCTGGTTACTGGTTGGCTCGGCGCCCTAAGTTCCAGCATGGCACGGATCTCAGGAGGTGCTCTTACTTCTGGTTTCCCCGCCCTCCAAAGAGCAATTTTTCTAAAAATATAAATGCATGACTCTTACAAGTATAAAGTGAACAAACAGAAAAATATTTTATTTAATTCTTTATTTAATGTGGAAATTAGTAATGTATTACAATGAACTTAAAGATTTAAAGAACTATACATATGTTGGTAACAGAGAATGGTAAAATGGATTTACAAACAGTTACAAAACTGACTTATCCATCAGGCAATAATCAACTGTATCCTCTCACATATATTTCTCTTGTATTTCAATGGCTAAGAATCACCTTGAATTTAAAGAGTTGTAAAATTGTTCAAAGATAATGAATGGTAGTGACAAGTAAGAAAGGTTTTGTTTGTTTGCTTTGAAAAAGCTAGCTTTGAACTTACTATGTAGCCCGGGCTAGCCTTGAACTCAGGGCAATCTTCCTGCCCCAGGTACCTGAGTGCTGGGATTACAGGTGTGTGCACCACACCTGACTATAAAGCATTGTAAAGAGGACACCAATGTGATAAGATGGCCCTTATGATTTCTACCTGTTTGTATTCCCATGACTGCGTTATGTGACATAACAACAGGGATTTTGCAGATGTAAGTAAGATTATTAATGAGCTGACCTTAAGACCAGCAGATTTAGCAGATGGACCTAATGTAATCACAGAAGCCCTTTGAGAGCACTCCAGCTGGTAGCTGGGAGGGGTTTGAAGCATAAGGAGGATCTGAGAGGCCGCTGCACAAAGATAGATGGGGCCTCAGGATCTGTTAATATCCTCTGCTGGGCAGAAATGCTCTCCAGTCAGTAGCCAGCAAGAAAACAAGAACTTCAGTCAGACATCTGGATTCTACCAACAACACAAAGGTGTTGGGAAGAGTAGTTTTCCCAGACTTCTCAGACAGGTACTGAGCCCAATTAACAACCCAATTTAGTTCTGTGAGACCCTCAGTGGAGAACCCAGTGAAAGTGGACCAGACAGCTGACCTGCAGATCTACACATGATCTAACACATGTGATCTAATATGTCATATGATCTAACACATGAAAGGTATTTAAACTGCTGTTCGTGGACATTTGCCACATAGCAACAGAAAACCGATACACACAATTTTACACCCTTTGTCCAGTTCACAAATACTTGTAGCACAATATATTAATAAAGTTGTTAAATGTATTTTTAAAAACAATCGTCCATCCTTTGGAGATTCTTTCCTTGATTCTGGTTTGAGTTCTCATTCACGCCATGAGAAAGCACAAAGATTTGGAGACTCAAGGTCATACTTGTGAGGTAAACTGGAAGTTATTAGATTTAATGTTCATGGAATCCACAGAAGGAGCCAGAACACACATTCCTCTCCACGTTCTGTGTTTGAAACTTCATAAACTCTGGTTTTAAGAGTAGCTGAAGTCAGGCATGGTGTAGCGCGTCTGTAATCTCAGCTTTGTGGGAGGCAGAGGCAGGAAGAGCACAAGTGCAAGCCTAGCCCAAGAAACCGAGTAGTGACTCAGGAGACCTTGTCTCAAAATAAAAACTAAAAAGGGCTGGGGAAATGTGAGAGCTCAGTGTGAAAGTCCTGGGTTTAATCCCTAGGACTGAAAAAAAGAAAAAGAAAAGAAAGAGTAGCTATTGGTTTTTCTAAACAGTGCACTGCATTGTGAATACTTGTTATAAAAGCAAAGCACTGGTGAATATAGTGACTGAAATCCTGTCCTGGAGAGAAGGCAGCTTTCTTTCTGTCACCTGCAGAGGCGCTGGAATGAAAGCATAATCATTCTAAATCAAATGTGCCAGGGTTGAGAGGGTTCACCCTGCACTGCTGGGCGTCTGGGAGCAGGAAAACAGAAACAGGAAATGTTGGTGATTGAGCTGGCGTGTGCCGTGCGGTTTCTGTCCACGCTGGCAAGACCTTGCGGTGGGGAACGCACAGCTGTCTGCCTCGCCCTGCCCTGGGCCGAGGGAGCCGGAGGAGAGAATCTGAGTGGGACATGCAGGCGTCTTCACGTTCTTCAAAATGAACGCGTCCCATCCTCGTTTCCACAGCTTCCGAAGCTGTGGTCTAATTCGTGTTCTTGAAAAATCATGTAGACGTTTCCCGTTCATTTTAAAATTTTTGTTATTCTCCTCCACTACCTTGGGGCATTAGATAGCATGTTGCAAAGAGGATTATCTTTTCTTTCTTTTCTTCTAGGCAAACATGAAGTGAAACAAAAATAAAGGTACAGCATTTTACTTACTGATTAAAGCCTCTCTTTGTTCCTCATTTCTCCTCCAACTTTCTTACCCGGGAATCTGGCAACATTACCAGTTTCTGCCATCAATATAAACCAGTGTCCATGAGGTAGAAGTAATAATGAATACGTATTTGTGACCTAACACACCAGTTTCAGATTTCCAAAATAAACCTAGGGAATGCTTTTATTTTATACCATGCTTTAACACACACACACCCATACACACACAAACACACACACGTGCTAGTTGATCCACAGAAGGGTGCCCTGTTGTAAACACTCTCGACACACTCCTGCTCCCCTCTTTTTACAATTCTATTCAGTAGAAGCTGTGTATACAAATCACTCCTGCACATTTATATAAACCAAAACACTTGGGCACGTACTGGGAGAACATTTTTAGTTCAAGAAATCCTTTATTGATTTATTTTATAGCATAGATAATTATTCTTAGATACCATCTCCTTTGGAAGCATTGTACCTGGCATAATGAAGCACTGAATCACTACAGAGGCAAAAAGCAAACTTAGGAAATCACACATGGAAGGCAGAAAAAAGTGTTGGGTATTTTTCTCTTAATTAGTGTTTAGGGAAGCTGGGCATGGTGACAAATGTCTATAATTTCAGCTACTGTCATGGCTGAGTCAGGGGGACTGAAAGGTCAGGCCCAGCCTGGACTTCACAAGACCCTGTCTCAAAATAAAAATAAATAAATAAATAAATAAATAGGCTAGGGACGTAGCTCAGTGTGAAGGCCTTGGGTTCTATTTCCAGTACCACAACATATAAAAAAATAAATAAACTCAAGGGGGTTGGATGTATAGCTCAGTGGTGAAGCATATATGTAACATGGAAAAGGCTCTTGGTTCAATCCCCAGCACCCTCCCCCTCCCCCAAATAAAACAAAATTTGAAATCCTTGGCAAGAATATCTAGTTCTTTTTTTTTTTTTTTTTTTTTTTTTTGGTACTGGGGATTGAACTCATGACTCCCTGCTTGCAAAGCAGGCGCTTAAGCCACTGAGCTAAATCCCCAGCCTGAATATCTAGTTCTTATCGGTTGTAATGATGTCAGTTAGAAAGTAAACCAAGAAGAAGGTATACTATGTTTATCCACGTCTAACCAGACAACTAACACAGAAAAATTCCTAAGTTGCTCATGTGAAGGTCAAAATTAATTCTATGCTATTTTTGGGATAGTGCATACAATACCTATTGTATAATGAACTATGTTTTTATGTTTTAATTTTGGAAATTTGCTTTGCCTTCAAAAGCAAAAATGCAGCGGAGGGTAAACGGCATGTAGTAGTTTCCTACTGGCACTATAACAATGTACCCCACGCTAAGAGGCTATCAAGCAACACACATCTCTCATCTTACAGTGGTGGGGGCCAGCAAGTCAAAAATTCTTTGGGCTAGACTAAAATCAAGGTGTTTCCTTGTGTTTTCCACTTCTGAGGGTGGCTCGACCCTGCCAGCTACAGCATTTCTCCTGCCTCCGTATCCTTCATCATCTCCCGTCTCCGACTTCCCTCTTTGCTCTTATAAGCACCCCTGTGGTTGTGCTGGGCCTGCCCAATAATCCAGGATATTTCTCCCATCTCAAAATGCTTCATGCCATCATAGTTCCAAAATTCCCTTTACCATGTACGTTAAGACAGTCACAGTTCTGAGAATGAGGACCTGGGGCATTCTGGGGTCCATTATTCTATCACGCTATAGGATAATAGTGTCAAATTTATTATATTTCTTCTTAATCTCAGTGCACAACCTAAATGACTAAATTCTAATCTTTGAAAGAAAAAGTAATCTATAACAATGTTTACTTGGCATTTATTGAACACTTTTTTCAAGTATTATGCCAAGTACTTTGTGTGTATCTACATATTTCATCCTTAAACAAACTTATAATATTAATTTTATCTCATTATACTTGTGAAAATATTGAAAAACAGAGTATTAAACTATTTGCTCAAGTTTCCAAATCCAGCAAGTAACAGGGACAGAATAACCCCAGAGCTTACTGTCTTAACTGTTTTCTATTCTAACCTCTCCAGAACTCCACAATGGTGTTTGAGTCTCTTGTGAATAATAAAGTATACTTAACAGTACCTCCAGTTATCAACCAAAATATGACTACATAAACTAGAGTCATATTTTAGACTGAAGTTAAGGTGATAGCTCTCCTTAGAAGTTTGCCTTGTCTGTAATTGACAAGCACATGAGCAATGTTATTAGATCAACTCTCTGTGGGTTAAATATGTTCAGCTCAGTGGCATTATTCACTATAGCCAAGGTATGGAATCATCCTAAGTGAATATATATACTTCAATACCCTTCAGCCTTAAAAAGGAAGGAAATTCTGTCATTTATGATAACGTAAAGGATGTTATGATGAGTGTAATGAGCTCAGAAGAAAAAGACAATTACTATATGTTGTGGTTCATTTAAATGTACCCCAAAAGCCAAAGTAACCAAGACACTGTGTGATCTCACTTATACCTACAAGCAATCTAGAAAATTTGAACTCATAGTAGAATGGTGGTTGCTAGAGACTCAGATAGGGGAAGATATTGGTCAAAGTATACAGTTGCAGTTACACAGGATGAATGTATTTTAGAGATCTAATGTGAGGAGCACAGCATGGTGAATATAGTACCAATAATTACATTAGTGAAGATTGCTAAGAAAATAGATCTCTAATGTTCTCAACATACACAATAACTGTAAGGTGGTGGATATGTTTATTAGTTTGGTTCTAGCAATCATTCCACAAGATATGCATGGATACCAAAACATCATGTTACGCAACATAAATATATACAACTATCAATTATACCTCAAGAAAAAAAATGTATATATGAAAATTCAAGATTCTTAAAACCACCTTTGCACTATGTGTGTACACGTATCTATTAGGTATAAATTTTTAGAACTTCAATATTTGAATATTAAGTATTTTAATCAGAAGGTTTTCTTTTTGATGCTACTCTGAGAAATTAAGATAAAGTGCATCTGAGGAAGAGTCAGTATAAAAAAATTCTTGTTAACTACATGTACCCAAGACAGTAGCTCTCCTAGAGAGTAGACCAAAAATTATATCTTGTCCAAATATTGCCCACAGTTTTAAATTTATAACACTTTCACTAGCAAAGTCACATTTTTCCTTTTTAAAAAAATTGTACCCATGTTATAATTAATTATCAATGCAACTTTTTATTTCACTTTTATCTCATTTAGCTTCTTGAAGCTATATTAAAACTAAAACTACAGCAAATAGTAGAATGTACCATAAACAGTATGCACTTAATATTTGTTGATGGAAAGAAGAAGGGAAAGAAGGAAGATAGTGAAGAAGGAAGAAAGGGGGTAAAATAATAAAAGAATGCTCATCACTAATTTGAGGCCTGAATAGGGAAGAGTATGCATAGGTATCATAGTCACTTTCTGGCCACTGGGACACAATATCTGACACCCATACATTAAAGGAGGAGAAATTTATTGTGGCGTATGTTTTTGGTCCACAGTGTCAGCTGCTTCTAAAGAAGGAAGGCATGGTGGAAGGCCCTGGGTAGAGGGGAAAGCTGCTCACACCATGGAATCCAGGAAGCAGAGTGAAGAGGGTAGTGGAGAAGGAGATACACTTCCAGGTCACACCTCCTCTGATAAGGCGCCACTTCCTAATAGCACACTTAGCTATAAAGTCCCATGATTCCATCATCTCTCCAAAGCCCACCTATGAGGGCATGAGGCTTGGAGGGGACATCTTGACATAAACCATAACAGCGAGTGCATGTGAAAACTAAAAATGAGACAAAAGCAGTCAGATGCTTTCTGAGTTTGTAGCTGTAAATCAGATGCACCACAGGCAATGTAAAGAAATAAAAAGTGCATTGACTTAACTCTCTTGGGATGGAAGGTGGTCCAAGCTGTCCAAGGTGGTATAACTTTGTAAAGTATTTATTGACCTGGAAGGAAGAGAGAAAAGTAAAATACTTCAAGGTAAGAAAAGCATCCAGTTGGAGAAGGCAAGAAAATATGAGATCTTTGTATCAGTATTAAAAAGACTTACTAGGATGGAGCACCTACGGTAATCACCTTTGTAGTTTTCTTCCTCATTGAACTATTGAAGAGTAAGCAAAGTGAAAGCATGAATTGTGTCATTTATCTTTGCAAAACATTCCCATTCAGTAAGTGTTTAATAGATGAAACATGGTGTAAAGAGATATAGGCCATGAAAAAATAAACCAAGGTACTCTGGTCATAGAATGACCAAAATGAGGTCACTAGGATAACTGTCACAGAGAAATCAATGCAAGCCTAAGACATCAAAATACCAAAAGCAACCCATCCTGAGAGAGAGGAGTGTTCTTTTCAGATAAAGTGGGTTGTGCAGAGGCTAGAATGTTTGAGGCAACACAGTGTATTCCAAGAACTACCTATAATTTGGTATAAAGGCATAAAGAGTAGAATAGGATTTGGGTTAGTGAGGCTGAAGTGGGGAGAGTTTGGGTCTTATCCCAAGATTAGTGGAGAGTAATTAAAGTAACCAATAACCTTAACTGGAGCAATTCCCTAGTTGTCTAGCAATTGAATTATAAAGGGGTCATCTTGAGGAGTCTTCTAGATTCTGAAAGAAGTCACCGGAATGCTTTAGGAAAAGCTCAGGGAGTCCTTGAGTCAGTTGCACTTCCAAAGAGAATGGAGAGACAATGACAAAGTAGGAAGGTGAGACTAAATAAGAGATCAGGTAGAGTTACGGACATCTCCAGGGTTTCAGGCAACGCCAAATCAAACGAAAAAGAGCAGAAAGACACTGGTGTTACGGGTGAGTGTGTAAAGATTATAGTTCTAGGGTTTGTTTTGTTTATTGCATTGTTAGTTTTATTTGTTTTTCTCTGATTTTCTATTTTTTTTAAATTGTAACAAATTGCATTCTTTGAAGTGCTAGCTTTGCACCAGGCACTCTTTTTGATGACTTACATGTAATTGTGAACTTCAAATGAGATGCTGTACGTAAAAGTTGTGTGAGAAAGCAGAATGCACAACGCTGTTGTGGAGATTCACATTAATGTGGTCTTTTTCTACCTATTTACCATATGCAGACAGACATCAGCATTTTTCCCTCTAAAGAAAATCACATTTGTAAAAGGGAGGGTAGGTGAATGGGGAAAAAGGGAGGGTAGGTGAATGGGGAAAAAAGAAGCAGCAAGTTATAACCTGTACAGGTACAAATTCCCTATGATGGATGTTATTACTATGTATATCTATGTACCAAAAAAATTAAAAGGAAAACATCCTGAAAAAGAACTTTAAAATAAATTAACGAACCATCAAGTATTTCTCTCTTTTAAATGACTTAGTGGAACTGTATTTAAAATACTTCTAAAATAGTGCCTCCCTACACAGCTAGTCTAGTGAAACGAAAGTGTGTCCTATTAGTTAAAAATGTTTTATTGATTTAACATGGAAAATATTTGATGGACTGATTATTTGTCTATTTATTTAAACAGTGCTGAGGATTAAGCCCAGGGCGTGCTAGCAAGCACTCAAACACTGAACCCCACCTTTAGACCCTTGAATAAGATTTTAAGGGATCACTTCTGACTTTTGTACAGTTCTCCTGAACAGGAATCTCTTTTCACGGACATACGATGGATTCTTAACAAAAGCCTGATCGCCATTAGTTACTCACTTGTAGCCCTCTGTCAAGACAAGCGTCTCTGTGTAGCAGGAGCTCCTTCCTCCTGTCTGCCTTTGGAATCCTGCGATCTGCTCTGGAGGATGGACAGTTTTCATCACTCTGGTTCTAGCACGCCTAGGACCACTATGCTTCAGGTTGCCCTCACAAACTGCTCGTGGGGCTTTAAACTATTCTCTCTTCTTTTCAATTAAATTGGCATGCCATTAAGTAAGTTTTTTGGCATGGAATAAGAATTTCCATAATACAAAAAAAAATTTGAAATACAAATGAAATACTGCGTACGAAAATAATGTATTTCACGTTTTTTCACACCTGAAGGCAAAAGCCATGAACTTCCATTAATGTAGCAAACACAATTATCTTTTGTAATTGAGTCTTTAGGAATGCAAATGAACAGGAAAAAAGGCTAATAATATGTATTTAAGATTTAATAAGCGGCAAAGTACAGTCAATTGAAAGATAATATGTGAACTGTTTATAGAGTAGTAGAGGAAAGAATACTGAATTTAGAATCAAAGACCAATATTTAAGTTCTGGCATTATTCATGGGATTTTTCTCAAGGTCCTAATCAATGCTCAAAAAAAGACATTTATGTATTTCTATACATTAAAGAGATAATAAACATTTTAAACTTATGAATATTACAATGAGCCACAAAGATTCATGTATCATGTTTAAAGACACATTGATGGTATCAACTCTATGTCAATATTTTTAATGAAATTTATGTAGAAATCATTAAACTGACCACGTTTTTGCTCTGTCTCCGTCTCTATCTGTAGCCCACATTGGTCTCAAACTTGAATTCTGCTTTAGATTCCCATATGCTGGTGACAACATATTTTCTCAATATATCAGTGAAGTATCAGAACTAGGTATTTGTCATTACTCTAATTTGCATGAGAATAATAGCAACGATTTTCCAATTGCAAATCTTACCTTTATTTTTGATACTGGAGATCGAACTCATGACCTTGCTCTTGCCAGTCAGGCACTTATGCAGCTGAGCTAAATCCCTGGCTCCAGACCTTACTTTGAAACATGATACATTCTAGACATTTTCATTAAACATACTGAGCCTGGCACTGACATCACATTTACAAAGTGCCATCTACTTTACTATTTAGCTTGGGAGGGAAGTAAAACCTGTTAGACAAAACTTCCATGCGTCTCTTCACTAACACAGAACAAGCAACACTCTGATCCAAAATTATTTCCACTTTTAACAATTCTCACTACGAAAATGATTACATTATGCAGCTTATTTGTACATTTTCTGCCACTCCCCAGTGTTGTGCAGACTGCAGGGAAGCAGAGAATTTGTTTCACTCGCTGTTGTGGCCCTGTCTCCTGACCCTGTAACATCACATGCTGTTGGATTAGTGGGTTTCTTTCTGCTGAGAATTGTGTTATTTTAACATGTGTTTCTCGCTTCTCAGGCTGATTGAATTAGATAACAATACTTAAAAATATCTAAATGATGCTTCCTAAATATCAATGTTCTCCAGGCTTCCCTGATGTAAGTTAAATTGTCGAGTAAGTTTATGAACTATTCTCATTTTATACGTAAGGATACAGAGGTAGAGAGAAGTGGAAAAGCAAACTGAAGTTATTTATCCAGAGTGGCTGCATCTGGATTTTAAGCGAGCCAGGATGGCTCAAGTTTCTGTGACGTTAACTATCACGTTGAAGGCTTTCCCACATGTTTGTCTTACAAGTCAGAGAGCTGAGGTAGGCAACCTGGCCTGAAAATTGTACCATTTTCTTTTGTATGCCGTGTACTCATTCTGTTTATGTTTTCATTGATTTAAAGGTGTCTTTTCATAATCTTTATTACTGTCATAGAGAATAAATACAAAAAATTACAGAAATGTATTTAATACCAGCTATTATTAGGGTTTTTAAATTGCACATGGTTAGAGCTAAAGAAGCCCTTAAATGCCACCCCTTTTCAAATTTATCACTTAACTAATGAGCCTTGGACAGAACAATGACAGGTCGTGGTCATTGGAATATTAGTAATCATCATCCCAGTTCGAGGCTCTTTTTTTGCAGTTAGAGTGCTTCCACATGAGTAGTTGAGAGACCAAAATTTTCAACTGCTGCCTCTCTTGCTTGTCTTTTGCTAATGAGGCATGCGTGCTAGGGAGACAGGCACCCTATAAATAAGAAATGGAACAGAAAATAAACTCTATGGAAGGGAGGCAGGTAATATTCTCTTCTTGTATTTAAAGATGAAGCTGTTCATCTTCAACAGATTTTTCAGAAACAATGGGAAAATCTATTTCAACATCATGTAGCAATACACATTTTCAGCTTTCAAGATTAAATTTATGGTGTGAGCTAGTGTTCTACTAGTTGTTGAAATAAATAAACAAGCTACGCATGCTGTAATTTTACTTTTCACTTGAACTAGATAACAGAATTGGATTTAAAAGATTTAAGATCCACATGTTAGATTTTTGTAAAGAATATTATTTGTTGTTTGTTCTCTCAGGAGATATTTATTACCTACCAGTACAAGGCCAAGTACTGTTTCATGTGCTACATAGAGAGTGTTGAGCCAGTTAGACGATACATGTAAACAGCATATTGTCAGGAATGAAAGAGCTGTCAGGAAAGATAAAATAGGACTGTGGGGATAGGAACTTTGAGTGGCTGATCTCAGCTGGCCCCATTGAGGATGTGACATGGCAATAGAGTAGGTGATAAAGGATAGATCTGCAATAAAATCTAGGGAAATCATTTTCCAGAGAAACGAAGGACACACTGTGAGGCTCCAGAAGATGAGACTATGTCCACCAAGTTTGAGAAGCTGAGGAAGTGAAAGGAGATCATCACCTTTTCAGGCAGCTAATGTGGAGAAAGACATAGGACTTTGTAAGAACCTTAGAGTTTGTTATAAAATGAAAAATCCATTTTGAATAATGCAGTGTCATAAACTAAATGATCTGTCTTATTCTCATAGCGGAACTGGATTAGTCTCGTGAGATGGCCAACTTTATGGGTCAATCTGCCTAGCCTAAGGGAAGTCCAAATAACTTGTAAACCATACTCATGGGTGTTTCTGTGAGGATATTTTCAAAAGAGACCAACATTTGATTACATGGACTGACTGAGGAAGATTACCTTACCTGCTGTGGACAATCATCCACCCTTTGAGGGCCTATATAGTATAAAAAGGCAAAAGAGGGGTGAATTTTCTTTTCTGCTTAATCTAGAACATCATCTTCTCTACTCTCAACCACTGATGTTGTTCTCAAGCCTTTGAAGTAGCACCTGGAGTCTCAAGCACTGGGGCCCCAGCTGCATGGGCATCCAGACATGGACAAAGGCCTGTACCACTTACTTCCACCCTTACTTCCACCCTTTTTGGCTTGGCATGAGAATATCCCAGTTTTCCTGGCCTCCAGGTTAGAGGTGGAAGATTGTAGAACTTAGTCTCCGTCACCATGGAGCCAATTCCTCAAGACAAATCTCTTTCTATTTATCTCTGTATGTCTTATGACTTCTGTCTCACTGGATAATCATGACTGGTATACTTGATCCTACATTTTATAAATGAATATAACATATAAGAAATAATCATACTTGCAGACCAGAAATGATGAGGAATTCTTGAAAACAAAACAAAGCAAAAAAAAAAAAAAAAGGAAAGAAAGAAACAATTGGCAGCAAATTGGTAAAGAAGTCAGAAACAGTAAAGCAGATGAGAGCTCCTGGACAAAGAAATTAGCAAATGAAAAAAAAATCCCCAAAAACAAAGTTGGGTTCAAACATTTGGAGCAAACTCAAATAGTCACATGGGAGCCCTGGAGGATCGTCTCATCTCAGGATCAACAAATGCAAAGAGAAGCGGACCATGGAAATTAATTTAACTGCTTTCAGATCACTTGAGGAAATTACATCTCTCACCCTCTTTGACAGCCTGTGCGTTCAGAGCAGCTGCTCCTGACTGCTTTTGGCTTAGGAACACTTCAAAAATTTCTCTCTCAATAAAGTGGGGTTGGAGCTCCTGGATTTGGTATTTGCAGGAGATGCCAAGGAGAACTCCTCCAGAGACACAAGGAGGAAGGAAAGAAAGCTTGTCAAAGAAGCTTGACACAAAATACTTTAAATCTTCCACTCTTGGCACAAAGCCCTCCTTACATAGAACATTGCAAGTATCATTCATTAGCTTTCTCATTTATACTGAAGGGTATTTCACTTTTTTACACACATTATCTATTTACCTAAAGTTATTGTTATGGTTTAGATCTCAAATTACCTCCTCCCAAATCTCATGTGTTCAGAGGTGGGGCTTTCAGAGCATAATTGGATTATAGGGTTCTATTCACATGGGTGGATTGACCTATTGATGAATTTTTGAATGTGCCCTTCAGCAGTGGCCCTAATGGGAGGAGGCAGGTCACTGAAGCCACACCTTTGGAAGGTCTATCATTACATCTCTCCCTCTGACTCTTCTTTGTCTCCCTGATTTATGGCTAAAGGTGAGACACTTAGCTCTGCCTCGCCCTCCCAAACATGATGTTCTACCTCATCACAGACCTAAGAACAGTGGAATCAACTGATCCACGGACTGAAACATCTGGATCCCTAAGCCAAGATAAATCTCTCCCTCAGGTTATACATGACAAGAATTTTGTCTCAACTGCAAAAAGCTGCCTAATCTGGTGAGCCTCCCATCCATAACCCTGGGGTGTTGGGCAAGGGGTGGAGACGGAAAAAAGTTCTGAAATATTTGAAATAAAATAAACATATGATAAAATAAGGAATGAGAAACTGACATCAGACCTCTATTGTCACTAATTCTTTTGCTAGAATATAGTTGATGTGATATCTTCAAAATTGATATAAAATTCCATATTTCAAGTCTATCTTGAAAATTCAGAAAGTTCTACAAGGTCTATCTATTTTCTTGGCACCAAGTGATTAGAATCCATAGAATCAAAACTGTTGTTTTGGGATCCATGGCAATATTTAAATTAGCATGCATCAGAATCACCGAAGGGCCAGGTGAAGGTGGAACCCACACTCCCAGGGTGCTGATCAGTAGGTACGGGGCAGAGCTGATGATGAGTTAACCAAGTGAATGTGGGTGCTGTAGGTCATGGGTCCATACTTGGAGAACTGTTGGATTAGACCACATTCTCCAGCCACCATTATTCCTCAACTTTATGGATCACTAATACCCTTTAGCTGGCTACTATTTCAGTTTGTGATTCCTGCTTTAAATCCTACGTGCCATCGCTTTCCCAGTTAGTAGTAAGCATCTCTCCTTTTGAAAAAGCTCAACCTTCCAAACTAAGTATTTGAGTCTATGACATAAAAGTAACCTTTGTTTTCTGGAAGCATGTTTTCTTGTTTTCTGGAAGCATGTTTTCTTGAAACCAAACAAATTGAAAGTTACTAATTGGAGAACAAATGTTATAATGAACTTCTTTTATATATCCCATGAAATGGTTTAAATATTTGTATTTTCCCAAATTCACATAGTAAAATAGTAACCTCACAGAGATGATGAGGAGAGGATTTGTGAGGTGACAGGATTATGAAGGTACATCTCTCAAACATGGAATTAGTGCTTTTATAAAAGAATATTAAGAGAACTTTCCTCCTTCCTCTTCAGAATACAGCTAGTACGCACCAGCTATGAAGAATGGGCCCTTACCCTATCCTGAATCTAAAGGTACCTTGATCTTGAACTTTAAGATCAGATAATATATCAGGTCAGGTGATAAAACACTTGCTGGCCCTTTTTTGCCAGACTTGTGAAAAATAAATTATTATTGTTTATAAATAACCCTGTTCAGAGTATTTTTGTTGTAGCATCTCAAACAGACCAAAACATTCCAGTTAATTTTTATCTATATGAAGTTGTATATGCCATTCTGTAGTTCTAGATACAACTGTATTTTCATGGTCTTATTTTCCCTCTTATCAGCAACTGTGCCTTGGGTGAAAAAGTACATTTGTTTATATCTCAGCTTCCTTATCCACAAAAATGAAGATGGAATGCTAATGGCATCCTCTCAGGATACGACATTAGTGAGGATTAATTGAGCTGGTAATCTTGAAGCTCCTAGCTGAATGCCTGGTGCTCAAATTGATGACTATGAAACTGATCATTCCAATAAAGGTCATATTGTCCAGTCTTGATTTTGGGGGCTTTAGATGTATTAGAAAATGTATATTTATATTACTATAATACAAATAACAAGTGTTACTGAATTATTTTTGTATAAAAGGATGCCTGGGTTTCTCCCTTTGCCAGAGGCATGTATAACACTGACGTGAGTAATTCTAATAATGATGGGAAAGTCTGGAATTGCATAATAGAGTGCAAATCTGTAAAATCTGTAAAAATTTGGGGAAAAAAGGAAATGGCAAAAATACCATGCAGAGCTTGGCATAAAGCAACAAAAGCTAAGTTGGTGACTTTATTTTGCATTATGCAAACCAAACTTTATGAACATCCAGGTTTCTCCCTATTCTGTCTCTGATAGAAAAGTAGCCAAAAGAGTGAACCTGCCAATAAACAATAGATAAGCAAGGCCACTTTCAGTAAGCTGGAGAAATTTTTCAAGTACTTCTGTCCATAATGTACACATATGAATTCTCTGAAATACAGCATGTTTTTTTTTCATTTTACCTTGTCATTACTCTTAATGGGGTAACAATTTATAAGTTTATGTGAATAGTGATATTATACTTGCACTCTTCCTTTTAAAGCATTTTAAATCTCATTATGCCTGTAAATCTGGGGAGAGATGCCACACTTAGCTTCCAAAGGATACTTTGCAAAACAAAAGTAATTATAAGTCTACCTAACATTTTATTTTCCCACATTGCCATGTTTTTAAAAAGATATAATTCAAGGTTTTTCAATAAACCATTTGTGTTTAATATTTTAGTAATTAAATAGGGTTATGTGAAAAAATATAACTGCACTAAAGATATTTTGCTTCCTAGACTTAAATAGTACTTAAAAATAGACTTAAAAAGGCATACAGTTCATAAGAATTAGATAATGACTAGTTAACTCACCCCTTATAGAAATTTTAAGGAAGTGTTTTTTAAGTCATTTCTTAGTGGACATTGCAAATGAGTAGTTTCTGGTTTAAAGAAACAAATGAAAACCAGCAAATGACCTAGAAGAATACTAATGAAGGTATTGGAAGACCTGAACCACACACTTGGCTCTACTAGGTCAACTTAGTAAGTCACGTCTGCTCTACAGCTTTAGTTTTCTCATCAATGAACTGAATATTAAAACAAAAATTTCTAAAGATCCCTCCAGTGGTAAAAATATTTTAATAGTAAGAAAATGGTAAATATTTAATGCTCATTGTAAAGGAATATAAACTGACGTCTCTAAAACTGAGTAATTTCATTGAAAAAAAAAGAGTTAATATTCCTGTTGGGAGATCTCAAAAAGCAGAGTGGGTTTAAGATGACAGTAATTGGTGACAGGATGCATCAAAGGACAGATCTTTCACCATTTAAAATAGCGAAGAGGAATACAATTTTAGAGGACTGTAAAATCCTTACCCACTTTAGAAATTCGTTTGTGTGCTTACTTACTGACATAAGATGCAGAATTACTGCTTTGAGCTCTGTTTTTTCTTTTTTCATGGGTTAGTCATGGTGGACTCCCCTGGGAGACACAGGCCCAAACTGAATGTGACTCTGGTAGTGAGGTTCAAGGAGTTTCCATGGGAGTCACGCTGCTTACACATCACCACCCTGGGGTGGGTTTTCAAGGTCATTTCATGGTTTGAAGGCAGAATTTGGGAATTAAACAGCATAAAGAGAAATTAAGAACTTCAGTGTACTTATACATAATAAAGGAGTATTTATAGGCAAAACCTTTTTGTTTTTCAAATGTCTGCTTGTTTGTCTGGAGTTATACAGATGAGCATTTTTCTTACAGAAGATCTTAGTCAACAGAGTTTGAAAAACATTCTTAATAATGAAATAAGGGCTGGGAATGGTGGTGAATGCCTATAATCCCAGCACTCCAGAGGCTGAGGCAGGAGGATGGTTGCAGGTTGCAGACCAGCCTGGGCTACACAGTGAGCTCAAGGCCAGACTGAACTGCACAGAGAGACCTTGTCTCAAAAAAAAGAGGATAAGCATGGCTAAATCAGTGATAAATACAAGATCCTATATGACTAATTCATTATGGTCCTGTTGTCTCATTAGACTCAATCATAAATCCAAGACATAAAATTCCACATTCTCTAATCCTACATGTTAGAATCTCAAAAGGTCAAAAATCCTTAAAGTTAAAATCTTGAAAACCTCAATCTCAAAAAGGAATAAAACTGACATAAGAGGAATAGAACCCAAATTGCAAGGAAACGATTGCTACACAATATAGCAACTTCAAAAAAACATCAGTTTAAAATGTATCATCTGTTTGTATAGGCATTCCTTACAGCTGATGACATTCTAGGAACTATTAGTGATTTAAGGATGAATTTGCCTAAAGAAGCCAACAAAAGCACCTGCTTGGCAAGTGCAAGGTCCTGAGTTCAATTCCTAGTACAACAACAACAACAAAAAGCAAAAAATGTCAGATAGGTTTAAAACTAATTACTGCATAGTAGGGTGTGAAGATGATTATGCAATGGTGTTACTTTTGGGGCATCGGTATAATTTTTTCCAAATCTGGATGAGTGTATTAAGAATGAATTTCTCTTTACTCAGAACACCATGGATGTGCAGAAGACAGAAAAGCTTAATAGAGAGAATGCTCATATTCATATATATCTAATAGCAGAAGAGTTTCAAAAAACAGCACCATATAGTAAACAGATGTGACCACATTCTCCAAAGACAGCTATGTTCTAAAAGAATGAAAGCAACAATTCATTGTGATGCAAGACTTCAAAATATAAAGCATGATCATGAAAATAGGAGCGCTCTTTCTGGACTGTCTTGATACAATGCAGTTGCCGGGAATCTGTCCCTGAAATTACGTACTTTTCATACATTAAAATTTCTTCTTATATCTCTCTTTCCTCTCTCGCTCCTGCTTCTGCTCTCTACTTCTACTTCTCTGGGGGTACTGGGATTGAGCCCAGAGCTTTGATATTGCGCTATAGTCCAGATCTTTTTATTGTTTATTTTGAGACAGGATCTCATGAAGTCAATAATGTACCTGAACTAGGCTAGAATTTAAGCTCCTCCTACCTCAGCCTCATAGAGTGCTGGGATTACAGGCAAGCACCACCATGCCCAGCTCCATTATTTTTGTATTTTTCTTTTTGAAACTTTTTCTCTACTGTTTTTAATTGTTAGTATTAATGCTTATGCTTTGCCATATTATGTATTTGATCTTCACATCACTTCTAGTACTGCACATGTGAATTGTGTAAAGACTTTTAAAGAGTTCCAATTCATGTTATGCATGGTGGGGGGAATTTGACTTCCAAAAATGCATTACCACAACATTGGCTTTGCATGTAAAACATTGTGCAAGTATGTAAAATTGTTGAAACTTCCTCAATAAATGAAGAGATGTTCTTTTTTCTATATCCATGTTTGTGAAAGATAAAATTTCTGGAGGCCTCAGCACTTTGACTGACTGTGTATACTGTGCTGATTCACTGTGGTTTTCAATCTTCTTATAAAATGCTCAGGTTGTCTATTACAGCATCTCAGATGACTATGGTTATAAAACTGTGGCTTCTAATTACCAATCATAGTGATGCAACTCTACATTTCACTTTGGGACGTATGTCATTATGAATGTGGTTTGTGAACTCATAGATATTATACCTGTGTGAATGCTAGTAATATATGTAAGTGTTTTTGCTTGCAAAAATATGTAAGCTGTTATGACCTATTTCATAGCATGGAATGGCTTATGAAGACTGCTATTGTATATTACACATAGAAATGTAAACAAATGCCTATAAAAAGTTCTTATAATTATTTTTTCCAGAATTTATTTTTGAGATTTTCATCTTTTTAGAATTTTAAGGATTAGAGAATTTAGAATTTAAGGAATTTTTTTAATCATTCAGGATTTCAGCATTTCAGATTATGGCATTCAGGATTGAAACTTTTAAGACTATGGTCCAAATCTTAGTCACATGCTCCTCTGACACACTGTGTTTAAGTATTTACCAAGTACCAGAACCCAGTAGCAAAGCGGAAAGTCTTTGTCAGAAGTACAGTAATTGTCTATAAAGAGATTGGCTTAGTTTGGGAATTCCAAGGACTATTGACTCTCCTAGAAAGCTTGCTAGTCTATGCAGCATCCTGATTAGACACAGCGGCTTCCAGCGTTGTGGTACCTGTTGGGTCACACACAGAGAACTGCTCGTGAAGCCATTTGTACAGAGTCTTCCCTCTGTCTTCCCTCTGTCTTCTGAGCACTACTGAAAGCTGGCAGATTTTCAGGCCACCTGGTGAAACGGTCAAAGCAGGACACCAAATATGGTAAAATCTGCCTCCAGACTCTACACAGCTCACCAGTAATGTGTCCTTTGCCCAGTTATTCCATGTCTTTGTGTATAAGTAGTGTCCCTTATGAAAGGCACATGAATGGAATTTTAAAACTACATTGTAATAATGGCTGTCATTTCAAAAGCAATTTTATGTATTCATATACATTTGAATATTTCAATTACTCTTATCATCTTATTTTTTATTTTCTGTTGATTCTTTGAATCTGATTTTTATTATGCATCAATGTTGAGTAAAATCTATGCGTCTACACAACAATTTACTGGAATCTGTGTTTCCTAATCAAGTGCGCTGGCAAATTCAGCATCATCTAGTTATATTCTCCTCATCTTAGTTTAGTTCTCTATATATTCTCAAAATAGTTTCTAATGTCCGACACAAGATTTTTGAGATTTTTGCATGAGTGCTCTCTTCCTGGGTGTGAACTTGGATTGTACCCTCAAATGTGTTGGGATGTAAATTTATTAAATTTTGATAACATGAGAATCAATTGGCCTCCTTTTAGGAAACAATTAATTAAGTGAATGACAGTGTCCTGTAGTTAGAGGAGGAACTGGTCAGTCAGTAAAGAAGAGACAACAGCAGAAGTGGAAGAATAGAGGATTGCTCCAGTAGGAAAGGCTCAGGTGCAAATTTCAAAGCTTTATAGTTAATCTTCTTATTTTATTATGCATCTACATTTTTATTCTCAGGGACCTATTGCTCCAGATCAACCCTGGTTACATGAGAAATCTTTCAGTACAAACTCTGAAACTGATTGTGAGCTGTACTAACATTTGTTACAAAGTTAGGAAATTCTTTCACTATGATGACAGAAATTTGCCTCGATGTCTGTCTTTTTGGTCTTATGGTGGCTCCCATCTTCCAAACTAATCAGAATGTGACATTCAATAATTGGTTTACTGGTTTCCCAATGATGTTCTATTTGCTGGAACAGAGCAACAAAAGTTAAGAATGTATATTAGGAATTCAGAATGCATTAAATTCAGTGAATTTGTTAAGAAGTTAATGTGTACATAGCAGACTAGACACAAGTGAAGATAGAATTCATGAACAGGAAAGTAGAACTGAAGATTACACTGAAAAATGTTATACAACAAGTCAATGAGATGAAAAATATAGTAAACTGTTCTGGTATGCATCTCATGCAAGTTTCAGATTAAAAAAAGTGGTAAGAATGGTAAGAAGATGTTATGGTTGCGAATTTCCAATGTTGAAAGATAACAAAACCAGTGTTAGGAAGCCAAGTGATTCTATACCAAAGAGGATGCACACTTTTTCATAATATAATTATATAGAACAATTTTTTTAAAATTTAAAATTTATAAAATATCTTTGAAACTTCTATAAATAAATTATACATTACCTATAAGATAATAGGAATTAGAGGTAATCACTCCCACTACATGGCAATAAAAAAGCCAAAAGACTTAAAGAAATTATGTCTTCACATACTGGAAGAGATTGCATTCCCAATGAAATATTTTCTCAATTTTGACAGTGATATAAAAAAATTTATATAAACAGCCTGTTAATTTAAGATAGAGATAATGGCAGATCCCTATAATCAGTCTCAGCACTTGAAGAAGCTGAAGCAGGAAGGTCTCAAGTTTGAACCCAGCCTGGGCAATTTGGCAACTTAGCTAGAATCACAATAAAAAATATAAAAGGGCTGAGGTTATAGTGTACTGCAAAGGTCCTGAGTTCAATCCTCAGTACTGCAAAATAAATAAATAAGCTAATTTTAATGCTAACACATATTTCTGGGGGAAAGTTCTAAACAGGGTACCCAAGACAGATGGCAAGTGATTTAGGAAGGAAGCTATATGATTCAAGGACTCATGAATAAAAAAAATTGAAATGTGAATAAATACTACCAAACAGTGACAATATAGAATAGCAATAATATTTAATTTGTGGGTTAAGAAATAAATAAAATACAACCAAAACATGATAGGAGTGAAAATATAGGATATTTGAGTCAGATAGTAACTACAAATAAGCTGATTTTGAACCTATGAAAATAGACCAAAATTTCCAGGAAAAATGTCTGAATTAGGATGAATTAAAATGTTATCATGCAGTGGCATAAGTGCCTCCCTGGCAAGTGTGAGGTCCTGAGTTTTATCCCTGGTACAAACAAAACAAAACAAAACAAAACAACAAACTAAAATGGTATCACAGTTTGGGTCTCAATGTCCCCCCAATCATAGTTGGAGATTTTTCAGAGATGGTTGAATCTGGAGTATGTGATTGCTTCATGATGCAGTGCTAGGATTGAGTGCTGGGATTAACAGTAGGCTATTACTAAATCAGTCCACTGATTGGTTTTACACCACCTCACTCCCTGTACCAAAATCTTTGTCAGTGTTTACTAGAGAAACAGATGGCACACAAGATATACAAATATATAAGAAATCATAAGACTTGCCTACAATGTGCACCCAAAAAGTCAGACATGGAAGAGTGCAGAGGGTCTGTTAGCATGCTGGAAACCAAAGGATTCAACTGAAAATCTGGAGCTCTCTGCAGTATTCCAGTAAGGGAATACTAATACAGAATTTGGTACAAGAGAAATGGATCATTTCAGTAGGTGTCTGCTGGGAAGAAGGGCTGCATTGGCTGATGGGCTGCAGACCATGTGTGTTATACCTTGGCAGAAAATTTGTCCATGTTTTGCTTGTGTCTAGACACTTTACCTGAGACTAAGATTAAGGGTAGGGAACTAATTAATCTTGCAGAAGAAATTTCAAGACGGTCTAATGCTGAGGCCATGGTATGACTGCTGCTGTGTGCGTTAGCCAGATTTGTGTTGAGAAGCAAGAGTAAAGAGGCCAGCAGAATGATTTAAAATATTTTAATTTTGACTGGAAGGATTTACCAATAAATCTGTGGACCACAAAGGTAGAGTAGAGATCTTGATTGCTGAGAAAGAACAGGAAAATAGAAAAGATCGCCTAAAGGCATCACAGGAGGCAGCAAGATTCCACCCATTTGTCCTCAAAATTACCAAACTAGAAGAATTTGCTTTGAGAGCAGAGTTCCAGAGCATTATGTTTGAGAATGGCAGCAACCTAGGGAAGATGTTCTGAAGATTTGCTTTACAGGTACTTAGCTCTTACGGCCAAGAGAAGAAAATGTGGCTACTACACTAGCTGATGGCAGATTTTGGCATCATCCACAGGGTGCTACTTTTAGGTGCATGCAGAATGCAAGAGTTGTGGGATCAGGGATGTTTCCACTCAGTTTTCAGAAAAAGGCCTGGGAGGACAGGTTGTGTGTCCATGAGAAGGTAGTGTGTGACGTTGTGAGTGTAAAGCCAAAGGTGCACTGGAGACCCCAAAAGTTTGGAGAAGCCAGTAATATGGATCATCTTAGGAAAACTGCAAGGAGAAAGCAGAGCAAATCCAAGGAAGAAGTCATAAGTATGAAAATTGAAAGTACATTAGGGTAGGGACCACCCAAGCCCTTTGGAGTTCACATCTTGCCACAGATTGCCTTGTATACTAGACTTAGAACTACAGGACTTAATGTTTACCCTGCTGGATTTTGGACTTGCTTTTTTCCCCATGTCTTTTTATCCCCCTATTTGTACCTCTTGGAATGGTAATGTTTCTTTTGTGACATTGTATGTTGGAAGTGTCTAAACTTCTTTCCATTTGTACAAGGACTAAGAGTTTGCCTAAATCTCCAGGGAGACTTTGGACTTGGACTTTTCAGCAGTGGTGAAACTGTTCTGACTTTGGGAACTCTTAGAGATGATCTAAATGCCTTTTGTGTAAAGGAATGTACATAACACTTTGGGAGGCCATGGGTAGAAGGTTTTGGTTTGTGCCTAGATGTCCCACAAAGCCTCACTTAGCCATAGGTGGGAATTTTTCAGTGGAGGCTAAATCTAGAGTATGTGATTAATTTATGGTGCAATTCTAGGATTTTGGGGGCATAACACTAGTTTTGTCATCAAGGCATGTAAATATGGGTCTGCTAGACTGAGTCTTATGCTTCTCAGGGTGGTAGGATTAAGGGTGAGCTAATCCCCAAAGCTTTGATACAATACAAGGGACAGAAGGAGGCTTGTCTTGGGCCCCTTCTTTGTTTTGCTACCTTCTGCCTACCATGAACTGTACACCTCTGTGATGCCATCTTCCATATCACTCTGCCTTGGAGCCAATCAGTTATGGACTGAAGCCTCTATAAACTGTGAGATAAGAAAACTTTTCCTCCTTTAACTTTGCATGATGGGTATTTTGTCTGAGCACTGAAAAAAGTAACAAAGACAAATGCCCAGGTATTTTATTCCACTCAATCATCTAATATGTCATCGAATAAAAGAGACAATGTTGTTTTATAGCCTACTAAAACAATAAAAGTGCCCATTAAACTAGAAACTGTATTTTAACATAAATCCTGTGTGATAAAAGTTTTCTGTAACTCATGAATTAGACACACTAGCCTTTTGCCTTGAAACGTTTTCATTGAATCTAGAGGATTTGTGATTCATTCTATATTGTCACAACTGTTGATGTGTAATCATAATCCTTTCACTTGAATCTAATAAAAAATACATACAGCTTTCTTATAAGCATTTTAAGTCACTTTCTACTTATAAATGCTACCATGTCACAACATAATTCTAAATCACCATGCACTTGAAAATATTTTCAATATATGCACAAAGAAGAAACTGTTAATTTTACTATTACATTATAAAATTTAAAATATCTATGTGAGTAGCTAAAAATTTATCAGAAAAAACAATAAGTATTGAGATGATATAAAAATGTAAGCAAAAGTTCATTTAGAAAAGTATGCTTATTATTAATTTGACACCAAAGCTGAAAATTAGGTTTTGTTCAAGGATCATGAAACATATAAAAATTAACTAATGTATATAATGAAGCAAGAAAAATAAATTTCAAATATTTTAGAGTATATTCTGTTCCTGAGAATACACTTAAATAATGAGAGAGCTTTTAAATAATAATTAGAAGAAAATTTTTAAGTAAGTTTCTTATAACACTGGTCAAAAATTTAAATGAAAACTAGAAAATATCCAGTATCAAAGAATAACATAAGGTCAATCTATCAAAAAAATTAGTCTTTTTCTGTTACTATCAGTATAAGGAAATACTTGAATCTAGTTAATTTATAAAAAAGAGATTTATTTAGTTTATGGTGTTGGAAATTAAAAGTCCAAACAACACAACAAAGCACTGGCAAAGACCTCCTTCCCATCCTCTACCAGCTGAGTCATGTTATGTTGGACAACAAATATAAGCTGCGGAGATCACACGGCAAGACCTGAAGCTAGAGCTTGGAAAGGGTTTAGGTTTCTTTTGTATTACAGCGCTTTCTTGAAAACTAACTTGGGTTTCCATGAGTACTTTAATCCCTTCCAATGGCAACACTCTCTTAGGTCTTCAGAGCCCTACCTCTCAAAGGTCCACAATCTTCCAATTTTGCCACTATGAGAACAGAACTTCCAAAATAGACAAAGTTCGGCAGAATCAATTAACAAAACAGGGTAAAGTACTGTAAACAAAAAAATTGCCACCCTTAGCCAGCATACTTTTGTTTCTTAGTTGCCCAGGTAATAGTTCCTGTTCCAGTTCCAGTTGCTTCTGGTCTCTTAGAAACAGCAGCTGGTCACTGTGAATCACGGCTTATCACTATGATGCACATTGTATAAACCAATCCCTGACTGACAGGACATTCTACTACTTCCTGCTTTTATGGGGTATGGGCATCTCATATAAACCCTATACCACCAGAGTTTCAGGGCCTGATATTTTGAGAATAATCTCAATTAGTGCCCATTGACATAAATAAATCTGCCTCCAAATCCTGGGTGTCCTTTTGCTGTTTGCACTGTTGTACTGGTACATCAGCCAGGAAGATTGAGCATTCTGACCTCTTTCATCATGGGCCATGGCCCTTGCATACAGACCAAGGACCTCTCCAGGTCCCAATGAGAAGGTGCAACTCCAAGATTTCTCAAGTCCCCTTGAAGGTCTGTAGGAGGATTCCTGGTTCCCTGCTTGAGTGACTCACATTGGATCACAAAGGGAGGAGTATATAGTCTGTAGTCTGTCTGTCTTTCTGTCTATCTGCCTGCCTGATTCCAGTAGACCCTGGGAAACCCCAGTAGTCTATCTGTCAGTCTTGCTCAGCTTGAGCAGAAGGAGGGGGTCTGTCAACTTCTGTTAGTCAGGACCACCCTCAAGTGAAGAAGGTTGGAATGTTTAACCTCTGATCGCCTGCTGACTAGATGTGTGAGTGAGTGGAATGGATAGTGTAATCAATAGGCTGTTCCATCTGTCTTTCATGACTGGGAAGCACTGGTTACAGAAGCTGATTGGGCCCCTCACCTGTAGTTCTATGGCAATAGACATATGGCATAATAGAGGCCTTACACCCTGCTTAGCTAAATGAGCCTAAGTCTCCATGAGGGGCATGGCCTGGAAGACTTATGAATGGTCTCTATCTGAGGAGTGCCCATCCTTTGTTTTTTGCACCACTGTTCAAGGGTAAATGACATACATCATAGGGAGATAGAATGGGTGCAAGCTAGAGTAAACACATGGTCCTTGATTATATGTTTAAAAAACTTCAAAAGAATATTTCTTGATATTATGGATTTACAAATGAAACCAATTCACTCAAAGAAAGAAAAAAAGTAAAAAGAGGCCCATTCTTCCTAAGAATTCTGCCTTGGCACCCTCATCAGCCACTACAGTTACTGACAACACCTGTAGCCTTACTCTCTGCTCTAGGCTCCTCTACTTTCAGCTAATTGAACTGGTTCCAGCCATCTATTGCCTAATTCAGCCACAGAGGCCTTCCCCTAGAACCTTCTGCTTCACAGCTACACCTAACATGGTCAGATGGCATCATCTAATGCACACTGAGGATGACTGTCAGCAACTCCTTCTGAGTACCACATTTTGAATGAGGAAAAATTGGACTATCAGCCTTAACAAATAAGTTGCCATGGCCCTTTCTCAAAGATCATCCCATCTAGAAACCTAATATCAGTCTAGCATTTCTCAAAGACATTTAAAAGGGGAGCAAAAAGCCTATCAATCACTGATACCCAGAAACCTGATAAAAGAAAAGCACATGATGTCCATAAGAAAATCCTATCTTCTAGATGATCATACCCTCTGGCTCTGTTATAAATACTGAAGATATTAAAAATAAATGTCTATTCAGATTAAAACCATATGAACTCTCAAAAGAGAACCCTTTCATTAGTCTGATGGACCTAGACTAGGCAAGAGCAGTCTGCCTTCTTTAGCTTGGTCACTGGGAGCCCAAATTACCATCAGTAGGGTAGCTAGGACTCTTGCCTCTTGAGTCTTCTTCCAGGCACAAACTTGCAGCTTAGATGCTATCTCCTGTGTGACACAGTCCCTACATAAATCTGGGAAGACTTACTCTTCTAGGTAAAAGTGATCACCTCCTCTATACCCAGCCAGTCAACCTCCCTCTTGTTTCAACTTTGTTTCCTGAAAGGGAGATCATGCTTGCATTAGCCTGATGCAGATAACTGCAGTCTTGAAGTTCTGAAACTTCTTCTCCCAGAGGTATGGGTTAAAGACTTACCTCTGGGCCTGGCCATCAACCATGCTGCCTCACCATGACTCCCTCCCATTGCTGTAAGATGTCACAGGAAGCACAAAGGTGTTAAGCCACACATCAGCCTTATAGACTATTAATCACCCTGGGGAGAGCTCTGTGCCATCAACAATGTAGCCATCACCTTGCACTCTGCAGTTCCCAACCCATATACACTTTTTAGACTCATCTAGACTTAAAAGATCCTTTTCTGAGCTTGTGAACTTCTCCCATAAGCCCTTTAAACTGGGAAAATTCTGAGACCAAAGTCTAGCTCACTTGTACTCAACTGCCATAAGGAGTTAAGAACTCTCCCACTGTTTTCGGGGAGTTCCTAGCTGTCACAGTTCCTCAAGAAAGAAAAAAATGAGGCTTCCAAATTACAAAATGCCTGTAGACTGAAATACACCTCTCTTACCTGTAAAGCCAGTTTACGATCTCCCAGCTGCCAATGCTGCCACTATTGTCCCCTGTATATGTTGCTGAAGTTTTCTGCCACCCACAGCCTGCTGGTACACCTGCCTGGACCTAAAAATATTTCCTTCTTCTGTACTCTATTGGCTCCTGTCATCCAACCCCTCTTCATCTTTAAATGGAAAGACCCCAGTTCTGGATTCAAAAGCTAACTGACCTGGACTCAACCTCCCAGAGGTTCAAAAACTTGTTTCTTCTTTCAAAAAGCACTTCTGATTAATGACACTTGAGCAGCCTGCTGGAAAGATGCAAAAGCTTTGCTACAATATCTGGAAGAAACTGGTTAAAAGAATGAAATTCCACAAATTTCTTGGAGCAGCCGGCTTCAACAAAATCTGGATCCTTGAATTCACAAAAATGATGATGCTTACACAGATTGTCAGCACCTTGTAGCCTACCTGTGAAAATACTTACA
Organism: Dolichotis patagonum; assembly: GCA_004027295.1. NCBI lineage: Eukaryota > Metazoa > Chordata > Mammalia > Rodentia > Caviidae > Dolichotis > Dolichotis patagonum. Next base: position 68,028 of record PVJX010000242.1, on the reverse strand, counting down.
TCTGGTCAAGAAGGGCTGCCTCTTCTCTTTGCCTCTGAGTGCTAACAGCCACTGTTCTTCTGATCAAAAAAGATGACAAGCTCACCTTAGACTGAGATGTAACTGTCCAGATGCCACATGCTGTCCTGGGATGAACTATTTCAAAAAAAGACCCCCTGACAATTTCCGAGCATCACGCTGTTTACAAATGAGAATAGTCCTGTTAGGAATAAAGTTTGACAGGCTAGATATGCTGTGCTCACCTTGGACAAAACTATTTTAGTCAAAACTCTCCTGCAGGGATGATCTGCAGAACAAACTGCTTCCTGTTATTGTTTGGAAACCTGCCACCAATGACACAAAATAAACCAGTCCAGAGGCCTAAGTCCCCTCCAGGGGTCCAGTTGACTGTACCATCAACCCCAGCTACCAGATCTGCCCTCACTGTATATTCCGCAAGCTCCAGCCACTGCACTGGAACCTGTAACACTACAGCCAGCACAGGCTTCAGCAGCTGTGTCACCAGTTCCGACATCCCATTCCCTACCCATACTGCCAAGACAATAGAAGTCTATAGGGTCCTGCAGTAAAAAATTATCCCTAGATATGGTCTACCCTTGGTCACTGGCAGCAATAATGGCCCTGCATTTGTAGCAGAGGTAACTCAAAAACTAGATTAAATAAAAACTGCATACAGTATACAGGCCACCAAGCTCTACAAAAGTTAACAACAACAAAAATAAACAGTTTGTAACCAGTTAAAAGACCAATTATATCTGTAGACATTCCTGTGCACACATGTTACCCAGGACCTATTAACTACCCCAACAAATTTCAGAAATCCAACCTCAGATCTGCTGAAAAATTTACCTGGACGGCTCCTCCAAGGCTCACTCTGAAGAAACAATGCACTCAAAGTCCTGCTCTGGTCACTGAACACTGACCAGTCCAAGGATGGCTGAGGACATTGTCCATAGGATTACGCCCCTTGATTTTTGTCTTTTCAGGCTGCTTAACCCAATCCTTGCTTTCCTGCTCCCCCTGCTTGCTATGGTTTTTGTTAATTGACCCAGATTCTGTTCTTCCCCACTCCCGGCTGTGTTTTTTGTTTTTCTGTGTTTTTTGCCTTCAGCTCTATGGAAAGTTGACCCAAGAGAATAGAACAATCACTCAAATACCTGACCAAGGTTTGATAAGCATCCAACACACACTGGACCCTCTCTTAGATCAGACAACTCCATCACTACCTTGCCAGAGTAAAGGTACAGAACAGATGACAGCCTAATGGTTACTACTTCTAGTTGGTCCTTCTCTCAGAAGATCATATGTAATATATCCAACAAAAATTTCTTAGAGAAGCTAAAAGAGAGGGGAAATGTAACCAAAAATGTGCACTACCCCCGCAGCCAGTAGATTTCAGTTTCTTAGTTAATCAGGTAATAGTTTCTGTTCCAGTTCCTGTTGCTTCTAGTCTCTTAGAAATGATTGGTTATTGTGATGCTTAGTTTGTCACTTCGATGTACATTGCATAAACTGATCCTCAGTTGACAAGCCATTCTGCCTCTGCACTTCATACTTTCTTATCCCATTAAGCACTACACCACCAGAGTTTCAGGACCTGATATTCTGAGAGTGATCCCAATCAGTGCCTAGTGACATAAATAAATCTGCCTCCAAATCCTGGGTGTTCTTTCAGAGTTTCTGCTTTCTGTTTCAGTATAGCAGTGTTAGTAATGAAAAGAAGTTTTAACTATGTTTCAACCTCATATGACAATGATGGGAAAGAATATCATGGACAAGGTTTTGCCAATAAATGTTAAAAGCTGATTAACATGAAGTAATCTTAGAAAATCATGACCTAGCAAAACTGGTGAAAGAAGCAATGGAGAACATTAACATTCTGATAACAATAAGAATCTTCCCAGGTATAAAATATCAGATGATTAAACTCAGTTCTATGAAACATTAAAAAAAATAATATATTTGAAAGAAAATCTTTCCCAAAAAGGAAAAAATTAGATCATTTTCTAACTTAAGTGATGAAGGTAGGTAATGTTGACATAAAAATCAAATAACAATAGAAAAGAGAACAGTTTATAGACCAATCTCATGCCTAAACACAGATCCAAACATTCTAAATATATAAGCAAATCACTCCAGCAACTGGTGAGTTTTTATTTTAAATAAGGCAAAAGTTATTGCTGTACCCTATATTCGTACCTATTTTAGGTCTCAGTTAATATAATACAAGAAGGAAAAAAATGTGTAAGTATTGGGAAAAGTGAAATAAAACTCTCATTATTTGTGTATTATATTATATCCCTAAAAACAACTTCAACCTTCTGCAGATTATTAGAATTAAAAGTATAGTAACATTGCCAAACATAAAGACAATTATTGTATTCAACTGAACATCTATGTATAGTACTTGTAAATAGCAGTTAGAAAATTTAACTTAGGCAAGTATACTATTTATAATACAAACAAAAAATATATGATGGCTAGGAATAAATACATACATAGCAAGTAAAAGAACATTATGCTTAAAAAGTACTTAAATACCTCAAAATATACAAAATTGATATAAAGATACAATATTATTTTCCCTGAATAACTTGACAGGTTCAATAAAATACTAACAAAAATTCAAAAAAAGTTTTTCCTGGGATGTGACAAGCTTTTAATAAAGCTTATATGCAAGAGGAAGGTAAGAGGAATAAAATATTCATGAAGATTGTGGAAAGGAGGAAAAATATCTTATTAAAAATAAAACATTATGAAGAAAATTTAATTAGACAATATACTACTAGTATAGAATAAATAAACCAAAGGGGCCAAGTAGAAGATAGGTCCTCAAATAGATCTACATGTATATGATATTAGGTATATGAAAGAGACAGAGTTCCTTGGCAGCGGAGAAAGAATAAACTGTTGAAAGGCAGCTCCAGATCAACTTTCTATTTATAAAAAAATAAATAAAAGTTGAAGTTAACACATACATACATGAGATAGATTAAAACTTACTTGTGAAATCAGACTTAAAAATATTTAATGAAAGCATAAAAAGGCACATTAGAAGTGGAAAGATTTTATAAGTAAAACACAAAAAGATTAAACCATAAAGAAAAGGATTAATACATTAACATGAAGAACTTATGATCACTAAAAACCACCAAGAAAAGAACCAAAGATAAATCACAAACTAAAATAGAAAAATATATTTTCAGAATGTAAGGTAAATAAACCTTCATATCCAGAATCTGTAAAGAATTCCAATAAAGCAATACATAAAAGCAAATAATACATTATGAAAATGGGGAAAATATGAGATGTTTCAAAAACGAGATAATATGAGTAGCCAATATCTATGTGAAAAGATGCTTAATTTTATTAGTAGTTAAGAAAATACAAAATGAATTGTTTTGTACTAATAAACATTTGCCAACAGCTCAAGCAGTAGCTGGGTCCCCTTGGACCATGGCTACATTGGCCTCTGTCACCTAGATGACTGAACTCAGGAATTCACTTCCTTAGGTGGCTCTGAATGAACAAGGTAACCTGGGGCTGTCTACTCAAAGCTAAGTCTTTCAAAGCAGCTTACAATTTTATAGATTTCAAACTGGGATGGGTAGTCTGGCCAATTTCTGAAATGCCCTCCAGTTATACTTTCTATGGTACAGATGCAAAGTACCTGACATTCTTCTCCCAGTACTGGAGATTGAACTCAGGATCTTGACACCGAGCTACATGCCCAGACCTTTAAATTTAACTTAATTTCTTAAAAAAAATTTTTTGAGACACGTTCTAAGTTGCTGAATTTCCCATTGTAGGCTTGAATTTTCAATCCTCCTGCCTCAGACTCCCAGACTGCTGGAACTACAAATGTATGCCACCATACCTGGCTTACTTGAGTTCTTTTTAGGAGATTAATCTTTTCAACAGTCACACTCTTTTTGATCTCAACTTCACATACACTTTCTTTCTGGCCAAACTCCAAATTTTCAAATGATTCACCCCTGAATTTTGCTCCCTATTCTTACTCTAGATCTGGCTAAAAGCAGCCAGCAGTGCCCAAGCCACATCCTGGACATTTGGCTGAACTTTGCTCTGCCAGATTAAACTGCCATCTTTAAATTCAGAGTTTCAGGACATGGGCAAAAGGTAGATGTATTCTTTGTCAGAATGTAATATGAATGGCCTCAAGTCCATTTCCCAGCACAGTCTTCATTCCTATCTGCAACCTCATGAGCCTTCACTGTCCGCATTCCTATCTGCATTCTGGTCTTCTGACTGCCAACCAAAATTACCCAACAAGCTCTGCTTACAGCATTCTAGAGCTTCGCTAGCCTGTACCTGCAATATTCCCAAATTCCTCCTGCAAACCATTTCCAAAGGCTGTTGACCCTCTTGGCCAGGTATCGTCACAGAAGTGACTACACACTTGGCATCAATTTTCTGTATTATTTGGTTTTCTCTTGCTGGATACCCTGATACTCAAAATTTAAAGGAAGAGAGATTTATTTGGCTCATAATGTGAAAGTCAGCTGGCTGTCAAGCAGAATTGGCATGTCATGGCAGAAAGGCATGGTGTAGAAAAGCTGTTCAATCCATGGCAGCCAGAAAGGACAGAGAAAACAGTGCCAGGCACGAGAACACAGTCTTCTGGGCCACATCTCCAGTGACCTGCCTCTTCAGACCAGGTCCTACCTCCTGATGGCGCATTTGTCTTAATCCACCAACAGCTCTAATGCCTCCATGATCTGATCATCTTCTAGAAACCACACCCCCTAACACATGACACTTCAGGGGGACAGTTTAGATCTAAACCATAACATAGACCTTCTAGACTTCTACCTAGCAGATTTACTGTGGTACCTGAATCGATTGTAGTCCATATTATTGAATCACCATGGCTCCTTGGCTATTTTGCAAATAGGCAAATCTACCATGTCTAGAAATGGATTGTTACTTAAAATGGTGATAAGAAAGAGTTCTAACAAGAATTCATTTAGGTTAAACAAAAAAAAAAATTGAAATGTTTCTTGAAAACAATTACGACTTCACTTACAAGTTTCTGTTTCTGTCTCTTTGTCTCTGTTTCTCTGTCTCACTCTGCCTCTCTGTTCTGTAATTTTCTATCTCTGTCTCTGACTGCATCTCTATGTCTCTGTGTCTCTGTTTTTATCCATGTCTCTGTTTCTGTATCTTTGTCTCTGTTTCCTGTCTCTGGAAAACTACACTGAAAAGGAGACAGAATCTCTGACACAAGTATCAGAGGGCTCTTTCTAATTTCACTGTCCTGTGCCTTGTGATAGCTACAGGAAATTGCTGGCCTCACAGTTGTTGATTCTCCCTCTACAGCATTGGTTCCAAAGGACTGTTCTTTCCCTATGGGCAGGTACAGAAATACAATTATCTTCAATCAACTTAAGATAAAAGAAATGACTTTTTAAAATGCGACAGAAGAAAGAAATAATCATTGCAAGTAACTGAAGCCTGGCTAAATCACTAAAATATATTTCCAGCCTCCAGTATCATATGATTGCACTTTTAGCCTGAGAGTATAAGGTCATCATGCAATTTTAATTTTTAACATTGTAAATTAATAACCACAAAATAAAATTTTGCAAAAGCATCTAGAGTAATCATGTCCCATAGTTTTTTATTAAGAGCTATATTTTCCATTATGATCATTTGACCACTCTCTGGGAACACTTTCCATAGCACTTAAATGTGTGGAGATATCTGTGTCTGTGGGTGGCAGTTATTGTCCGTTGTGTGAGTTGGCTCTTCCTTTCTGCTTGGCATTCAAGAAGAGTTATTTGGCCATGAGCATTATGTTGTTCAGTCCTCTAGTTTCTTTAACAATAATGAATATGAAAAATGACTGATTTTTAACTGAGCAGTTCTTATGCCAGAATAGGCTATGCTGCTTCAAACTTCCAAGCCATTTCATTCTCCATCCTCTCTGAAAAGTACAACCTCCCTTTCTCTTTCATCCTTCATCTTTACTTACTACATATCAGAAACCTAAATGCTGTCTTTTTTGTTTTGTTTTGTTTTGTTCTGTTTTTCAGTACCAGGATTTGTTTCAGGATCTTCTCACTGCATGATATCCCCAGATCTATTTATTTTTTACTTTGAGACAGGATCTCACTAAATTGCTGAGGTTGGACTTAGCCTCACAACCTTCCTGCCTCAGCCTCTGACAGGCATGGGTAGCTATGCCTGTCCACTAAATGCTTCATATGTACAGTCTCATTTTGTCTCACTCTTTGAGGAAAATATTGGTATTTGAGGAAAATAAAGCTTAAAAGGTTGAGTGTGGCACACGGTTACCTAATAATTCTATTTAATTTGCCTAAACTACAGTTGTGGAAGTGGAAATGACAACCAAAATCCTTAAATTTCCAGGGAAATTTATTCTTCTAGTTAACAAAATTTAGTAATCTTTGAATCTTGGGATGATGGATAGAGAATAATGAGAATCATTGGAGGGTTTGTTTGTTTGTTTGTTTGTTTGTTTGTTTTTTGAGACAAGGTCTTCCAATGTAGTCCAGCCTGGCTGTAAACTTACTACAGAACTCAGACTGGCCTGGAACTCACAGTCATCCTCCTGGCTCAGCCCCCTGAGTGCTGGAGTTACAGTTGCACAACACCCTGTCTGACAATTGGAAGCTTTTCTAACACAGTCACACCAATAGCTGAAGGCAAGTAAGAGTACTGGACATCAACTTGATGGGAAAGACAAGTTCAGTGTGGACAGGCTGAAATGTAGGCGCCTGTGCAGAGTGTTACAATTGTACCATCGCTAACAAAAAAAATCACGAAGACACGAAGGAGTTTAGGGTGGGCAAAGAGAAAATATTCAAAGGAATAAACTCTTCTGGTTCTTAAAATAATACAACCATGTGTATATACATACAATAATGGAAACTTAACCACTAAAATGATACACCTAATTTTCTAATTAGAATACACAGGTTAACATGATAACAAATCCAGAACTCAAATTTATGTGGCTTACTTAATGAGCTGTTGTCAAGTTTTATAAACATTCAGTATATTCAAATCAAACACAAGACATTTGATTTGAAAAACAAATCATTTTTATCTAAGGCTCGGATGAAATAGGATTTATTTGGTGAGGAGAAGTTTCCCATAGTTTTGGTTGTTTTTACACTGTGAAGTTACTAACAAGTCTCATTTGATTCAGAAATGTTGAAAGTGAACCACTGCTGAAGGTGATAAAGAGGAAGCAAAGAGGAAATCAAGATATCCTGTAAATCTATCCTCACTTATAAATGCTTATCTTATTTAATTAATTGCTGGTGTTTACATTTTTAGTCCATTCACATTACATATTGATTGCATTCCCTGTAATTGATATATAATGTTGGTAAGTGTACATAACACACTTCAATTCTTTTTGCATCTTCTTCTCCTCACTTCCTTCATTCTATCTTTTATTTTGCCTTTTATTTACACCTTGACTTTCTCGTGTAAGAGAAGCCATATGATACTTAAGCATGTATGTCTGACATTTTACTTAACATTACAGTCATGACATGTGTCCATTTTCCTATGAATGACTTAAGTTTATTTTTTATGGTAGAATAGCATTCCACTGTGTATAGACGCCATATTTTCTTTATCCATTGATCTGTTGATGGACATAATTTTAAAATTTGGCTAGCTATTATGAATTGTGCTGCTATAAATATTAATATGCATCTGTCACTCTATTATGATGTCTTTTTTGGTGATTTTTTTGTCATTATTTTAAGGAAGAGAATTTCTGCAAAACTTTCTGTGAGGCTTTAGATAAAGGAAATGTTCCATTTTAAAAAATCTCATTATCAGTGGTGGAGCAGTTAAGGAATATATAAAAGAAAAGAACAGAACCTGATCTAACTGAAGCCTTAGATAAACTTTCAAAAACTATAAGGCATAGGTTATTAAATTAAAGAAAAATGTTAAAACGTCTTTACTTATGCCACTACACCATATGTGCTAATCTCTTAATTGTTCCCAGCAAGACATCAATTTTTTTTCAAAGGGTGTTTACAAAAAGAAGGAAAATTTTGAACTTGGCTAGGTAATAATCTATTTGCAAATTGTTCATTTATATCACCAAAGAGAAAGGGGCCTTATATTAAGTACTGCATCCTAATATGCTTCCTCTGACTTATGCCACACACTTCAACTCTAATTGTTCATATTTCTCCACAGAAATGTCACAGGGTATCTGAGCAAGCAAATTTTTATGGATCTCTGTGAAAATTTTGAGAAACACAGCCAGGAAATAGCATCCTTGTCATAAGTGGCTGCCAGACTTTTCATCTGTGTCATAGTCCATGTGGTGCTACTGCAGTATGATATCTCAGGTGATGAGTACCTGGGTAATGTAACTTGTGTGGGTCTTATTATTCTTGGCTTTATAATGGGGATAATACTCCCCTTATGTTCTTTCTCAGGGTTCTTGTGAGGTTCCAATAAAATAAAGTCATGTGGAAATTGTTTTCAGCTCTTTGGTCACAAGGCCTATAGCTTCTTCTGAGAGCTCCAAGATGGTGGGCATCCTGATGGAGAGCTGTTCTTCTACCATCTCAGATACATTCCTCCCATGCTCAGAGGTCCTGGCCAGGAGCTGGTTGGATGGTAATGACAACTCTGGCATACATCTCCAATAAAAATAAAGTGTCAAGAGTGATAGTGTAATGGTATTCTTTTACAATGACGTTTTCTGGGAAATAACAGTTTTTGATTTGCCGTTAAATGTTTCCAACAAGGAAACTTTCCAAGGTGCATTGTGGAAATATTGCCTTCCAGTAGATTTTATTTTTAGAGATGCTAGATATGTGAATGACAATACATGAAACTTTTGAGCCTCATTCCATGGTAATTTTGCTAACATGAACTGTATCCCAGGCATAGTTGTCTTATTTTACAAAGTCATGGAATTTTGTCAGGTACTAAGTAATTTTGAGACTCTTTAAGTAAAGAAATTTGTTTTCTAATTGTGCTATGATGTGAAATTATATCTTTGATTGTAGAGATGTTTTTTCCTTCAATTGTAAATCAGTTACCTATATAAAAATGCACTTTCAAAGCTGTGCTGAGCTCCTTGTACTCCTTTCAGTACGAGAAAACTAAAACAACTTTTAGTGTTAAATTCTCTAATGGATTGCTTAAATGTGTTCTTTGATAACTTCTTTTTGTTTCTACAGAGTAATAACTGTACTCAGAAAATTTTAAAAAATTAAAGATATATATATATTTTTTTAAATTTTATTTAAAGAAAAAAATCAACTAGACAAAACAGTCGCACTGAGATGCAGGTCTGTGCAGACTTTGGATCCAAATAGCCCAGGCTACTCTACGGGTCCAAGAGTTTCAGGTCCCAAAGAAACAGGCTGAGATGCTGCTTTCTTGGAGACTTCCTGGGGGTGAAGGGCCACTCCAGGCTCATCTTAACCTGAAGGTTTGTGCTGAGAAGTCTGCTGTGATTCTAATAGGCTTTCCTTGGTAGGTGAGTTGTGTCTTTTCTCTAATGGCTTTTAGTATTCTGTTTTTATGCTGTATGTCTGCAATCTTAATTATTATATGTCTGTGTGTCGGTTTATGATGGTTATGACTGTGTCATGTTCGATATGCCTCACTTATTTGTATATCCAATTTTCCTCCTATGTTTGGGAAATTTTCTGCCCTTATTTCTGTGAACAGCTTAGCTATAGCCTTTGCATTGTCTCCTGCCTCCTCACTAATGCCTATTACTCTAACATTGTTTCTCCTGGCATCATCTTATAGCTGTTGGATTGACATTTCATGCTGCTTTGTTGTTTTTATAAATTCTACCCTTTCAAGATCACTATCTGCAATCCTGTCCTCATGGTGCGAGATTCTATCCTCAGCTTCATTTAAGCAGGTTTGCAGGCTTTCAATACAATTTTTTGCTTGTTGCATATCTCTTTCAATTTGTTTCATAGATTCTGCTTGTTTTCTGCATTGTTCATTCAAAGTTTCAATGAATTTCCCAAGCTCCTATAGTTTCTTATCTATTTCTTCTCTAGCTATGTTGAGCAACTCATTTACTAAGTTTGTCTTTATATAAGACATTATTTCTAATTTGAGTTCCTCCATAGCCTCATGGATTTGCTCCTTTACTTCATTTGCTATCTTTTCAGGGATTTCTGGTGTATGAATTTTAGGGTCCTCCATTTCATTATCACCTGCACTTGCCCCTGTTGGACTAGATGTTCGGGATTGCATTATGCCTTTTCGTTTATTCATTTTCACCTTTTGGGTAAATTTCTGGTCTTTCTATACCAACAGTCACAAGTTTCTATAGTGTGTGTTTCAGGGTTCTACTGTGTGGTTGATATTTGTCAAATTGCTGTGTACCACCATGAAGAGGAGATCCAGTCTCCTGAATTCCTCCTACTGTGCCTGTTGGGTGAATCCTATATTCTTTCTGGGCTAACCAGCCCAGAAGTATTGATATAGGGCAACTCTTAGTTCCTGCTATTGTTATATCTTCAGGTTGTGGCAGGTCACCAGGTCTCCCTGGCTATAGTGTTTTTGTCAGCCGAGGCCCTACTGTGTCACTGGGGGGTCTCATAAGTTCTTTTAATTTCCTCTAAATTTGGACAGGGCAATATTGGCACACTCCTCAACCTGTCTGATGTTCTCTGTGTGGGAGCAAGAGGTTACCTGCTCTCTTGCCAGGTTATCCAAGTTCTTACACTTGGAGGGAGTTTCAGTTCTGCCCCTATTTACCCACTGCAGACCTCTATTTTTGGGGGCAAACTCACCACACTGGCTGGAGCCTGATGAAGTCTTCTGTTTGGGTGAGGGGTTCCTGAGCCTCTCATCCAGCCAGCATGGTAGACCACTGCAGTCCAATGTTCCCAGTGGAAGGGCAGGTCAGCAGCTGTGGTCCCAGGAAACTCACACCTGTGGCAGACTTCCTAGATGTTCTTGGAGAAGGGGCAGGCCCAGCAGCTACAGACCCAGGCACCTCAGGCCCTCCTGCATTGCCCCCCCCCGTAATGTTCCCTTTGGGCGAAGTGTGGGCCTAGCTCTCCTGAGCGGCCCTGGCTCCCAGCTGCCAGTCCTGCGATATTCCCAGTCCAGAACAGGCCCTGATCTCAGCTGCCGCGATGTTCCCTGCTGGGGGGTGGGTGCGGGGGACTAGCTCTCCTGAGCAGCCCAGCTCTCAGCTGCGGGTCTTGCGATGTTCTAAAAGTATATTAAAAAATAGAACTTTTTTTCTTGACATTTGTTGAGATGAGTAGGTGTTTTGTTGGCTTATTTTAATCTACAATGGGATGCTTGAGAATTGATTAAGTGAGAATTTGGGGTCTTGTTATCAGGAAATTCTGTAGGAGACTCAGCATATTATATTTTTAAATACAGAGAAGTAAATACGTCTGAAAGCTGACTAATCTTTGTAATCCTACTTTGCAAAAATCCTTTTGGTTATTGCCTAAGACATTCTTCAAAACGTCGCTTATAAAGATATTATATAAAATAATTCACATTGAAAAACAAAAAACTTACTTTGCTCAAGAATCCCAGCTGATTCTCTATTGATAGTCAGTGTTTATGTGGTTAAAGTGAGCCAACAATACAAATGGCTAGTAATTTCAGTGAAAATACAAATATTGCCTTGGCAGGGTGCCAGGTTTGCTCCAGGTTGGAGAGAGATTTCAGTCTTTCTTGGTCTTTATATCATTAGCTGTAAAATAGGGACACTGATCATTTTATAAGTTCAAAAATGTGCTTTTGGACATATTTTGCAAATTGTAAGATTTGGATGAAAGTTGTATTTTTATTTAACAATAATGTATACTAATACCACAACCTGAGTTTGAACAATGAATTATATTGTTATTTAGAGAAGGAAGCAATCAGTTCCTGCTGGCAGGGCATGTTTCTAATGATACATGTTTAAGGCTCACTCAATCCTGAAATTGTAAGGTAAGTTATGGAAGAGCACTATTTTGACTATGCCCTTGAAAATAGTCATTCCTTCACAAAGCTTTGTTTTCTAGTAACTGAAATCAAGTCTGGAGTTGAAAAATAATTTGAAAATCATCATTCAAATTTCTGTTCTTAGTAGCTAATTTTAGCTAGAACTGTGATGCAAGCAAGTGATCAGTGGATGGATAAATAGAGTATGTTCAACACTTCTCTTGATCTGAGTACAAGAATAATCACTAGATATTACCACAATGAGGTAGAATGGGTCACTTAGCTTCCATAGCTCCATTCTATGACAAAGAAAGTTCTATTTATGGCTTCTTCTGTTACATAAAAGTTCTTGACTGAAACATCTAAGTTAGAACTAAAAAAGTTTATACTGACAAATTCAAAAGGATTTTCATGCATTTCTCTGTGCAATTCAATTGCCTATCTTTTTACAGTTTTATTTACAAATTTTTATTTTCCAGTAAACAAATTTTCCCATGCAACTCTTATAATACTATGCTGTACTATACTGTCATTATCCCCAGTAGTAATGTTATTTTATTGTTCCACTATAGATTTTCAGATTTTTTTAAATGTTATAGAAATTATATCTATACTTTCCCTTCCATTTTGTGAAAGATAAGAAAGATAATAAAAGGACAAAGCAAAGAAAATATATTTCAAAAATTAAGTTTTTCAAAACCAAAATCTTATAGGATTTTTTCTTATTTTGAAGGTAGTAAAATACAACACAACAAGACAGGACAAAGCCAATTGAGACAGTGCAGTGAAAGTGATACAGAACTTCAGAGCAGGATACCAGGATAAGAGTAATAAGTACCATAATATATCTCGTTATCTTCACAATAGTTGTCCATTCAATCAGGTATAGCAAAATCAAATCAAAAACAGAACATTATAAAACCTATCAAACAGAATATTGAATAGAGTAAAACAATTAATCAGAACAAAGCAAAACAGTGAAAACAATATTCGCCTTCAAAGAGAAGATAGAAGAAAATTCCCCATATTTGCTATGTTCCCTATGTCATCCTCCCAATAGAAGCTCAGACCTCTGGCACCAGGTCAGCATAATCAACCCAACAATACAAGCATTTAGTTGCTTTATGTGCCTTAGTTGCTATCAACTCCAGCTGTCCTCAACACCATCCAGTTGCTAACGGGGAAGTGGGGGGGATAGGACATTTGCTCACGGGACTTAGGGTATTTTTATGTTCACTTTGAGACATTCAAAATGGATGTCATGCCATACCTTCATTTACTAACAGAACAATAGAGTAGATTTGATCAGCATTTCTCCAATTTGCAGAGTACCCCTTAGTGACCATTAACATGGGATTAGCCTACAGCTATTAATGTATAAGATATGGTTAGTTTTTTTCCTGTGGTCAAAAAGAGATTTTGGAATCTAAGAAATCTGGTTGGAACCTCAACACCACTGTATCCTATCTATGTGTTCCTGAACAGTGAGTTAATCTCTCTATGCCTCATTTTCCTTATAGAAAATAAGAGACATTCTCAAGTATCTTGAGCGTATTATATAATACGTCATGGCAGTGCACCCAGGATATGCAATGTGCTCAAAAGTTACGGATTCTCTGACCTGAAATAAACCTTTGTAATTATTCCTCTATGTTTGTGGAGTTAAAATACTAAAACATACTCTACTTTATCCTGACAAATACTGGAATTGGTGCCTACAAACAAGATGATAGGTACCAAATAATCTATAAGATATATCATCAGACTAGGTGGCCAACAGTGAAGAAATTGATATTTCAGGGTGAAAGAATAGCATGCTGTGAAATGCTTTATGTCTTAGTCTATCCAGTCTGCTATAAAAATCTATGCTAGATGGCTGCTTTAGTTAGCATACATTTTTCACAGTTCTGGTGATTGAAAGTCCCAGATCATAGTGTCAGCACAGTTAGTGCTGGATGAAGGCCCACTTCCCAGTTTGTAGATGACGCTCATCACACTGCATCCTCACACAGAGGAAAGAGAAAGAGAACTCACGGCTCTTTTCTGCTCATAAATGGCCTAATCCCACCATGGGCTAGATTTTCATGACCTCATTTAAATCTAATCACTTCCCAAATGTCTCATACCTCCTAATCACCATCACACTTGAAGTTAGGTTTCAACATATGAATCTGGGGTTGGGAAAAAGGAAAAGAAAAATTCAGTCTACAGCAACCGAGAAAGTAGACATAGTATATAATAAGCTTGTAGCCATTGTGGATTACTATTGTATGCACAAAGCAAGAGGAAAGAAAGACATGATCTTGGAAAACAGCAGACAGATGCACAAAAAAAGAATGAAAGAAAATGGAGAATGCCCACAAATGGAGAATTTTTACAGATAAAGGATACAACCTGTTATGGCTTGTCTAGATGTCCCCCAAAACCTCATATAGTCATGGGAGGCAGGCTTTTCAGAGATGGCTGGATCTAGAGTATGTGGTTCTGGGGTCAAGGGCATGTGGGTACTAAATCTGATTACTGATTGATTTGATATAGTTCTGGCTTGGATTAAGGGCATGATTGCTACCCATCCTAGACTGAGTAGCCTGTATAAATATAAGGGACTGAAAGAGACTTGTCCCCACCCCCCTCCCTTGTTGCTTTTGCTATCTTGTGGGTGCCATGAACTGTTTTCCTCTGTGATGACCCCTGCTAAACCACCCTACCTTGGAGCCATTTGATTATGGACTAAAACCTCTACAAACTGTGAGCCAAATAAACCTTTCCTCCTTTAACTTTGGGTGTCAGGTATTTTGTCTCATCAACAACAAAAGTAACTAAAATACAACTATTTCTCAAGTTTAAACAGGAAAGATATATAAATAGGTGCTCTGAGGTCAAAGCCTTGCAAAAATATGGCTTTGTGGTAAGAAACAAAATAAGAGCATGCATGGCTGACTTATTTTTTGAAACCTCTGAATAGATTTATATAACACTCAAGAAATTCATAAAATTGGACAAAATGACTCAAGGAATAGAAACTGAAGTTGTAGCTCTCCTGCCACATTCTAATATTTTCACATAATGAGTCAAGAGAAAAAAGCATGAGGGATAAGAAAAAAATTTTAAATAAACTTGTTAGATTTGTTTCATAAATTCTTAAATTTTTGTTATCTATTAAATATTAAATCTAGTAAATAACATTATATATTTTTTAAATTGTAGTTACTAGTAAATGAGGTTAGCTGGTTTAACAGATAAGAAGCCATTCATTTCAAGAGAATTTATAGCTGTAGGCACCATCAGTCTGGGATAAGGAAATGTTTTTCTTCTAGATAGAAAATGATCCCTGGTAGGCCTAAGCAAGGACTTTATGAATAGAACGCTAAGTTCATGAGAAATAACATTAAGAATCAAAAAATGGGATCATCTCCAATTATAAAAAGCAATCAACTGATTGAGGAGACAATCTCACAATGGAAAACAATTATCGACAGCTATTTTTTGGACAGAGGACTAATATTTAGCATGTATAAAGAACTCAAAAAAAATTAGATCCCCCCCCAAAATAAAAAAAACATTGATAAAAATGTGTTTGAAGAGCAATTAATACACACCTCAGAAGTACAAAGGGTTAATAAATGCAAGAAAAAATATTTAACATCTCTAGTTATTAGAGAAATTTAAATTAAAACAACACTGAGATTCCATCTGTGGGAAGAATGGGTACCAACAGAAAAATCAAAGAATAACACATCTTGGGGAGAGAAACAAATCTTTCAGGGAAAAAAGGGACCCTTCTATATTGTTGGAATGAGAACTATACAGCAACTATAAAAATCAATATAAAGATTCCTCAAAAACTAAGAATAGAAATTTTATTTCATCAGCTATATCCCTTCTAGATATTTTCCCAGAAGAGTTAAAGCAATACATTCCAGTGATACATGCATGCTTATGTTTATAGCACCACAATTCATAATAGCCAACTAAATCTTGGAACCAGTCTATATGCCCATCAACAGATGAATAGATAAAGAAAATATGTATTTATACACTGTGAAATACTACTCTGCAATAAAAAAATAAGCTTGAGTAATGAGTCATTCATAACAATGGCTGCATCTTGAGACGATGTTAAATGAAATAAATCAGATATACAAGCTTAAATATTGAATGTTTCTCTTGTATAAGAAAGCCAAAATATAAACAAAGAGCAAAATAAAAGACAGATAATAGGAAATACAGAGACAAATCTTTGGTAGATGGGAAAGGAACCAAAGAATGGAGGGGGAAGAGGGGGAGATGAAGGAAAGGGTATGAAACAGGAGTTAAAATATGTTATGTAAATGTACTAATGTCCACAAGAAATGTAAACATTCTGGGTGCAAAATCTATACCAATAAGAAATAAAAATTGAACAATAAAAATAAAAAACAGAAAAGGAAAAAAAGAAAAGTTCTAAAATACATTGATTATTTGGACTAATGCGAAGAAAAGAATGATCCTTCAGCCCATCTTCCTACTTAGGAAGGAGACCAAAAATGCTCCCAGCCACCCAGAAGGTCATATTTCTTCTGCTCACTTTTGTTGGGGCCAAGTAGGAAAATGAGAAGGAAAACACACAGAGGGGAAGGAACAAAGGTCATCAAAACAATGGACTGGAGAGCTTCTTCTTGAGAACAGACCTGGACATGGTCGAGGAATGTTCACATCCTTGTGCCCTGGAGGGCATTCAGAAACTAGGATATTCAAACACAAAACAAAGCGTCACAGGTGTATGTCAGGTTTCAGTCCATCCTCGAAGACTTGCCAACATTATGTTCAGAATGCCTGTGCAGGATTTCACAAGATTTTGTATTATCTTTGGTGCTGGCACCACCCCAGCCCCCAACCACATAAGCACTGCAAGGTGATGGTCATGAGGTTCCTCACTGCGAGTCAGAGAGTCAAGCTGGATAAAGGTATGTTTGCCACGGTGGAAGCCTGTTCCTTACAAATACATATGCCCAACAGTGCCCAATGTAGACTTTGTATAACTTAAAGTCTACCTATTGAAAACATTCCGAACTCTGCCATTATCCTGTCTGCTGATTTTCTTAAAATTGCAGCTCCAGTTGTGTGGCTGCTCATTGCCATCTGGGTTACAGGCAAACTTGTTAGTCTGGCATTCTAGGCCCTTTACCACAAGATTCTTTCTAAACTTAAGTCCTTGACACGGGCATGATTCCACATAACGCCTGTGAGATGGACAAGAGGAGTGGAGAGTGTTTTCTGCCCCAGGTTAAAGAACAGTTTCACACACCAGAAACTGAAACTAAAGTTTTTTATCCTATAAGATCTTGTTTAAACTCTTAGAAATGACACCCCCAGTGTAATACTATGAGAACAATTTTGCCCTCCTCGATCATCTTTGTTGCTCTAGCTTTAAATCTTGTTCTTAATGGTACTCACCCAGAGATTTCCCATCCAGCTGGGCTACTGGAATTTTGCCTCTGGAGATTTGCCCTACCCCTGTGTTGACACCATGGTACCCACCCATTTATGGCTACTGGTCTTTGGTTTCAGATTTCCTTTTGGCAATTGTGTTGTTCCTCTGGCACTGGCCATACCTGACATCAGTCTTTTCATGTGACTTTACCCCTTCTGTCATTCAGTTATCCTCTACACCCTTCTTAACTTTAGTTGCTACTGAGCCAGGCCCATACCTTCAGATAAGGGTTGGAAGAGCCCCTCTGGGAGGGCGGGAAGGCAGTCTTTGCTCTTCATGCTATGTTGTTGCCAAATCCACTTAGCTATCCAGTGTGATGCCTGCCCAGAATTTCCTTCCTCCTGCTAGGTTTTTGAAGGCTGGGGAGACGTTCTCTGTCCTATATGTACTCTAACTGTCATCTTTTCTATGAAGTGTCCTTTACCTGACTCCTCTTGACAAAACTAACCCATTCTCCTCCACATTCCCATATAAGTTTTTATTTCTTGCATTTTTGTATAAACCTCATCATTTAATAATTCCAAACCAAGCAAAGCCTGCATCTGCTTTTATGGCCCTGTTCAAGTGCCACTATCTGTTATCTTTCTTCTCTATGTCAAGAGAAGAAAAAGCAAATCCTCCCTCTGTTTCCTTGATACTCATAACAGATCAAAGTTCCTCAATGGCAGGGATACATTTTATTCTTCTTTGTATTCTCTCTGCACTTAGAACATGGTGAGTTTTCAGTACGTTTCTGTCAAATCTCACTTGACATGGACGTTTACCTACATTATTTCCTTTGATCCTCATAATAACAAGGAAAAAAAAGGTCCATTATTGTGCTCAGGAGGAGAGGCAACTGAGACTCGAAGTAGTTGATGATTTAGTACAATATTACATAGGTTTAAAGCATGTTTTAAAGCTAACTGACTTCCTACATTAGTATTCTTTTCTTCCCTCCCTCCTTCACTCACTTTCTTACTTCCCTCAATGTCAGAAATTCAAAGGGAAATAAAACATTATTTAACCCTAAAGGTATTGGCAAATGAATGGTGAAGATACAAATTAAGCACATATAAAGTACAGTGTGCAGCCTGGCATTGGTAGCATGGCTTTAATACCAGTGCGGGCTGTTCAGTAAGCCCATTTCAAAATAAAAAATAAAAAGGACAAGACATGTAGTTTAATGGGAAGACATTCTGGGGTCCTATCCCCAGTATTACAAAAAAAAAAAAGTACAGTCTGACAGGTTCTAATAGCAGAGTGCTCAGAACTTCATCAGAACCCCTAATACCTGGCTACGTGGGAATGGAGAAGGGACAAGACAGTGTTTTAGATGAAACAAAAAATTCCATCTCAGAGGATAAGTGAAAATTAGAAAAATAAGCAGGGCAAAGAAATTTCTAGAGAGTAGAGGCACATGCAAAGCTATGGAACTAGGAGAGGACATAGTCCTTTCAGGAACTACAGGCACAACAGCATGGTGGCCAGAAGGGCCTGAGGCTGGGCAGGCACAAGACTAACTTCCAGAAAGAGACAATTTATAAATAATTAGCATACTGTCAAAGTAAAATTACTTAGCTCATAGCTGGCTTCCATTTTCTATGAAGGACAATGATATTTTAAAAAGGAAAGCCATTTTTGCTTTTGTTAAGACTTAAAATTAAAGCCAAGTCTGGTTTTGGTGGAATGGCTCATATACATTTGCTGTTTCAAATGACTTAAACATCTCAGATCCAGCTAGAATACTGAGTGTAATCAAAAGTATAGTAAATATTTACAGTTTATTGGAAGTAATTATTATAGTAAAAGACATGGTGCTATTAATTTCCTTAAGAATAACTCCCTTTGCTTTGAATACACTTATCTCATCTATCTCACCATTTCCTGAAGCCATTCTAGAAGTTCTCTTTTGCAAATGAGTTTAGTTGTACTGTTATGGCTGCCAAGGCTGTTGTGGTTGCCTGAATGTCCTGAACTGATTCAGAACATTTATCTTTCATGGTCATTTTGACTTGGGGAAAGGCAGAAGTCACAAAGTATATAATGAATAAAGTGGATGAAGACATACCATGTTTTTACCAACTTGTCTTTCCATTGGATGACACTTTGCAGCAGCGTTTACTGTATTTTTAATATCTTTTAAAGATACTTGTGAAAGACTCTAGAACTGCTTCAGAAAGTAGCAAGAATGATAGAGTAAGAGTGTTCAAAGTGATGAGGAGTATTTTGAGAGGGATTAATGGCAATGTGTCTCACTAGTATAGAGAGTATGATTGGGAGTATGGGGTCACTGCCCTCCACTTGCTGCTGGATAACTTCCTTCCACTCACCTGAACCTGGGCCAGTGTTCCAGGAACAGCCCCTGGCATCCTTTGTCCTAAGGCCTACTATCAGGCAGCAGAGATAAGCAAAGCAAACGTCCCTGAACTCACCTTGGAAATATGCAAAAATCCCAATCCAGGACCCATGTGTGCCAGGTTCTCCAGCAAGTCCTACAGTAACTTTTCTTTACTTGGACCTCATTGAAGGTTTGTGCATATGGACAGCATCTCATACATAGAATTAGAATGAAATGGAAAAGGGCGTGCACAATAGACACAGCTGACATGTCTCAGCACCCTGTCAATCATCTCATCGATCATGCTCTGAAAGAATCAATGGGAAGCACCCTAGATCAGGCACAATATTTTAAAACCCCAAACCCAATAGCTTCAGTGCTCCTCCCATTTTCCTTTCGACAGCACGAGCTCTCTCAATTTGGGCAAACTGTCGCCTAAGACTTGGCCCAATGGGCCCTTTCCTTTAATATTCTACTGTAAATTTGTACTTTAATGTAATAGTAAGCAACCATGCATCTTAGTATCTTTCCCTGAAGCATATGTATGTTTATCCACTGCTTCCCTGAAGCAATGTATTGTTTATCCACTTAGTATGATGAATGGAAAGGTGTGTACATGTGTAAAAAAGTGGCAAAATGGAATTTTTCCCCAATTTATGCTGTAGGTAACTTTGTTTCGTGTATATTTACCTGAGCGTCAGAGAGGATCCAATAGACTCACAGTACGCCAAGGTTTGTTAAAAAAAGTTTTCTTTTGATTTTCCTGGTACAATGAGTCCAGTACAGTAAAATGGCACATGAAAAACCAGATTTTCATGTTTTGGAGGTCAGTAATCAGGTTACTCATACATGGATGATGAAGATGACTCGTTATGGAAAAATGCATGGTTTCATAACAGCAGTTGTGTGGGTGCATGATGATGATGATGATGATGACAACTTTGATTTTGGCCATGTGAACCAAAGTTCTGTAACACTGAAATGGAGCAAGAATCGACAGATACAGACACAGGGAATGCAGACCTTGATTCAGATGACAAAGAAAATAGCAATGCAAATATATATATATATATATATTAAACTTGTCAAAATTTTCAAAATGGCCAAAACCAGATGAAACAATCCAATATTAAAACTGGGTTCAAAAATATGGTGAGGGGCTTGGCAGGTGAAATGTATTGAACAGAATGCCAGCACTGCCATTCAGTGCTGGAAATTGTAACAGATGAAATGCTACAAGGTGCTATAAAATACACAAAGGCTGAATTGCAACTAAAATGTGCATGCACCAACAGCTATATTCAAAAATGCATTTGTTATAGTACCTCACTAGCCGAATTTAAAACATTCATAAGTCTGCTGTACGTAGCAGGGATTTCCCATGGTGATCACAGGAATGTAAAAGACTTATGGAAAATGACAGGTCAAAAGATGGCATAAAAATTTATACCCTGCTAGATGTGAAGACTTATTATTCTTTTTTTAAAAAATTTCATTTAAAGAAGAAAAAAAAGCAAAACAGAAAAAAAGGGTAGAAATACAGAATTTCAAAAAAAAGCCAGTAATAAATCACTAGTTGATAAATTACATATTGTCCTCTTAAAAATAGTTGTTCAAGTTACAAAGTTAAAGCATACAAAGTGGACATTCAAACAGTGAGACTGCAAACAGTTCTGTTCAACGATCCAACAAAAACTTACTAATATGGTTATCAATCCTATATACTTAGACACACATGTGGTTGTATCCTGTAGAGCACTTTCTTTTCCTCTCTTTTTGACAATCACAATTACACATTTTGGGTTTTATTACTCCTATATTTCTTATTACTTTTTACACTAGAGATACAATGTGATATTTATAAATATGACTCATTTATTTCACTTCTAAGGATAGTCTCAAGTTGTCTCCATTTACCTATGAAGGCCTCAAGATCATCTTTTTTATAGCTGAGTAATATTCTATTGTATAAAAATGCCACATATTTTTCATCCACTCTGCAGTTGATGGGCATCTTGGTTGTTTACAAGATTTAGCTATTATAAATTGTGCTGCTATGAACATGGGTGCACATATATCACTGTGATATAATCTTTTCATTTTTTCTGGGAAAATACTCACGAGGGGAATAGCTGGATTGAATGGAACTTCCAATCCTGGTCTTCTGAGAAATCTCTATACTGATTTCCATAGTGGCTGCACCAGTCTACACTCCCACAAACAGTGGAGCAGTGTTCCTTTTTCCCTGCAGCCTCACCAACATTTGTTATCAGTTGATTTCTTGATGGCAGCTATTTGTTCTGGAATGAGACAAAATCTCAGTGCTGTTCTAATTTGCATTTCTCGAATGACCAGAGATGGTAAACATGTCTTCATGTATTTATTTATCATTTGTATATCTTCATCTGAGAACTGTGTGCTCATCTCTGATGCCCATTTTTGGAGAGGGTCTTTGAATTTGGGGGGGCTTGATGTTTTTCAATTCTTTATATGTTTTTGATATAAGTCTTTTGTCTGAGGGGTATAAGTTCCATTCTGTGGGTTTACTTTTCACTCTGTTAGTAATTTCTTTTGAAGTGCAGAAACTTTTCAATAGTATGAGATCCAAGCTGTTGATTCTTTGAAGTGTTTCCCCATGCAGTTTGTCTTTTGTTCATGAATTCTCTGCCTACCCATATCTCCAAGACTTCTACCTACCTTATCTTCCAGTAGATTTGGTGTAGCATAATTTTCAGCATATAGGTCTTTTACATTCTTAGGTTGATTCCTAAATATTTCATTTTTTTAGATGCTATTGTGAAGAGTGATAGTTTCATAATTTCTCTCTCGGTGAGTTTTTTGTTTGTGTACAGGAATGCTATTGATTTTTGAGCATTGACTTTGTAGCCAGCTACACTGCTGAATTTGTTTGTTACCTCTAGTAGTCTTTCAATGGAGCTTATGGAGTCTTCCATATAGAGTATCATGTTATCTGCATATAGTGATAATTTAACTTCTTCCTTTCCTATATTTATTCCTTTTAATTCTCTCTCTTGTCTGATTGCCCTGGCTAGCATTTCCAGAACTATATTGAATAGGACTGATGATAGTGGACATCCTTGTCTTGTTCCTGATTTTAAAGTGAAAGCTTTAAGTTTTAGTATAATGTTGGCTGTTGGTTTGTCATAGATGGCTTTTATAAGATTGAGGTAGACACCATGTATTCCAAGTTTCTGAAGGGTTTTTATCATGAACATGTATTGGACTTTAACAAAAGCTTTTTCTGCATGACCATGTGGTTTTTGTTTTTGGCTCTGTTGATGTGGTGTGTTGCATTTATTGATTTGCACATGTTAAACCATCCCTGCATTCCTGGAAATGAATCCTACTTGGTCATGATGTATAATCTTCTTGATGGTTTGCTGCATTCTATTTGCCAATATTTAATTGAGAATCTTTGTGTTAATGTTCATTACTGAGTTTGGCCTACAGTTCTCCTTTTTGGTTGGGCTTATTATTTGTTCAATTTAAACATTATTCTGGAATTTAGCCATCAGGTCCTTATTTGTGTAGTAATAAACTGACTCATGCTGTGAACAGACTTGTTGCTAATTAATCAGAATGTGACATTTGACAATTGGTTTACCGGTTTCCAATTGATGTTATGTTTGCTAACAGAGTATAAGTTGACCACTGCAGGAACTATACACATGAACAAAGAAGAAATTACAAAGGAAATGTTGCAATTTCAAAACAGAGAATTATATAGTGCAATCTTTGGATTTCAGAAAGATAACATTGGCCTCATATATGGCAAAGAAAAAAATTGGTAATGCTAATGTCAACATTTCACCATGATGAAAATATTAATAGGGAAACTTTGATGGTATGGCAGATTGAGATGGAAACTTTCTACAGCAAAACTGAAGGGAGAGTAGATGTTGGTGAGTTATGCAGCAACTATGATGTCCTTTGAAACATAAATGATTGGCCAATAGTTCTTTTATACTCAATCCTAAGCACACATGGCATAAATAGCTTGATAGTTACAAAAAGTAACAGGTGAAAAATATCACAGAGAAATTTTCTTAGAAGATTGGGACTGGAGCTCATGAAAATCATTTATAGGAGAGAAAAAAAATGTTTCTGCCCAGGAAAATATGCAAAAAGATTGTGAAGTACAGCAGTGAGCTGATAGGTGAGCAGAAAGGCACAGCATCACAAAGACCTAGTATGATACTAGGAAAATAAAAATAATGCCGTATAAGAAAGTATGGGAAAACAAACCATATGTGCTATCTGTGTAAGTTATACTTGTGGATGGAACATGAAGTTGCCATGTGTGACGATTACCTCCGTGTGACAGTTGAAGCAAAGTTTATTTCTGTGGTAGACTTTTGCTTCCATTTACATTGTAGTGCACATAGGTTTTTTTTATTTTTGATATTATCCTTTAGGCTTTGAAAGCAAGTAAGTAGCTGATTTGAAAATGTTTGTATATTGTAAGCACTCATTTCATTTTTTATATTTTGTTTTATTGACATCTTATTTCCCTGCTAAGTGCATGTTGTACAATATGGTAGGATGCTCATAACAAAACAGGGAAAGAGAGGTGACAAGACTGTCACATAGGAAGGGAAAGCTAAACACGCAGCTGTCAGTGAAGGCAAGATATGTGCATGGAACACTGCTGTTGTCATGTGGGAAGACAGTTGAAGGAAAGTTTATTTTTGTGGTAGAACTCCATTGGTTTTCCTTGCAGTTCACATAGGAACTTACTTTTGATGTTATCTTTTAGGTTTTATGAGCAAGTACATAGCTAACATAAAAATGATCATGTCTATTTTAAATGCACATTAAGAAGTTAAAACTTTATTTTATTGATATTTTATGTTCCTATTAACTGCACACTGTACAGTCTAACAAGAATCTCCTGACAAAACAGCAAGACCACTGAGATGTCAACTATGTCAAAAGACAAGGAAAACAGAAGACATTTGTTGTTAGGGTAAGTGGTGTGAGGGTACAGAATGTGCTGCTGTAGTGTGTGCAGACTGCCTTGGGTGTGATAGCTGAAGTAAAGTTTTTCTTTATTGGAGAGTGCTGTTGGCATTTTCATTGAAGTTCATGTAAGACTTTGTTTGTGTTGTTCTTTTTAGACTTACAAAAAAACCAGTCAATGTTGAAAATGTTGATGCTATTTTATTAATAATATTACAAACTTGATAATTTATTTTTGTGATTTTTGTGTCAAGTATTCATTATTTAATATAATAAATCTCATACAATTAAAATCAATAGTGAGTAGAAATAATCTGAAGGTAAACGTGAGCTTGATAGATCCATGTTTATGTGCCTTGATGACAAAATTATTCCTTTGCCCCTTAAACTTCACTGGTATTCCCTTGCTATCTGTCATGTGCTACATTCAATTCTTTATTCGTTACACATAAGAACCTAGGAGCCTGTTCAAGTGTCCATCTTCCATAGTTACATTACTATAATAAAATACTTGTATTTAAACATTCACTGCAAACTTTTATCATACATTGTACATCAGACAACAGGAAAAAATAGAAACCTAAAAGAACATGATTCTCTCAAATTCTCCTACCTCCAATTACCACCTAAACCAGGAAGACCCATCATCAAAAATAGATTTGGAAAGAAATTATACAGCTTTTTTTTCTCCAGTGTTTTTAGAGCTTTATTGTTGGAGACATAAATTCAGTTATGAAATACTTTGGTTTAGGAACTACTTCTTACTATTATGTGGTAGAAGGAATAATGACTCCCCAGTGGGTTTGTGTCCTAATTCTCCAAACCTATAAATGTGTTACCTTACATGGTGAAAGGGGGTTTGCAAATATAATTAACATGAGGATCTTACTGGAGATTTCCAAGATTATATAAGCAGGCCCAACATACTCTCAGTGGTTCTTCTACTTGAAAGAGGAAGCAACAGATTCAGAGAACCTGTGACAATGGAAGTAGGGAAGAGCTATGTAGCTGCTGACTGTGACACTAGAAGGAGGCCATGAACCAAAAATGCAGGCATCTTCTAAAATCTGGAGAAATTAAGGGTAAGGTTGCTTTCCTAATACCTCCAAAAGAAATGCTGTCTTGCCAACACCCTGACTTTTAGTTCAATGAGACCTATTTTGGACTTCTGATCTCCAAAATCATATAATAATAAATGTCAGTTGCTTCAAGCCACTCTGTTTATGACAGCAGCAATAAAAAATTAAAACACACTAGCACTCAAATTCAAAATACCCATAATTTTTCAGGAGCTGTCTTACTCATTATTAGATTTCCAGTTTCTAGTACAGTACCAGAAACAAGACACATATAATAAAAATATTTAGATTCAACTCACTGGTTAAAGAATCTATTCCCACACAAGATGGCAGATCAAGATGATATGAATTTTGTTAAATAGTGATGACAATATTTTTAATGTTGTTCTACAAATTTTCCACATGAAAATGTATCTTTAAAACAGTAGAATGACAGCTACTTGTGTGGGCTGAATTTTTAAGCAAAATTTTCAATGAAATATCAAGTTATACAGAAAAGTGAAGATTCCTTGAATAAACAATTTTACAAGTTTACATAATGTGAACACATACATGTTACCATGATCCAGATTAAGAAACAGAATATTAACAATCTGAGTTATACTTGATGTCTCTATCCAATTATTATTTCCTTGAATATAATATGTCTTGACTTCTAATGCCATTGGTTATTTTTATGTTTTCAAAATTTATATAACTATCAACATAGAGGATGTACTGCTTTGTGACTGATTTATTTTAATTAACAATATTTTCAAGTCATTTATATTATGGATAGTATTTTATTTACTTTTAGTGTTGTATAATGTGTCCTTTTATGAATGTATTATAATTTATTGATTTTACTGTCAAAAGACATGGACTATGTACAATAGTTAAATAATAAATGTTATGAATATCATTCACATTCTCTTTTTTATTTTATTTTAGAGAGAATAAAACCAAGCAAAATAAAACAGAATAAAGTCAATCAAAACAAGACCATGTAAGTGATATGGGATTTCAAAACAAGATAATAAGAAATCAACAATGGTTACCATAATGCCTCTTGTGGTCTTTAAAAATAGCTGCCCATACCTTTGATGTAGTAAAATCAAGCAAAACAGAAACAGAATAGAACCAATAAAAACAAATCAATGAACGCAGTACAGGACTTCAAAACAAGATAATAGTAAATCCAAAATGGCTACCATAATATATCTTGTTATCTTTGAAATAGCTGCCCATGTCATCGGATAAAACAAAATCAAACAAGACAAAACAGAACAAAACTCAAACAAAACAATGAGAATAATACAGAATTTCAAAACAAGATAATAGGAAATTAACAATGGTTACCACCTTCAGGAGGAGATCCTCCATATGTGCTATAATGAACATTGTCATCCTCTGAATAGATGATCAGACTACCAGCTTTAGGCCTGCAAAGGCAGTGAAACACTAAACACTACAGGCATTAAGCACTGTATTTTACCTGATTAGCTATCATCATAGCCTGTGTTTCTCCGGATCAGTCTGCCACTTATGTTGGGGGAGGGGAACATTGGCTCTTCTTGTCTTCCTGCCCATAAAGAAGGGCCTGGCCTCTGGCTCTCCCACAGACCCCCCATTCATGTTGCCAACTCACAGGAGGTCCTAGCTCCTTGTTGATTCCACATGCTCTTTTACAACCTTATGCACATATTTTAATAGGCCTAGCATTATGAATAAATTGCTGAATCACTAGGAGTTCCTTCCATTTTCAAATCTGTAGACAGATTTCCAAAGTTGTACCAATTTATATTCTCAATGATGATGGCACATTTACACCAATATTATTTACTATTTTGTTTTTAGTTTTAGTTATTAGGTATATAGTGTACCTTACATATTGTGTACTGATTCCTATATCCTGATACATAGATTGAATGCTTTTTCATATATTTACTGATTTCTTTCATGATGTTCCCTGACCATTTTTGTATTGGGTTCTATAATCATGCTATATTCCTAAGCATCTCCATTAAAATCAAAATAACTGGCATATACTCTCAAGATAACTTTTTGACATGCTCAGTATCATTGATTGAATTCTAGAAAGAGTGTTGATCAAAGAACTAGGTATCAACCTTTAACAGTTTACTTTCTACAACATTACTTTGTCCTATTCTGTTCAACCAGTTATCAATTGTATTTATAAAGCACAGAGGCATATTTATTATATATTTTAACTGATATATGCTAAAAAATCTAATTAGCCAGAATTCTAGAAGTGTACTAAGAATATTAATTTTAAGACCAAATATTTAATGAAAACATATAAATTAAAATATTTTATGTTTTAAACATTAACAGAATGTGTATAAAATGGATATTTTTCTAAGAAAACTTCTAAGATTTTTATCCACAAAAAGGCCAAGGTAATTCAGAATTCATTGGCAAAATCATAAGACCAAGATGATGAGAATTATATATATGCTTTATTTTCTCCCTTGTTCTAAACTACACACCAGATTTTACCAGGTATGCTAGGGAAATGTGACATATCTAAGAATGACTAGAAGAGCAATCAAAAATCATTGAAAAATTTGAAATTTTTCACTCAAATTGTTTGGAATTACAAGTCCTATGACCCTGTCTGACCATTTTTGACATTACAATTGAGAAGAGAACATAGAGTAAATGTATGAGAGGATGTACAGTGAGTCTATTTGACAGGCAAATAAATATATTCGACATTTACCATATGGTACAGTACAGACTTCTAGTAGCTGCAGGTTTTTAAAACTAAATGAATTATCTTGTGGTGCTGAACATTTATTTATTCACTTGTAATTAACTTACTTAATAGTTATTGGATGCCTACTCTATGTCAGGAATTTTACTACTTATGGAAGTGACAAAAAAATATTGGAAAGCAAACCTGCTTTGAAGAACTCACAGTTTAGTAGGAATGAGGTGGAAGCAGATGAGAGAATGATAGAATAATAAATGCTTCTAATAGAATATAAAAAGTGCTATAATTATTGTTTCCAGCAATCCAGAAGAGTAGATAAAATTACCAATTTTATCCGAGAATTAAGGGGACATGTAAGGAGCTTCATTAAAATAAAAAAAAACAGCTAAGAATAGTTAACCTTTTTATATGAAAAGTTTGGTGCTAAATGCTTTGCATGTATTATCTGAAGTAAATTTTAGTAGTGTCTTTCATTCTTTTTCTAATTTTACAGATTAGGAATCTGAGACACAGGTAAATTTTATACTTGCTGTAACTACCCAACTACTATGTGGAAGAGTTGAGTTATAAACCCAAGAAAGTTGGATTTTTTGTTTGTTTGTTTTGTTTTTTGAGACAGAATTTCCTGATATAGTTCAGACTGG
Organism: Dolichotis patagonum; assembly: GCA_004027295.1. Taxonomy (NCBI): domain Eukaryota; kingdom Metazoa; phylum Chordata; class Mammalia; order Rodentia; family Caviidae; genus Dolichotis; species Dolichotis patagonum. Next base: position 38,861 of record PVJX010000242.1, on the reverse strand, counting down.
TCTAGAACTCTATGTAGCTCAGGTTGGCCTCAACCTGAGGCAGGCAGTGACTTCTTGCCTCAGCCTCTCAAATCCTGAAGGGTTATTGCTTTATCTGGTATTCTTCCAATGTTTTGTGCAGCTTATCTGTGTGTACTTAGTGATATTTTTAAAAAATAAATAGAATGTGAAGTATCCAAGTGCATTATATTTGCAAAGTATAAATGTAGTTTTATAAAGTTCTATAAGTATATGTATGGTATATGCACATGCAAGCTAGATTACAAAATCTACTCTGAACTATATAAGAACATTCTGTTCTCAGGAGAAACTACTTAAAATTTTTCTTTGTTTTTTTAATTATTTATTTATTTGGGGTAGGTATTGGGAATCGAACTCAGGACCTTATGCTTGCTAGGCAGATGCTGTGCTGCTGACCTATATCCCCAAGTCCCTAACATTTACTTCTTAAAGTTGTACACTACTAAGTGTTGCTCCATTAAAAATATCCCAGATTTAGTGGATTAAAACTGATATTTATTATCTCACAGTTTTATGGGTCAGAAATCCAGGCAGGCACAATCCTCTGACCCTGGGCCTCTCACAGAACTCCGGTTAAATCAAAGTTTTACTGGAATAATATGCTTCCTAACTCACTCTCTCAGTTGTCAGGGGAGTCTGTTTATTCCCAGTGGTTGGACAAAGGTCTCAGTTCTTCACATTTGTTGCAAAGAACTTCACAAGTGTAAGGCTTCAACTTGGGTTATACCACATGGGCCTCTCCATAGAGCATTGCACAACTTGGTGTCTCACTTCACAGCGAGCAAGAGGGCAAGAGGACAAAGGAGAGTATCAGCAAAATGTCAGCAAAAGGAAACAGACTAGCAAGGTAGAACTGATAGTCTTTGGAATTTAATAGTATAAATGACATCCTACTATTTTCAGCATTTACTATTTATTAGGCAAAATTCAATTTCTAGTTCTGCATATAAAGAGTTTGGAAGTCACCACTCCGTCCTAAAAAAACGAACAGACTGAAAAATCAGCAACTCTTCTTAGATCTGTGAAAGAAATGAGGTCCATGGAACAAATTGCTGCCCTCAGAATTGGAGAGACAGATAAGATGATATGGAAAATCATAATATACCTAAGCAGCAACTTGTTTAGAAACCAGGACTAGTAGGAAAGCCTGATGCACACAAATCTGAGAAGCTAAAAACTCCTGGGATAATCAGAGGGAGGGTGCTTTTGTGAGTTTTTCCTCCAGAAGCTCAAACAGGTTCCCACAATAAATACCAGAAAAAAAACCTCATCATCATGACAGCAAAGGAGGGGAAAGGATCACTTTAAAACATGCCAAGGCAGTGTGTGCATCTTACAGAGATTTGCAAGAAAAACCAGTTAACCAGAGCCTAACTTGCTGGAATTTTATCAATGCCTAACTGATCTTGGGTGAGGGGAGGGAAATAACTAACTCCAGCTCATGTTAACCACCCTGTCCTACCTAATAGGGGAAGGAAAACAGAAACAATTTTGAAGTTCAAGATCCAGATTTGCAGGCTCACTAACAGACTGACAGTTCCTCATAGGACTGTAGAATTGTGTCCATTCTCTCATGTCTCACCATCATATTACTGAAGACCTATTTATAGGAGTTCCTTTTTCCAGGTACATTCTGACCCAGCTATTGGGAAGAAATCACAAGGTGTACGAAAAGGCAAAAAGAACATCTGAAGACACAAACTAAGTTTCAGAACCAGCTATAGCAGGGCAATAAGAATTATCACACAAAGGATTTGTAGCAAATATGATTAATATGTTAAGGGCTATAATGTAAATAACATGTAAGAATCAAGGGTGAACTGTTCTTTTTGATGAACTAACAGATTAGTAGTATAGTTGTCTATCTTGCATACATATCCATATATACATTTATATAGGTTTACTTACATTATTTTTTGTGCCTAGATCTTGTAACCTGAACAACTGCTTCTAAGATAACAATATGCAATATATTAACTAGTGTTAGTTTCCTACTATTTTTTGAAATTTATAATTTCTATCCTTTTACTATTTTGCTTTTTAAAATAAAAAATAAGTTCATCTTCAAAATAAAAAAGAACAAAAGGTGATATAAGTTAGGAGATGGAAATCCTAAGAAAGAATAAAAAAGAAATGCTAGAGGTCAAAAACACTGTAACAGAAATAAAGGATGTCTCTGATGGATTTGTTGATACATGAGACAACCAAAAAAAAAAAAAACTCTCTGAGGTTGAAGATGTATCAATAGAAACCTCAAAACTGAAAGGCAAAGAGAACAAGGCCTGAAAACATAGGACAAACTATCTAAGATTTGTTGGACAATTAGATAACATTTATAATGAATATCAGAAGAGACAGAAAACATTTTAAAACAGAGATGAATGACAATTACCCCAAATTCATGTTAGACACGAAGTCATAGATCCAGAAAGCTCAGAGAACAAGCAGCATAAATGCCAAAATAACAACAAGAAAACCAAAATTATACCTAGGACTATTAATTTTAAATTATAGAAAATCAAAGATACAGAAGCAAATGTTGAAATATGCCAAAAGTAAAGGATACACAACTTAACTGCAGAGAAACAAACATAAGAATTAAACCCAACTATCCCTCAGAATCCACAGAAGTAAGAAGAAAAAAGAGTGCAGTATTTAAAGTTTTGAGAGAAACAAAAATCTCCACCTAGTATTCTGTTCCCTGCAAAAATGAAAAAGAGTTAAAGATTTTTTTTTCTCAAAGAAACAAAAACATGAAATTTATTACCGGGGTGAGAAATGTTAGAAGGATTTCTTTAGAGAGAAGGCAAATAGCAGAAGTCAAACATTCCGATCTTCATAAAGGAAGGAAGATACCTAATCAAAGAAGGAATGAGTAATGGTAAACCAAAAACTTGCATTTTCTTATTCAAAATTGACCTATCAATCAGATGACAGTTTATTCAAAATAATGACAGCAATTGTGTGGGGTAACACAATTACTAATATGAAAAATGAAAGCGGGCACATCTCTACAGATCTCATTTCAAAAGGATAGTAATGAAATATTATTATGAATCAATCTACCCCCACAGGTTTGGTAAAGTAAATGAAATGCACTAGTGCTTTCAAACACACAACTTGCCAAAGGCACACAAGAAGAAATACAAAATCTGAAAATACATAAATACATATATTCAATAGTGATAAACAGCCTACCAAAGTGGAAAGCACGAGGCTCAGATTGGTTCACTGGTGAATTCTACCAAACACCTAAGAAAAGAAATCATGCCAATTCTCTATCATCTCCTTCAGAAGATAAAAGGGGAAGAGTTCTCTCCTGCCTTCTTCTATGGGGCCAGAATCATCTGCTATAATAAAGTACTGTAAGAAAGCTATGTGTCACTATCTCTAGGGAACCTACATAGAAAAATCTTCAACAAATTACTTGCAGATTGTTAAGGCTTAGATCTAAGCCTTAAAATGTCCCCAAAAGTCTCACGTTTGCAAGTGCATCACTGGAGGCATGACTGATTCAGAAAGCGTGTTATTGGCCCTGGATCCTCCCTTCTGTCTCTGCTTCCTGGTAGCTTTGGATTGAACAGATTTCAACCACCATCCCCTTTCTGCGTTGTAGCTAGCTGACCATGGACTGAACTTTTCAAAAACTGTAAGCCAAGGTAAACTACTCTCTCCTCTCTTAAGTTGTGAGGGTTGGGTATTTTGTAGGATATGTGGAGCGTCTCTAGTGAACCTACATAGCAGTGAGAAAGTAAGACATACGTGCTGGTTGGGGTGTCGTTTGATGAAAGAGTGTTTGCCTAGCATGCACAAAGCCCCGGATTTTATCCCTAGCATTAAAAGAAAATCAGCAAATCAAATTCAACACTGTATTGAAAAGTGATACACCATGACCAAGTGGAATTTAGTTCACTTATTCAAGGCTAAATCTTTTCCAATGAGATCAAGAAAAAAGCAGGGTTGTCCCTGCTCATCACTGTTTTTCAACCTGGTATGTGAGTTCCAAGTAAGGTAGTAGCACAAGAGAAAAAAACAAAAGGGATACAGTTTGGGAAAGAAGAAATAAACAGATGACTATCTATGTAGAAAACTTGGAGAGATATTTCATGTTCATGGATAGCAAGAATCAATACTGCCAAGATTTCATTCTCCTTCAAACTTACTATTGATACAATGCATTACCAATCAAAACCTCAGTGTATTTATAGACTAGAAAAACAAATTCTGAAATTTATCTAAAGGAGCAAAACAATATTGAAAATGTAGAATAAAATTTGATGGCTGATACTAGGTAGTACTGGTACTAGGCTGGTACTAGGCTGATACTTGCCTACAGAACTTATCATAAAGCCATAATAATTAAGATGGTGTGGTGTTGGTGAAAGAACAGACAAATAGATCAATGTAAGAGAATAAAAACTGAGAAGCAGATAGACTTAAATACAATCAACTGATGTTTGACAATGAATCTTTTCAACAAATGATACTGAAACAACTGGGCATCCACGTGCAAAATAAATAAGTATGTAAATAATCTAAAAATAGACCTTATTCCTTCACAAAAATTAACTCAAAGTGAATCACTGACCTAAATGAAAAATACCACACTATGAAACTCCTAGAAGATAACATAGAAAATCTAGATGACTTTAGGTTTGGCAATGGCATTTTTGGGGGAAGGGATAACGTCTTTCTTTTAAAAATACAATTTGGATCTCTTTTTGAAGTTGTTATCATTGGCATTCATATGCTAGCATAAAAGACAAAGCAAAAATGTTAGATGATTCACTACAAGTTCTACCCCACAAAACTGACAATCTCAGGCTACTATAAAATCTAATGTCTGCGTCAGCTGCTTTATATAGTTCCAAGAATGAAATGGTTGACATATGGAGATTTGATTTCCAGTTATTGCTTGAATCATATAGGATATTATTTCCCAACACAGTAGATCCAGTGTGTGACACCCTGGCACTGAACTACAATTCACAGTTACCAGCTTAGTCACACAGAGAAATGACTTTTTTTTTATTTTAAAGAGAAAAAAAAAACCAATAAAACAGAGTTTTAAAAACTGCTTAGTAGGAGAGTTACAATAATTAACACATTGTGTGTTATTGTTTTTGTAGCAGTTATTTGGAGTATGAGATATCGCATGATATCTTGTCCAAACAACATTAGCACAAACCTTTCTTTTCAATGAACTATGAGAAACTAGTTGTATAACTATCTTATCTATCTTGTGCATAAATATTTTTTTCTGCTTTCCTTTCTTCCATTCCCCTTTTCCCCATCTCAGTTTGTCTTTTCTTTTGAACAGTTTGTTCATAATTCACAGTATCTATTATACTGTTTGGATCTTACTTGTTCAGTTTCTCACACTAGTAAGACAATATGATGTTTACAAATGCAGGTCTGATTTATTAAACTTATGAGTATGGTGTCGAGTTGCATCCATTACCTATAAGTCTCCAGTTTCTCTCTCTCTCTCTCTCTCTCTCTCTCTCTCTCTCTCTCTCTCTCTCTCTCTATATATATATATATATATATATATATATATATATATATAAACTTGGGTTGTTTCCAGGACTTAGCTGTTACAAATTGTGCTGCTACAAACATAGGTGCATATATATCTCAGTGATATGATGTTTTTAATTCTTCTGGGAAGATACCCAAAAGGGAAATAGCTGGTTCAAATGGGACTTCTAATCCTAGTTTTTAAAGAAATCTCCCCACTGATATCCACAGTGGGGATAAGTTGTGCAAGTCTACACTTCCACCAACACTGGAGAAGGGTTCCTTTTCCCCACAGCCCCTCCAGCATTTGTTATTGGTTAATCTTTTATTAATAGTCATTCTTTCTGGGGAGAGATGGAATCTCGGTGTTGTTTTAATTTGCATCTCTTGAATGACAAATGATGTTGAACTTTTAAAAATATATTTACTTTTCATTTTTACTTCTTCATCTGAGAAGTGTGTATTCATCTCAGATGCCCACTTTTGGACTGAGTCTTTGAATTTGGGAGTTCTGATTTTTTTCAGTTCTTCATATGTTCTAGATATAAGTCCTTTTTCTGAAGAACAATTGGCTATAATTTTTTCTTACTCTGTGGGTTGTGTTTTCACTCTTGATTTCTTTTGTTGTGCAAAAGCTTTTTAAGGCGAGATTCCAGGTTGGGGATATAGGTCAGCAGCATGGTGCCTGTCTGGCAAGTGTGAGGTTCTGAGTTTTATTCCAGGATAACAAAAGTAAATAATAAATAAAGTGAGATCCATTTGTTGATTCTTTGTGACATTTCTCTGCAGTCTGGGTTTTGTTCATGAAGTCTCTCCCTATACGTATGTCTTTGAGATTTCTGCCTATTTTTACTTCCAGTAAATTTAGTGTTTCTATTTTAATATTTAGATTTTTGACCCATTTTGACTTTAGTTTAGTGCATGGTGATACACATGGGTCTAGTTTTAGTCAACATGTGGAAAGCCAGTTTTTCCAGCACCATTTATTGAAGAGGCTATCTTTCTTCTAGTGAAAATGCTTGGCTCCTTTGTCAAAGATAAGATGTATGTTGTGGCTGTGTCTATTCCACTGATCCTCAATCTTGTATTTTTGGCCAGTACCATGCTGATTTTATCATAGTAGCTTTGTAGCATAATTTCAGGTCTAGAACTGTGATGCCTTCTGACTTGTCTGTGTTGCCCAGAATTGCTTTTGCTACTGTAGGTCTTTTTTTTTTTTGGTTCCAAATGAATTTTAGGAGGATTTTCCATATATCTGTGAGGTATGCTAATGGTATTTTGATTGGAATTGCATTAAATCTGTTAGCAGTTTTGGGAATATGGCCATTTTTACTATTTTCCTATCCAAGAGTGAAAGGTATCTTTCCATTTTCTGATATCCTTTTCAATCCTCCCTTTTCTTAGGGTACTGTACTTTTCACTCTACAGATTTTTATATCATTTGTTACATTGATTCCTAAGTATTTAATTGTTTTAGGTGCTATTGTGAAGAATGTGTTTTCCTTAATTTCTCTGTGAGGTTGCTGCTTGTGTACAGGAATGCTGCTGATTTTTGAGTGTTGACTTTATATCCCAAAACACTACTGAATTTGGATATTAAATCTACAAGCAATGACCTTTTAGATATGAGACCAAAGTTATGACAAATAAAAGAACTGATAAGGTAGACTTCATCCAAATGTATGCTCTGCTGGAGGTAACATCAAGAGAATAAAAAGATAAGCCACAAATTGGGAAGAATATTTGTAAAAATATATAACCAATAAGGGACTAATATCCAAAATGTAAAAAAGAAAATTAAGATTCAAAAATTTAAAAAGACTTGCATAAAGAGAGTCTACATAACAGTCACCTCACCAAGAAGACATTCACATGGGAAATAATCATGTGAAAAGATGTTCCACGTCATATATCGACAGGGAAATGAAAAGCAACACAGCAGTGAAATATACCACACAGTGATTCATGAAGACTAAGATCTTGGACAGTGACAAATTGCTGCTGAGGATGCTTGGTAGGATGTGTAGCAGCAAGAACTCTTACTGCTGGTGGAATGAATACTGATACAGCCACTTAGGAAGACAGTTTGGCAGTTCTTGCAAAGCAAAGCATCACCTTACCATGTCCTCCACTAGTAATACGCCTTGATATTTACTGAAATAACTTGAAAATTTGTCTTCTTATAAAACCTTTATATGAATGTTTATAACAGCTTTATTCATAATAGCTAAAACTTGAAATCAAACAAGATGCCCTTCAGTAGGATAGAATGGATAAACTGGACAATGCAATGTTATTAAGGGCAAAAAAAAAAAAAAGAGTCACCAAGCCATGAACAGAGATGGAGAAACTTTATATGTGCTATAACAAATGTACTATGTGAAGAAAGGCAATCCCAAAAGGCTATATACAATATGATTCCAACTATGACATTGTGGAAAAGATAAAAGTATGGAGAGAGTAAAAACCTCATGGATACTGAGTGGCACAGCTAGGATTCAAATTTACACAGCTTGAATCCAGAGAAAAAGCTCTTAATATATATATAACAAAAATCTCCAGCTGAGTCTTCTAAGAGCTCACTTCAATACCTCTTCTCCACCTCACCTTCTGTTACCTTTCTGTAGTATTTGCTATGGTGCCAACTCTAGACTTCTTGGCATTTTCATGTCCTTTGGCTTTTAAAACACTACCATATCATGATTTTTCATTCTATAGATTGGATAATTCCTCCCACTGCTACCTATTGCTAAACTGTGGCAAGTATTTATAGAGAGTGGATCACAATATTTGCTATCAGAGTTTAGCAGACAAAATGTTTTGTGCAGTTGGCAGAGTGGTCACCTAATTGATTGACTAATGGTAAACACATTCCATGCACACTGAAAATAGGAATTATGCTCTCACTACATGTATTCACTCAGGTAATAGATATTAAGCATCAGGCAGTATCCACTGGGCAAATAGCATAAAATAAATGCCTGATCTTGCTTAGCTTCTAGTCACATGGGTTTCGAAGAAATGAATCAAATGTATCAAATGGAGTCTGACCAGCTGACTACATGTCACAGAACAACAGGAAGCCCCAAATACCTGAATCATCGAAGACAGGATTTGTCAGAGCAAATCGGAATAGACAGAAATGTGTTGTCCTCATCTGCATTTTAAATCACAGAATCTTTTCTGAGCAAGGTTCTGTGCTTCTATGGAATGCTCAAAATTGTTCTAGACACTGAAATACAGACACAAAAAGAAACTGAAAGAGTTCTTCCTTTCAACCTTGGCCAACATGGCTTGTTTTGCTTGCCCTTACAAGGAATGAGAGATAGAGCCCTAATGTAGTAATTTTCCTTCTCAAAGAATTCGGGGCCTGTTTTCTTATTTAGATCCTCACTTTCTCACGTTTCCTGACCCTCCAGCACTATTTTCATAAGCAACATTTAGCTTCTGGACAATCCATGTTTTCCCAAGCCTATTTCAAGCAAATTTTATTTCACTGATTTTGAAAGGCCACCCTGGTGCTTAATTCAGCTGCTCTCAGTTTCAGCAACCACAGCACATTCTGGAATTATCTTATTATAATAGTTCACAAACATGCCATAAATTAGGACTCTATTGTACTTTAATAGCTTGTTGCAACCATAGACACAATTTCACACCAGATGAGGACAAGCATGCTGGTTCTGCCAGGGAACTATATTTCTATTCATTTGCAAATTCTCAGTTTTTCTCACAAGGTAACTTAAATCTTAAAAGGTCCAGTCTATGCAGATAATAATGGAGAAACCATGGACTATAATTACTCTTAGGCAATTTGTTTCTTATCATAATCTCCACCATGAAATATTTCTGGGACACCAGCAATGGCAGTTCTGAAGACTCTTTTTAAATTGGAAAAGAATCTATGTTGCCACCCACTGACTTCTTTGTTGAGTGTGGCTTTGATGAAGTCTAGGAGTTTTTCAAAGATGGTGCCTTGTTTCAGATGACAAATGCTCCCTTCCACACTGGTGGATGCAGACTAAGGAAAGTCAAGCTCCTTTTCTTTTCTCCACATAACTGAAACCATTAATGAAGATGGGCGAGCTCTATACAGCAATGAGCAAAGGGCTTGAGCTGCATATAAAAGGAAGAAAAACAAAACAGGAGCTTTGCTTTTACAAGAAGGAAAGAAATCTTTAGCAAATGAAACATTAAAAGAAAATCTGATTTTAGAATTACGTTTGAGACATATCTGCTTTTTTTTATGTTCACATTTGATAATTTTACAATGTGTAGACATTTCCTCGTTAGGATCCATCTGTACCCAAGATCATTTTGTGTCTAGTACTTAGCTTTCCTGATCAAAGACCTTTACTACAGTATTTAATTCACACTCAAGTTAACCTTTTAAATTCAAGAATACATAACAGTATGTCAAGTTTGTTTGAACTCAGCCCACATTATAAAGTACAAACTTACATCTGGAGGGAATATAAAATCAGATCTATCTAGCTATCTATTGGTATAGATGTATGGACTGTTTGCTCTTTTGTCCCTGATAATAAACAAACTTAATTTTGTTAGCTCAGATGAAGTTTATGAGAAACCAAGATCTAGTCTGGTATAGCTAATTTCCAAAAAAAAAAAAAAAAAAAAAAAATTCTCTTTGCTTATGATTTAGAGAAGCTAATTCTATTGGAAAAAAATAAAAGTACTTCATGATTTTGCATGTGTCCTTAAAGCAAGGGACACAAAAACTGTGGTGGAGTTTGAAAAAAAAAATTTCTCACTTATTTTGCTTGAGTCAACTCCACACTTTTACAAAAAGATGTGTAACAAAAATGAATTTGATGAATTGATGTAAACACACATTCTTTGGTAACGTAGCTTAATTTTATTCATATTTCAGAGAATGTGCAACTAAATGTGGTCTCTGATGACAGGAAGTAGATCTGAACCAGCCTCCTGTTACAGTTCCCTCTTCAACAGTTGCCGCTATTCACAGCGCCCCCTTCAGGCTTCTTTTAAAATCTCATCCTCTTCTCCTTACCCTATCTTTTTTATTTTTTTTTTTTTAACTGAGCAAAACTCAGGTAATTCCCTAGGACAGATTTCCCATCAGGAAATTCCCAACGTTCCGTGAACCTTACAAGCTTTCCTCAAAGCTCTTCTATTAGGGAGTAGCACACTGGACAGAGTTAGGAAAAGCCAGGGAAGAGAAGGACCATATACTGATTGGCTTCTGAAAACCTTTCTCAGAATTCATTTTTCTTTTACTTGCTATGATCTTGAAAACATGACTTTGGTTTCTTTGTAAGCTTCAGATTTGAATTATAGCTGGGTCTAACATTAAGTTAAAATGTTTTTTCTCTCTCAAGAAAATTGAAATTAGGGCCCTGTCAGCTAAAACAACTTTGGTAGCTCCAAAACTATCCCAACATAGAAATGCCTGCTGCCTGGCTGTATCTTAAAGGGTCATCACCACAAAAAGTCTAAGCCAAGCCTTTAATGGTTAGGTGGGGTTGATCAGGGCTTCAAAGGCACAGACTTATAATAACCAAACCTGGAAAAGAATGATGTATAAAGAACGGCAACAAAACCCCAGCTAAATAATTTAGAGTAGAACAAATGAAAAGAGGCTGATAGTTTTCTTTTTAATTCTGTTAATATAGTTCAAAAAGAACATATGAACATTGTCGTTATGGGCTGTCTTGTGTACCTTTTGGATTCATATGTTGAAGTCCTTACCACTAGAACCGCAGAAGGTATCTGTATTGAAAACAGTAAGTTAAAATCAAGTCATTCAGGTGGGCTCTACTCCGATATGCCTACAGAAAATAGCAAATCTGAGCCCATCAGACACACAGAAGATCACGTGTGTACAGGAGGGAGAAGATGGCCATTCAGGAGACAAAGCGAGACGCCGAGGAAGAAGTTAACCTACCAATCGCTTGGCCTTGGCCTTCCATCCTCCAGAATTACAAGATAATACATTTCTGTTGTTTCAACCACCAAGTCAGTCAGATACGTGTTATAGCAGCCCTAGAAAACTAGTACAATTGTGAGAATAAAATCAAGGACCAAAAAAAAAACCAAAAAAACAAAAAAAAAAGAGTAACCAGTCATGGGAGCATACACCTATAATCTCAGCACTCTGGAAGGCTGAGGAAGGAGGGTGGTAGGTTCAAACACAGCTTGGGTAATTTAGCTGTTTAGTAAGACCTTGTCTCAAAATTAAAGAAAAAAAAATAGTAAAGGCTGGGATGTCACACAGTTCAAAGGCCCAGTCCCACAAGAGAGAAAAAGACAAGAGAGAGAGGAGAGGAGACTGACAAAGATAATAAATACTTACAACTACCCCTCACCAAAAGCTACTGTTACAAAACAGACATATGGCTTTTCTTGGTTTTCTCGTGCATATATGTTGCATCTTTGCAAACAGAAAAGTAAGTTTCTTGTTTCCCCAGTATTTGCACATTGTTAGAATGTTCTTCATGGCTAGTCATTTCATTGCATGATTTTATTCTATGTTACTTAGCCAAGTACTTAGTATTGCACATTTAGAATGCTTTCAACATTTCACTCTTACAAACAGCTTTTAATAGAACTTTTAGTTCCATAACTTTATGATTGTGTGAATTTAGATAATTCAGTTAGTGATAATTTGAATTAAAAAGTAAGTTCAATAAAAAGTTGGGCTATCAGTTCTGAACTACATGAACAAAATAATATAATAGAGTTTAGAATATCTACTTAGAAATATTTTCTTTTTTGGCTAATTAAAACCTTTAGTACTGTATTATATCTGGCTCAAGTGGATAGTGAACTTTGCCCAAGTCTTCTTGCATATAATTTCAGTATTTATATTCTTTTTTGTATTTTATATTCCTAATTACTCCAAAATTCAAAATGAGCATTTGATCGATCAGTTATTAATTCAACTTTTCACTCCAGACCTAATCTAAAAGTTTTCCTTAGATTCAGCAGTTTAATAATGTAAAAACACTCACACAACTCAACCTTTAAATTTAATCTGGATCCTAGGCATTATCTTAATATAAATTAAATATAGTCAAGTTCTTTTTCACAGATGGTCCAATAAAAGAATAAGAAGTGAGGGAAAATTACAAGTATTTGAAATAACCATTGATGTGCTTGTGTTAAAAATGGTCATAACATTTCTGCATAACTTCAGCTCAGTCAGCTGGTAGAAAATTAAAGATATTTTTCATTTTATCTTATTTCATTTTTTGAAATTAGTTGAATCAGATGGCATTTTGTCTCATATAACAAAACCATGCTTTAGTTGTCATTTTAGTAGCGAGGAAAAGGGAAAAATATTAGCAGCACATGTTGTGAAATTTGTCCAAAAGACACGAATGATTTATTTTTTATAAATTTTCTTGTTTAATAAAATTCAACCTTTTGGATTTACTTGAAAGGAATAAAAGCAGGCGTTACAGAACTCACCTTGTTCAGCTGTTTTTGTAGAGTGTAGTGTTTGATGTCACACAGAGAAAAGGGAAATCCCTAAGAAGGCTGAATGTTCTCCCTGGAAATTAAGTTTGAATGTTGAATTTCAATCCCAAGGTGAACCGTGGACAATAATACAGATTGAAGGGCTGTGGTCAGGTTTGAAAAAAAAAAAAAGAAAAACAGTTGCATGGCACAGGATTCTCTCTAATACATTTCAAAAAAATATATCTGAATATGGTACATATTGCAATGATTTCTTATTTGTAAATAACAAAAAATTTTACAGAAGCCAGAGCAGGCTCAAAATGGTATAATACCAAGGTTCATATTAATTACCCTTGTCACTAGGTGATACTTACCATAAAGAGCTTAACACAGCTTTGCTCCTGCGTGCAGAGTTGCACTAGGATTTTTATTTTGCTCTTTCTAGATATGATATATGGTCATTGTAAAAAAATAAAAATGAGGGCAGGAAGGTAGCTCAACAGTTGAGTGCTTGCCTAGTACTTGCAAGGCCTTGAGTTCAGTCCCCAGCCACACAAAAACAAAAATTTAAGTGTAAATAAAGAATTAAAATTATAGGGAAGATAAAGGAAAATGAAAATCTCCCTCTGCAGAGCTAACTTCGACCCATAAGTTAGGAAAACTCTCACTAGGGCATATATGTAAATAGAGAAATAAGAATGCAATTAACTTTTTTTCTTTATAGTTCTGGGGATTGAACCCACAGCCACACAATACAAGGCAATTGTTCTACCACTGAGCCACATTCCAAGCCCTTTTTAATCTTTTTTTTTTAACATTTTATTTTTTTAAATTTTATTTTAAAGCACAGCCACACAATACAAGGCAATTGTTCTACCACTGAGCCACATTCCAAGCCCTTTTTAATCTTTTTTTTTTAACATTTTATTTTTTTAAATTTTATTTTAAAGAGGGTAAAACTAAACATAGCAAAACAGAACAAAGCAGATCAAAAGAAAATAATGTAAGAGACAGATTTCAAACCAAGACCACAAGAGATCATCACTGTCTGTCATATTGTCTCTTGTCTTCTTCTAAATAGTTGTCCATATCTTCACATACAATGAATTCATACAAAACAAAATAGTGTAAAACTGATCAGAACAGAATGATGAAGGCATTTTAGGTCTTCAAAACCAGACAATAGGGAAGTCAATAATGGTTGCCATAATGTCTCTTGTTCTCTTCAAAATAGCTGTCCATACTTTCATGTATGTTAAAATTAAACAATACAAAACAAACTAAAATCACTCTGAACAAAGAATAATAGTATTGCTGAATTTCACATCATGACGCTACGGAATCAACACTGGGAACCATAGTGTCTCTTTTTCTTCAAAGCTGTTCATTTCATCATACATTATATAATTGATTCTCATCAACTGTTTAGGAGAAATTCTACACATGTATGAATCTCTACATGTATACTGATCCTTTATGTATTAGAGGGAAAAACAAAACAAAATGAAACAAATTCCTAGAAAAACATGAAACAGAAAAGACAAATAAATAACAATAGCCAAGAGCCCAAAACACTGACAATATAGGCCTTCAAAACAAGGTGGTAGGAGCATAACTAGGGTTGTTATTTTACACAATGATCTTCAAGAGTTCCCCAGATCACCATACAATAATATGCACAATTGTTCCAATCCTATGAATGTTAACTATATTGTTCCAAGAACTTATAGAATTTATAGCACAATCATCTTAGCTATCCTAAGTGCATTTATATAATTTTAGATATTTTTTATTTTCCTTTCCTTTTTCTTTTTCCTCATTTCCCTGAGAAATTATTTTTTCCCCTTCAAGCAGATTCTTATCCTTTCAGTGTATTTATTGTTTTTGTATCTTATGTAGTCTTAGCATTTCTTACACAAGGGAGACTATACAGTATTTATATGTGTGAGTTTGATTTATTTCACTTATGAGTATGGTCTCAAGTTGCATCCATTTACTTATAAATATCTCAATGTGATCATTCTTTATAGCTGAGTAGTACTCCATTGTAGAAAAATACCACAAACAAGGACTTGCTAAATTGCCCAAACTGGACTTCAGTTCACAATACCTTTGCCCCAGCCTCCTGAGTACCTGGGATTACAAATCTGTCCACCATGTCCAGCAGGCATGTGATTTTATATAAATGGAATAGCATTGCAATTAAAAATGTGGGGTTTTCAGAGTGTTATTTCATAGGATATTATTATAAGAAATAAAGCAACTAATAAACAGAGACTTATGCCTGGAATGTAAAAAAATGCTTTAAAATAGTTGCTATTACAATAGAGCCATATAGAATGGGGGCTACAAGTACTAAACCTCTGAACTTCATTTCAAAAGAAACTTTAAGAAACTTTTATAATTCAGAATGATTTGCTAGCCAATACAAATTAGATTCAGGATACTCTTTACTTGAGTCAGAGAATAAAGGGGAATGGATTAGTGAGGAAAAAATAAAGAAATTCATGTAAGTTGGGGTGTTGAATTTTGGGGAGGAAATTATGCATTTTGGGTCCTTCATTGAAAAATGTATAATAATTTTTAAACAACAATGCTGGCCTTACACCCTGTTTTCCACTACATTCTCAAAGGTAATCATAATAATATTCAATAAAACAATGATAATAATAATCAGTAACAAGAAATATTAATTAATGTCTTACTCTATAGCAGATATTTTTACAAGCACAAATGTAAACTAACATAATCAAATAATACCCTAAAACAGGAAATACAGTGACCATTTTTTAAATGAGAATGGTAAGACAGTGAGAGGAAATGTTCACAACTGTTCCATAGTAAAAATCACAAATAATATAAAAGCTTAACCACTTAAAACTTCTAGAAATGATCCTAAAAGTATATGCCAAATGAATAAACATCTGTGCAAGACAGTTTGTAAAATTCCATATGGAAAAATGAACCTCAGTGGTATTTGGAGCACAGTGGATCCACCTCTCCTGCCCTCTGGAACAGGAGCCCAAACTCTATTTTAGTCTGGTGCAGCCACAAACACACCCTCTTTCTGTCCTGAAGGGAAGGCTTCAGTCTGGGAGGAACAAGATGGCCGTTTTGCCCATCCTTCTCCCAGCTATTGGTGCTGAGACTAAGTTCCTGGTGAGTGCTGCCGTGAGGTGAAGGCTTCCTTCTTCCACCCACTTCCCACTCAGGTAAGTGAGGCTCCTCGTGCAGAGCCATTTTTACGGTATACAAAATATGAAAGTAAGAAAAGTTTCTTTGTCAGTAACATTGTATGGAATAAAATACTTAGACTAAGACCTAAGAAATGCAAAGCTTATACTCTGAAAATAACTAAACACTGCTAAAAAATTATAAAAATTCTAGGTGAATGTGAAAAACATACTCTGTCCATGAGTCAGAAAACTTAATATTCCGAATCTATTTTAGCCATTTCTCTCATCACCGAGACACAATACCAATACCCACAACCTTTAAAAAGAAGTTTCTTTTGGCTCATGGTATTTAGAGGATTCAGTCTGTAGTTGGCTGGCTTCTAGGCAAGAAGGGCATCGTAGAATGGTCTAGCAGAGAAAACCTGTTCACATCCTGGCAGCCAGGAAATAGAGACAGAAGGGAGGAGCCAGCGAGGGAGATACACCCTTCAAGTCATGCCCTAAGGGACCCACCTCCAACCAGGCCCCCTCCTTACTGCACAGTTAGGACCCATCTTTGGATGCGCCTGAACTCACCCTTGGATGAATCCATGCTTATTTCAGTTTCCTTCCTCAAACCCCAATACTAAATACTCTTTGGGGGACATTGAGATCTAAAACATAACATTCCATTCCTGGACTAAAAGACTCACATGCATCTCTTTATGTAAAATGCACTTCATCCATGTCTAAGAGGTATTCAAGTTTTAAGAGTTGCAGCATTACTGAGAAGTCCAAATCCAAAGTTTCTAGTTTTCTCTGAGGCTCAAAGAAAACAACTGAAAACTGTAAAAATCAAAAGGAAAGTTAATCACTGCAGACAACAATGGCTTAAGATAAACATCCCCATTCCAAAAAGTAGAAAGTAGAGGAACAGAAAGGAATGAGGCCAAGGTAGGACTAACATTAGCAGTACAAACATTAAACCCTGTAGCCCCATGTCCAGCACACAGGGGAAGTTGTGGTGCAATGTAAATTACAAAAGACTTGTGCAGCTCCACCACTATGGCATTGACAGCTACAGCTCTCACAGCATCTTTATAGCAATGGATTTGCTCACTACCTGTGACTTTCCTCAGCAGATAGTTCATGTTCCCAGTATCTTTAAATTTTCTGCTCTCTGCTGCACTTTCAACTTTACTCTCACTGCCAGAGTCACACTGACTGGCCTTCCAGGCCTTTGTCTGAAATCTGGGTGAAATCCACTTTGATCCTACAACTTCTATGTTCTGCATGCCTGTAAACCAGCACTAGGTGAATGATGTCAAGGTCTGCTGCCAGCCCAAGTAGTAGCTGGGCCCTCTTGGATCATGGTTACTGCAGTATCTCAGTGCCTGGGTGGCTGGGCACTGTGAAATTTATCCCCAGGATTCAATTTCCTAATTGCCCCTTTACAAGCAAGGTGCCCTGAGATTCTCTCCTCAAAGCAATGTCAATGATGAGCGTTTCCCTTTATCCTTGAGCAATGAAGGATGGCATTCTTGCCAGTTTCTGAGATGTTCACAAGATCTTTCCTGCTGTTCTGCTGAATTTACTATTTGAGGATATACAATGATACTAAGTAGATAGAGCTGCATCCCTGGCCCAAATAAAATTCCTTTTCTTTCACAAAAATTATGAATTAAAACTGCAAAAACACATTTCTTATCACATGATAAAAAACTAGTCAGAAATATTGGAATTGAGAATTTCGATTTTCAAATAGACATCCAAATACTATTTTGCCCTGGCTCTGTTGGTACTTGTTCTTTAAAGTTTTAGGCCATCTTTGACTTTACCCATCTATGTGACGTAGGATGATACCTGCTCTAGTAAGTGCATTATAGCCCTGGCTGACTTTATATCCTTTAAAAAAACCACTTAATGAAATAAATTATTTTATCCCTAATTAATTAATTAATTTTTTAAAATGGCAAATGTCAATCTATAGCTCCAAAAAATTCCTATCAGAGTCCCACTTGATTTCTTTGTAGAAACAGACAAATTGATTTTCAAATACGTATAGAATTGCAAGTTATATACAATAGCCCAAGTAACCCGAAAAAAGGAATAAAGTAAGAAGATATGCTTATTATAAAACTTACTACATTAATAATTAAGATAAGGTGGTTTACCAGCACAGAGATAGTTACACAGATCAGTGGAATCTAACTGAGTCCAGGCATAAAACCATTTGTCAGTCACCATCATCAAATGAAACCATGTGTCAATGTTTGACAAGGATGTTAAGACCACTAGATGTGAAAAGACCACTTTGGCTAGGAATGACGGTACACATTTGTAATTGCAGCACTATGGGATGATGAGGCAGGAGGGCTACAAATTCCAGCTCAGCTTAGGCAATTTAGAGATATAATAAGATCTTATCCCAAAATAAAAAGATCTGAGGATGTAGCTCAATGCAAAGGCCTTGGGTTCAAGTGCCAGTAATGAAAAAAAGGTAAGTTTTCTAAAAAAAAAGTAGTGGTGGGGACAGCTAGAAACCATGCAAAAGAATAAAGTCGAACCTTTACCTTATTCTGTCTATGAAAATTACCTGAAAATGTAGATCAAGTTATAGACAAGATCTAAAACTATAAAATTCTTACAAGAAAACATAGGGGAAATTTTTATGAACTTACATTAAGAACTACTTAGCTATGACATCACAAAAAAAGGAATAAAAGAAAGAATTTAGGCCTCATCAAAATTTAAATCTTGTTGATCTCATAGAAGTAAATAACACAGTGGGTTACTAGAAGCTGGGGATAGCAGGGGAATTCAGAAAGGTTAATCAATGGGTCCTAAGTTACAGTTAAGAGAAATAAGTTCTGCTATTCCACTGCATGGTAGGATGACTATAGTTAACAAAAATGTACCATATATTTCAAAAAAAATCTCAAGGAAAGAATTTTGAATATTTTTACCGCAAAAGAATGTTTGAGGAGATAGACATACTTTCATTCCAACATTACACGTTGTGTACATTTATCAAAATACCACATGTTAACCGTAAATACTTACAATTCTTTAGTGATCTAATTAATGTCGGTAGTAAACTGATTATAACATTTGTGTTTCCATGGACACTTTTAAGAAAGTGAAAAAAACAACACAGGAGAGCAGAAAATATTTTAAATTACATATTTGATAAGAAATTCATATGCAGAATATATAAAGAGCTCTTATAACTTAATAATAAATATATAATGCAAGTAAAATTGGTCAAAGATCTGAATAGACATTTCTCTAAGGAATATATATAAATGACTGATGAACACAAGAAAATATGCAAATGCTTAATCACTTACAAAATGGAAATCAGAACCACAATGAGAGATATGACTTCACACATTAAAATGGCAAGAATAAAAAATTCAGACAATAACAAATGTTGGCAGGGCTCTGCAGAATTTGAAATCTTTATAATTAAATACTGCAGCCACTTTCAAAACAGCCTGGCATGTTCTTAAATGGTTAAACATAGAATTACCATACACTCAGTCATTCTTCTCCTAGCACATATTCAAATAAATAAAAACACACATCCACACAAAAACATGCACATGAAAGTTGATAGCAATATTATTTATAAGAATCAGAAATAAAAGAAATGCAAATATCTATCAATAGTATATTCATATAGTGAAATATTATAAAATTACAAAAAGTAATTAAGTGCTGAAATGTACTACTACACTGAAAAACTTTGAAAATATTATGGTAAGTGAAAGAAGTCAGTCATGAAAGTCACATATTGCATAACTGCATTCATATGACATGTCTAGAATGAACAAGGCTTCAGATAGAGAAAGTATGCAGATAAGTGTTTGCTTGGGGCAGTGGCAAGTGCAGAGATAGGTGAGTTGAAGGGTATGAGGGTTCCCCCCCCGCAAAGGGTGATGAAAATGCTCTAAAATTCAGTGTTATAATAGCTGGACTTACATGTCAAAATATTAAAAATCACTGACTTGTACACTTCACATGGGCAAACGGTATGGGATGATGGTTACTTCTATATGGCAACTTGGCTTGGCCATGGTGCTCAGATATTTGGTCAAACATTACTTCAGATGTGAAGGAATTCTTAGATGAGATTAACATTTAAATCAGTAGACTCACTAAAGCATATTGTCTTCCTTAACATGAGCAAACTTCATCTGAAGACTGACTCCCTTCGGTAAGAAGGAATTCTTCCATCAGGCTGCTTTGTTCTTAAATTGTCACTCTTCCCGGATTCTCTAGTCTGCCAACCTTCCCTGAAGATTTGGAACTTGCCAAGCCTCGATAGTCATGTGAAACAGTTCTTTAAAATAAGTCCCTTCTTCCCATAAATGTGTACACTCATCTTGTCAATTTTCTTTCTCTGAACAACCATAACTATTATATAGGATATATAAAATTAAGTTTCAATAAATCTGTTTCAACAGTGAGAAAACTCAGGTAAAGTAGGGAGTAATTAGTTGTCCAAGATCCCACACGATGGAAAGTCTCTGTTAAGCATAATGTCACATACAGGATACTGTTTGTGTCTGTTCCATATTGGTGTGAAGTTTCGTTGAGAAGCTGGAGTAAGGATGGAAGTATATCTTGGTGATAGAAAAAATATCTGCTGTAGAAAGATGTTGAAGAGGAATCAGGCTCTGTTTACCCAGTCATGGAAAATTTCACACTTAAAGCAGATTTTCCCATCTCTGAAATTCAATCTTAGGATTTTTTCTTATCTTAAAAAGTACCATGAGCTGTCTCTTTACTGTGATCATCTGTACAGACCCTGGACGCCATGCTAACCACAAATCAACCTAAAGTAATTCAAGACTTTGAAAATAGTCTTCCATCTGGACTTTCCTCCAAATTTCTCTCTTTGCATAAGTATTAAAATTAATAGGTAAGTTATAAAAATGTTGACTCTGCAGAATATTTTATTAAAACTTATGAATCAAATATATACATATTGCCTTAGCAGTAGACATTTCAACCATCTGAGTTGTTCGTAAAAAGATCAAAGGAATGTTAATAAGTTCTTGTACAAGTCATTGAAATTATGATACTGTAACTTACAAAGTCAGTTATTTGAATTAGCTACACTCACACATATAAGTGTTTCAATGCTATTAATTTGGCTACTGAAAATAGGAATTCAAGGATAATACAAGTTCTTATGTTGCATACTTGTAAGGTACAAGGTTTAAACAAGAATGATAAAAGTAATTGCAACTTTATCTCTTCTCTGGGATCTAGTAATTAATGAATAGTTCTTATGGAGAAAGAAAATTTATATTTTTACTCTGTATTCTAAGAAGCTGTCCTGATTTTCATCACTAGAAAATTCTGGAATTTTTTTTTATCATTACAAACATACATATCTGTAATTCTTAGCTTGTGATTTTGTTGAGAGAAATATGATACAAATTCCATATTACACTTAAAAATATTTACATTAAAAATGTTGTGTTGGTACTAAACTACATACCTGTGTTTTTGGTGATGCATCATTCACATTTAATACCTGTTGACATTACTCTGACTATATGTAAAATATACACTGTCATATTCAGTAAATATGCATTAAACGTGACTTTAATATCAATATATCATATGCACACAAGTTACAGGAAGTGGGATTTATAGAAATTCTTGTTCAAGTCTTTAATTTGTTTGTCATGTGAGGGATCTAATGCAGGGTCTTACCTTGCTAACCAAATACTTTACCACTGGTAAATTTTACCATTTACCTATCCCCTGACCTCCTAAAGTTGAGGAGAATTTAGCCATATACTAAAATTTCTTAGGGAGAAAACTCCTTTTCCCATGGATCTATTAGAAAATGAAAAATGTGCTTCAAGAGAAAATACAATTGTATTCTTTGCTCCTTAAGACATTTTTACTTCATTACAAAGACTGATAATGCATTGCAAAAGGAAGAAGACAATACATTTGAGTCTTGAATTCCAAAATAAAATATGAATTTTATTCTTTATCTATTTGGTAATTTGACCAGGTTGTTAAATGATCATATGCACAGAAACATGGTGCAAATAAATTTGACTATGAAATCATAATCCCTAGTGAGAAGTACTCATTTAAAATTTTCTTTCGCTTTTACTTTGGTTCAAAGTATATAAATATTCAGAAATGTTCTGATATCACATCTTTCAAGCCAAGATTGCAATCACCACCATATTAAAATAAGTAATTGCCAAAGCTTGTAAGGTTGCTAAAACTTTCCTGGGTAGCCAAAGGAGCTTTTTCTTGGATATACTTCTTCTTTAAACTCCAAAAGCCCTCATCCCACTTGCTTGACTCTCATGGGCTTTGGTTAAGGTGGTGTTATTGCATTCTGTGGTCTTGTAGTAGGAACAAATACACTACGCCTTTGCTGGTATCACTGTATCTGTGGTCATCTCAGGACTGTAAGAGACTGTCACCCACAGTGATATTTTAGGTTCTTGTTCTACTGCTGGAAGGAGTAAAACATTTCATGTTGGACAACATGACATTCTAACAGCTGCTTTCCGTGCTTCTGATGTAATTAATGTATCAGGATGAGACTATAATTGGTGTTCTAATGATGAGGAAACCAGAAATTCTTTCTGAAGTTGGGAGATAAAAGCTTAGAAGAATGGTTTTAATCTCTAGATTTATTTACTATTGGAAGATGCGGTAAGAAAATACATCTTGCTCATCATCTTCACACCTATATATTCTTGGAATATGATTGAGAAAACACTCTTGGTTTTCCTAATACCCAAATTCTCTTCTTAGATATTAAGAAGCCAGTTGTTACAATATACGTGCTGTGCCAGAATTGCTAACAGAAAACAGGACAGAGGTCCTTAATTGCAAATGAATGGCTGGAACAAAGCTCCTTAACCCACATTCCTTCCACTTCAGAAGCTCTCAGTGTACAGACAGCTCCATCTCACAGGGTCATCTGCAGCCCAAAAAGTAGGGCATTTAACATCTCAGAGCATGTTTCCCTGGCTTCTACCTTCTCTGGTACTTGTGAGGCACAAGTACTATTGCTGTTCCCCTCAAGAGTGTGACAACTTTGGTTGCAAAGTGGAGGTTTTCTATGAGAAGAACGGATGCAGATAGGATGGGTGGAAATAGATCAGCCAGCACAAGGTGGAGGAAAGTGATCAACGGCTACTCCGCCTTCTCCATGCAGTGAGTAGCTATGACTTCCATGGCAGAGTGAAATTTAAGTGCACCTGTAAATATGTAGTTAGGTCTCAATTCTGTTTTTTATTCAACTCCCCACAGCCTCAGCTTCCTAATTTCCATTTTCTAAAATATGAAAACATATCCTTTAAAATTAGTAGTAGTAATTGTAAAGTAAATCTATCGAAATAAAGTAAGAAGTGAGAGTCCAACAGCACTCCCCCACATGCACACACTTAATACATTTCTATGAGGCGGTGATTGCTACAATTCTGTATGTACCTAGGCCTCCTGATGCACAAATTGAGACAAAAATAAATGTACAATAGTGGTTGTGAAAAAGGAGATAAAATGTCTAAAACATTGGGAGTTGGTCTTTCGACTTCTGCTCCCCATTCTCTCCAATTTTATTTGTTTTGCTTATTCATATTTGGATCCATTTTAAGTTTATAGGGTTTTACCTTAATCATATGTGGTTAAAACCAACTTAGAATCTCAGTGTCTTATCACTGCAATTATCTGTTTCTAGCTTATAAATCTCTGGGTTGAAGTTTTGCTCAGGGATGTGCATGTTGGCTGGGCAAGGCTGTTCCAAATTATGGCTGGGTCACATCTCTACAAGTTACTTGTATCCAAGTTAAGTCGTGACATCAATGTGGGCATATTCTTTGCATGGGAGATGGCCAGTGAAGGTGGCCAAGTAAGTGAAAATATGTGATGTCTAATTTTGAGAAATATAAATAAGTATAGGGAGCATTTAATATATCTTCTTGTGTAATACAAGGTATGGCTCTCTCCTTTCTTGTCTCCTACAACCCAAGAAAATGGTCTGTGGTTTATCTCAGTTCTATGTGAAGTTTTTTCCCCTGATGTTCTTTACAAGAGTGAACAGAAGGGCTGAGATGTGGAGAACAGAAGCTTTGAGAAGACATGATGCACAGTAAATAGGTAAGTAGGGCAGAAGAGTAAGATGCTGTACAGGATGGCAGGGAGGTTTCTAATATGAGCATCTCCACTGAGCAAAATAAGAGAAGAAAAGGAAGGAATGTCTAAGGTAAGTAAAAGGAATGAAGGCCAGTGGTAAGAATTCCAGAGAAACAAGATAGAGTGAAAACAGATAAATGCTAATCAAGGTGGAAATAGCTTGAATTATTCACTCTTTTTGTTTTTTTCCTCTCTTTTCTTTACTTTCAAATTTAGAAAAGAAAAATTGTATAAAATATGGGATAATAGTCAATGTAATGTACAGATTATCAAAAGAGAGGCATTTGATACCTTTAAAAATAATAACCCACTGCTATTTGTCTATTCTACAAACAGAATAATCTATTATATTATTTTATTCCAACCCATGGAGATCAAGGAGAGAAAATAAGCATGGTCACACCCACAGCTGCTCCCTCAGGCCCTCATGGCATTTCCATTCAAATGAAAGTTTCTCAGTGGCATGATCAACACAGTAGCTACCTCCCCAAAAAGTTATCAATAATAATTAAAGACATCTAAGTATCTTGCTTGACAGTCTTTTTCCTTTAACCACTTCCTAATACCTTAGAAAATTAAATTTCATCTTGGGATAAGTTTCATGATCAACAGTTTACAAATAATCTTTTGAAAAACTATAGGTTAAGCTAGATTGTTTTAATAAACTCCACATATGTGCTGTATATATATACATACATACATGAATACATACATTTACACGTGCACACACATATCCATGTGGGTGGTCAATATGTGTATATACATGTGGCCTGTCCCTAAACCTGAAATTTTAATTTTAATGAGAGGGGTAAGGTAAATTAATAAATTACATATGAGCTATTTCCCTTCAGAAGTAATATTAGGTATATTTAGAAGATATGTAAACAATTCTTGGGTGTGTACTAACTCCGTCATTAATCTTTATTATGCTGTACAGCCCTTCTTATTTAAGATATTTCTTCTAGTACTACAAGTTCTTGAGAGCTTCCTCTAGTTCTCTCATCTGTGTTGCACATCTCAGTTTCTTACACTTAATTGGGTAATGTTTAAAAAAGAACACTTGCTGGAAACCTAAAATAATCGCTTGGTTAGAAGAAGTGTTTTAATGTACTTATATACACATGACCATGTTGCTTATAAAGATGATCCAAATGTCAGAAATCCCCATAGGAATACTTGCAGGTATGTAGACAAGAGTGTAGGGAAAGCTCCTTGGCCTTTAAGCAGACAGAAACTTAAACTATGTTCAGTCTTCAATGTACTCCGTTTTACTTTTATTTAAAACAACTATTGATTCTCCACATAGTTGAGGAAACTTAAGATTTAGCATTATTGAGAAAACATCTTTCAAAATATTCATAACCCATTCTGCTTCTCTATATGAAAGGAATATTTCATAGAATATTTCATAGAGGAGGAAAAGCCATAAATATTTGACTGATCTAGTAATTTCACACTCAATTTTACAGTTTTACTTTAAAAAAAAACCTTTAAAACAGATCTTTACTGAATTTTCTTCTAGAAGCACTTGGAGTTACAGTATCATACTGAATAATGTTACCCTTAAGCTCAATTATTTAAAAATTATTCAGAGAAATGATGCATATTACCTTCAACATTTGGGGAATAACTTATTACTTCATATTCATATACTGCTAGACCAAAACTCCAAGTATAGTAGGGCTTGTCAGTGTGACTGAGAAAAATCATAAATCATTTTCATCAGATAAAAAGAACATAATCTCAAGAATAAGTCTTAGTTCTTTCTACCAGCATTAATCAAAGGATCAAGGTAATTTTTTATAAGTTATTTACCATTATATAGGTTCAAAAACACATTCAATAAAAATATAGTTATTTCAAAATAAAGCTAAAATCTCCCAAGATTTAGAGATAGTGAAAAAAAAAAAACCAACAGCAATGGTAAATAGCAATTGTACTCTTAATCTCCTTCGCGGATTTTAGAAAAATTCACATTATCTAAATTAACCTTGAAAATGATCTCTTGCATCTAAAATAACTATGATTAATCTCTGTTCAGAGAGGTTGGGAACTGGTTATCTATATAACAAGGGCTAGAACTCTGATCCAAGGGCTTTGCATTTCAAAATGTGTGCTAGTTCTATTTAACACTGCTTCTCTTTCTGAACACACTTTCTCATCACCCCCAAAAAGATAGCATAAAGACACAACAATTTATACTTGGTGATTTGTTGTTTGCATATTTGTTCCTTAGCAACATGCAGATGGCATGTCATTAATTTCCTTTTTCTATGATTTTTTTAATCAGGAAATTTATTTTATTAGCAGCTAATGGTTGAACTACATTTCAAGCTAATAGCACGATAATTGAGGGAATTATTTCTTCCATTTTAAAAATTAATTTAACATACCATTTCCATAATCTGTATGATAATTTCTCTATTAAATGCCAGGGACATAAAATCCATTGAGAAATAGTCTCCATATTCAAAGAGCATACAATCTTTGAGAAAAGGGCAAGTAAATCAAAGATGCCACAGAGATTCAGGACGTCAATAACACATTAAAAAGAAGTGGAAAAATGTAAGAATTGAGATATGCTTACTGAGAAGGAATGAGCTTTGTAAAAAAAGCTGAACTTTAAAAGAGAAAATGGAGACAGACTAATTGTAGGAGAGTCTTGAAGCAGGATGACATCTTCCAGGATACATAGGCACATTGAATCATGTGTGAGGCTAAAACCAAGCATTCAATAGCCTGGATCTAGTTAATAAGTCCTATGAAGATGATGAGGCATTGATACAAAACAATAGAGCAATGAGAGAGGAATCTTTGGGAAAGCAGTGTTTGTATGGACAGATTTTCTTTCCTCTCTTCTTCAGGGAAGGAAGGGCAGTGTTATGTATTAAATCTAGAATGTTCTCCAAATGGCTCAGATATTCATAGGTGGAATTTTTGGAAGTCAATTGGATATTGGGGTGCCATATTTAGTGGACTGATGAGTTCCAAGCTGTATGTGCTATTAGTATTACCAGTTTTGAGGTGCTGGAATGTCCTTCTAGGGATAGTTTTTAGATTCTTTCTGCCCCAAGCAAAGAATTGTTCGAGACAAGTATGCAGTGTAGCAGTATTTCACATTTATTAATGGTAGCAGAAAAATACATGCTTTATAGAGTGAGTTTGCACAAAGTACATGCAGGAAAAATGTTCCCCCAATAGCATAGGAGAGGACTACGGTGAGAGAGAGAACACAATAGCCCAGAGATCAGTGGCAAAAGTCCTCACGCATCTTCCGCTCCTCAGGCTGATGTCAGTTCTAGGCCATCCTACCCAAAGCTTGCTCAAGTTCTCAAGAGAGGAATGAAGGTGGTGCTCCCTGGTTGAGTCCACATGCAGGGCTTTGGGAACTGTTCTGCACATGTATCCTGGGTTTTTATAATCAACAGATTGTCCTACTTCCCTAGCCAGTTTGCCTAATCTCCTGTCTCATTAGGAAGTGGGCCTGGTTAAAAGAGATGGTTTGCTAGGGCTTGACCTAGAAGGGTAGATCTCTACTGAACTCCTCTAATCTCTCTGTTTCTTGATTGCCATAGGTCAAATGACCACCCTCTGCACAGGCCCTCTATGACATTTTTGCCTTGGAGTCAGCCAGCCATGGAGTGAAATCATGAGCCAAGATGAACCTTTCTTCCTACAAATTGTAGAGATCAGGTATTGTACCTGTGATGGGAAAGTGAATAGGACCAGAGGAGAATTCTTCATCCTTCGGAAGAAGAAAAATTCATTGAGAAGAGTTTCAGGAGAAGCAGATACTAAGAGACAGAGAGACAGATGTTGTTTCAAATGAGAAGGGGACCAACAGAAGGAGAAAATGAAGAGAGAAGGCAAGGGAAGGGGAAATAAAAAGAATTAAGATGGTGTCACATAGATGTACCAACTCCTCATGGTGAATGTAATCATTACATATTGTAAACATGTATCTGTCAACTTTTTAAAAATTAAATAAAAAAGAAAAGAAAAAGAATTGCCTCAGAAAGTGGCAAGAATGATGGAAATGAGAGGAGATTTTTTGAGTGCAATTAATGACAATGTGTCTTTTCTATGATAAATTTGTAGAAATTAGGACTACAGAGAGAGAAAGAGACAGAGACAGACAGAGACAGACAGAGAGACAGAGATCTTACAGCCTGCTTGGGTACATGTGTACATTTAGTGAACGTGTATTTTCTACCTGTGCTTCCTTGAACCCCTGAAAACAGGACTAGGGAAAGACACGAGGGCATTTTCAAAAATGGTGTTGGTACTGAGACATATTACACTATAAAAAGTCCATGGTTTTCCATATGTTCATACTCCTTTGCACTTTCCCCCATCCAGCCCCACTGCCCACCCTCCATGGTACCAAGGAACTCTCCAAACTGACCAACTAATTACTAAAAGGCAGAACTGGAGGAGATGGCCAAGGGCAGGAGTGGAGAGAGGGAGCAAAGCTCAGAGTGCTTGACCTTGGCTACCAGTACCTGACCTGGGCTGGAAAGGGATGCAGTAGGCACCTCAGGATGGGCACAGTGATGCACCCCAATTCTACCACACTGCAGGCAGAGGCTATAGGTGACACTTAAGTGCCCTCATAGGTTGGACTCTCAGGAATCAAAAGCGAAGAAGGAAGGAAGTCCTGTAGTCTGAAGTTGGTCCTAGCAAGTACTATAAAATTCCTCCTCTGTCTATCTCCAGATGCCAGCAACAGCAGCTCAGATTCAGCATGCGCCACCTGGGATGGCCGGAAGAGGACCCCATGGCCGTAGAACTGCAGGGCTCCAAATCTCTGGCCTCAGCCTACCTAACCCCTGCTGCTGCTGACCTCTAGACATCTGGATATCCACACCCCTAGAGATAGATACTCTCTTAGCTTGGGGCCTGTGACTCAGAACAGCGGTACCCACTCCTGAGTCACAAGATGGATCTTTCTCCCCTGCCTCAGTCCCTACTCATACTGTCGCCCTTGGTCACCCAACTGAAAGTGGACATGTCACCCATGACTCTGCCCGTCATCCTCAATCCTATGCTCTTGAGGCTATTTCTCCAGTGCCCCCACAGACCCTATGCCCACCTTTGAGGTGAACTGGGTTCCTCAGAGATCAGGGCCAGTAGTTCCCCCCAGGCTACCCCTGGTCCTCTTTCAGCTGCCCCTGCCTGTCACATCCAGGAGTTGCTAAGTGAGAAGGCTCCTGCTAAAGGCCTTAAACACTTGGATTTAAGCGATTGAGAGGGCTTGATGGCCATCATTATTAGCCAGGGAAATGGCAACCCCCATAGGGAACTATCACATGAAAGAGTTTGCTAAGGAAGAGACGTCATGCTTTTTACCGCCCTCTTATCTATTCCAGTACACTAGGGAAGGAGCTGGAACCAGGAAACAGGAGGGAAGGGAGAGTCCCAGAGACTCCCATACCCTTCTTGTTCTTCCCTCTCAGGTGAAGGCAGGTGGGCATGGTGGCACAGGCCAGTAATTCCAGCACAGCCAGCCTGGGCTACCTAGTGAGACCTTGTCCCCCAGCCTCAGCCCCCCAAAAAGAATCACTCTCAGGTAAGAGAGTAAACTAAGCAGTCCGAGAGAAAACTACCCTCCTTACACCTAGAACTGACATGAGCTAGGGGAAGGAAAGACAAGATTTAAAACATATGAGTGCTGAATTTTAAAATGGAGTGATTTTAAATAATCAAAACTATGAAAGACATATTAAATTTGCATTTTGTAATGGAATTCATTATCCAATAGGTTGAACAATGTGACACAGTAAAATATAGTAAGGTGACTGGAAAAAGCAAACATTGGCTCCTAGGATGTCCGCACTAACTACTGAGCAATTAGATGATTGCAGAGAGATATATGGAGACAAGCAGGATATAAGCCCAGAGGCCACACTCTGCTGACCTGAGGAGTTAGAACTTTGGACTGAAAGCTCTGGGAAGCTTTAGAAAAATTCTAGGGGTGGGGGTGGGACATAGAATTATTGTGTAGAAGGTGCCCTTTGACAACAGATAAAGACTGTTTGCAGGAATGCAAACACCTAGTTTAAGTTAAAGAAATATAATTAAAAAAATCCTTCTGTTAGCACACATGTAGGTATCTCCTGGCAATGATGTCAATAAACTGAAGTGTTTTCCTGTCAATGTAAGAAATTGCTACAAATCTAATAATAATATGCTTTCCTATGTCTTTAATGTAGTTATCAATGAAATGTAGTGTGTTTTTCAACAGCTATGAGTTGAAACCGTTTGTTTACTGGTTTAAATTTTATAGCTCAAAAAACAAATGACTGTATAGAAGACTAGAGCTAAAGAAGGTGTAACTTCACAAAATTGGGATCACTAATCATTGTTGAATAATACTTCTATCACTTCCAAATGATCAAAGCTTATCAAATTTGGTAATTAACAAATATATTTCTTTAAAGATATATGTTTTAAAAATCATTACAATAAAGCAATTTAAAGTGCTGAATGGGATTAATGTCTTTAAATTCCATGTTTTATGCCTAATACTGACCTGAAAATATTTAGAGAATGAAGTGATATTCTAGGGTGAAAATTCCCCAGTGGTGCTTCCAGAAATTCATGAACAGCACAGTTATATTTGTACATATTTCTGAAAATGAGCTCCTAGTAGAAAAATATTTCTAATCAGCAGCCCTGAACAGGAACATTTTTACCTCATTAGTTAGTCACTGGAAACTAAAATCTGAAACTGGTTCCAAGTTTGTACTTCAGGAAAGTAGAATATGTCCATGAAAACCTGCCTGGAGGAAAAAAATTGGAGGAGACTTTTCACCAAATACATTTGCAAAAACACATGAATGCAACATGTGTTTCTGGGGAAAAAATGCCTTAAATTAGGAGATAGGAAGGGAAGGTGAAAAGTCTACTCTTGACCCAGTCAATAACTGCTTCATTTAAAATGCTTTTGTCTATGTGTGTTGACTGCAAACCAAGAAATAAGACAAGCTTATCTTTTCATCTAATTCTGAGATATCATCCACTTATTTATTTTTCATTTTTGTTTCATGGGCCAAAAAAAAAAAATCCCAAGGAATAAGTATCTGCAATTCAATCAAAAGAAATATATGTTTTACTTAAGGACCATAATAAATAAACAAAGGTATATCTTTTAAAAAACAGCTGAATTGTAGTAGAATAGTAGAGAGGCAAAAGAAAATAAGGATTACAAATTAAATTGCTATTAAAACTCTCTGTCTCTGTCTGTCTCTCTCTTTCTCTCTCTCTCACACACACACACAAAACTAGTTTTTAAACTCAAATTATGTCAAATGAATAGCAACACTAGAATCATCTAGCTGCATATGAATAGTTTATTAGAAATATAGAATCTCAGAACTAGAATTAGAATTACACTGTAAGATTCATAAGCAATTTTTATGTCCAATGAATTTTGAGAAGTCATACAAAGTTCTACTGAGAATGTAGGTAACTCTAACAAAATGGTTTCTCCCAAATAATATAGGAAAATAATTTAGCCAAAGTCTGTTTTCAAAGAAGTACTGTTACTTATTGTTTTATTTTTTTTCAAGGAATTAAAACAAGGGTAAATTTGATTATTTGCACAAGTTTAATGGTTTCTCAACATTCCAACATTTTAACACTGTCAAAATGAGGGAAGTTTGACTTTAAACTGCCTCTGTAGTGGAGTGATAAAGTTTGACTCAAAGCAGCCTCTATGCATAATGAGTTATACCTCAGTTTGATGTGCAAACAAACTTTAATTTAACCTGAGAGTAAATAATCAAGCAACTGAATCTCAGACAATCGTAATAGTTGATTTTCAGCCAATCACAGGCTACCAATTGTGTCTACGTAAGGTAAATGATAACCACAGACACTCAAGTTGTTTCTGTAGGTCATTTCCTTTTCTCTGGTTATTTATACAATCAGTGTGTGCCGTGGAATGGGATATTTTGAGCTGTTTTTGTCTAGAATATTACTTGGTGCTAGAACTCTTTTTCTTTCTTAAGTGAAATTTGTTAAATTCAATAAAGCTTTTTAAAACAGTATCTTTATTTATAGGAACTCATTTTGTTTGTCAAACCAAATGGAATCAATTCACTGAATTTAGAAGAAACAATTCTAAGATAAACACTACTTAATGAAACATTCTTAGGAATTCAGTTTTTTCTGATTGTTGAGATCTCACCATACTATGCTATAGGGAAAGAGGGTTTTCTTTTCTGTCAGCTTTTAAGTTTAGAACAAAACAAGTTCATAATCCACCACTGGCTCACTCTTATTCTTTACTCTTTTTTATAACAGGTGACAGCATTCCTCCTTCAGGCTCCAGGTACTGAAAAGCCTGTGGAAAAGGATGTCCACTCTGTATTCTACAATTTAGAAGACTTGAAAGAAACATTAAGAAGAATTACAAGGGGGGAAAGTGATGAATACTCATGAAGTAAGAATGGGACAGGATTGAGTGAAAGTAGAGGAAAGGATGAGTGAACAAAATAAGATACATAAAGTTACTTAAAAGTCAAGTGTTCAGCCAGGTGCAGTGATGTATACCAGTAATTCATATCAGTAATTCAACTACTGAAGAGTCTGAGGCAGGAGGACTGCAAACTTGAAGCCTCCTTGGGCAACTTGGCAAGACCCCACCTCAAAATTTAAAAATAAGGAGGACTAGAAAATGTAGCACAGTGGTAGAGTTCCTCTAATTTGGATGCCCAGAGCCACAGACAGAAAAAAAAAGCAGCAGCAGGAAGAGGAAAAAAGAGACTTTTCCCTTCATTTTCCTATCATGATGTTGTCTTACAAGGTATATTAAAAAGCTGATTCTGGAGGGTAGTTTGGAGTTATATATACAAAGAATAAATTACACTATTATTTTTGTATTATAAGGGTATAGCAACTTTTTGCTTTTAAAATGATAATTTTTTATCCATTATTTATTCATTTGATCAGACATTCATTCCTTTAGGAAATACTTATTGAGTAAGCTATTTTTCAGGAAGCATTGTAGATTCTCAAAATGCATTAGTAAATGAAATAAACTAACACTTCTGCCCTCAAGGAGCTTATATGCTAACAGGAATTACAGTGAGTAGGGGAAAGATGAAAGTAGTCTATGAAAAAAATAAAATAATTTTTAGAGAATTTCATTTTAAACTAAATGGATAATTTATCCATTTAGTTCCATGCTATCCCATATGCACTGAGAATAAGAATTCAAGCAGTGGGGGAAATAAAGTGCATTGAAACACACAAGAAAAAAAAAAGAATCACTCCTAAAGTCCTTCGCAATTAAGCAAAGGACGTACAACATGGACACAAGTAAATATTATAAAAGGCAGATTAATCCAAGTGATAAAAAAGTATTATAAAGGGTTTCAAAGGACTCAGGGGAAAGAATCTTTTATTTAAATAAATAAGATGACAAGAAATGATGAAGTGGAATATTCCATCAGAGAAAGGAAGTACTAATTTTAAATAGCTTAAATAATAGATGTGACAAGCCCTGCTTAAAGAAAATATTTCAACTGCACAATAAAAATACATTTCCCAAGTTACAAATGTATTTTAAAAATCTGGCTGATTTTGAGTTTCAAAGAGTGAAAGCTCTGAGTTTTACTAATCCAAAAGGAATATTTATATAAGGTTTTATAAACTGCCAGTATCCTTGTTTTGAGACTATTTCCTTTTGGTTACATACCTTTATTTTTACTGCTGGTGTCATGCAGCAGGTTTGTTTTTGTGAAATGTGAGTTAAAATTGAAATTTAATTTTCTTAGTTTTGAAGTTGTTTCTATCATCAGGGAAATCACTTCTGAAATAGAGGGCAATATTTGGTAAAGATGGAGATTGGGTTAAAATTTCATATCAAGTAGGAAACCAAGAGTTGAAGAGAACAAATAATCAGTAAAACACACAGCAGTCAATGTCACTATTATTAGCACAATGTTTTCTTAAGAGCTCTAGGAAAAGATGAAGTCTCTCACTCTCTGAAGAAATGGGTTTCGCTTGGTTTTTAATTTTAAGCAATAGATGGATAAACAAGGCAAGTCAGTGTAACTATCATGGAGAAAGGAAAACATACCTGGAAGAATACAGATAGATTTTTCCAATCTCATCAAACAATGGATAAGGCAATAAATATTAGACCAATAGAAAAGTGGTACTAAGTACCAGAATGAACTTTTACATTGTGCTCAGTAACACAAAACTCATTCCAAAATGGCAGGATGGAAAGAAACATTGGCAATCTCTCATTCATAAAATATGATACTTTGTTATAATATGGATCGTCAGTGAACCAAATGTGTGTACAAACATCCTTTCAGTTGACTCAAGTGTATAGAGACAAAGCTTCATGTAAGACATATGAAACAGATCACTAAGACCTATTCATAGGGTGTATATACATTGGGTTGGGTCTGTCTTCAGAATTAAAAGAAAAGATCTCAGTAAATTCAAGCTTATGATGTGGCAAGTCTTGGTCCATTAGAAGACAGACTGCTTCCTGGCTGATTTTCTAAGCCCAGAGCTGGTCCTACACATTCTAGTCAGGTCCAACTTTACCATTCTTATCTCCATCCTTGGTCTCTGCTGTTCTCTACAGAATGTATTTTCTTTGCATCTCTGCTTATCAAAATTGTACTGATAAGTTACTGATGGAAGGAAATGCCACCTTTTTGTAATTTTGCTCTTCCTCCACTTCCCAGGACCACAAGCCACAGTATCTCTTGCTTTCCATCTCAGATAATTATCTCTGATGCCTACCAGAGTTCACTCTCCTCACTGAAGGGAGAGTGCAGGCCTTAAACATCTTGGTTACTTTTAAAACAAAATCATTTATATTCAAAACTATGAGTGTTTCTTTAAAAAAATAAACTAAAAAATACAGAATAGTCAAGAAAAGATAACTTGCCCTAGCTCTTCTCTACTTAGAAAAAAAATCAACTGGTTTTAGAAAGAAAGTATTATCAAACCCATCTGTCATTCATTTACACATTCAAACTTCCATTTGTTCAGCTTTCATTGCTACAGTCCTGAGCGACATACTATGCTAAGTGACAGAGACACAAAATGCACAAAACCCACAAAATCCTTGGTTTCCGTTCCCAAGCAGTTCATAGTCCTGGTGGAAAGATGCAAAAGAAGTTGGAGGGAATAAGATGAAGTGAATAGATACTTGAAAGAAGTATTTAAAATGGAAATAAAAGGGCAAAAGAATACTAAGGTTGAAGTTAAAGAAACAAGTTGTGTTGGGAAGCTGTGACTATTCAGTGTATAGTGTATTTGGGGGTACAGGGAAGGATGATTGGAACCATTGACCAAAGCCTGATTATAAAAGACTTTGTACTGCATTAAAAGAGTTTGCATTTCTTCATACTGACAATTGGACATTTGCCAAGATTTTGAGTTAGAGATTGGTATCAGATTCATGCATTAGAAAGCGATTTAAAGAATGGACTGAGGCTAAAAAGGAGAGGGCTAGAAAGTGAATATAACTGGAAGATTCATATATGGAAAACAAGACACATATCAATATTATTAATTGGGTCATGGAAATGAAACCATAAAAGTCTTTGGGGACAGGAAATGATCATATTAAATTTGCAACTCTGAATCAGATGCAGATATCTAAGAGTTGAGATGAAGGACTAGAAATAATGATGTCCTTTTCTATCTCACCACTAGTTGTGGGAATAAAAAATGAAAGTGTATTCAAAGTAAAACAAAAAGTGTATCACCTTATATACAATAAAATTGTGATATATTGGCAAGGTAAATAAAAATGTAATTTGCCACTTGGCTTATTTGGCTTATGGTTCACAAATTGGAAAGGAATTTAATAAACTGACAACTAAATTTATAACTTTAACATTAGGTTGATCCAAGTTGTTCAGATTGATGACTTCAAGTTCAGGACTGGACTCTTACCCAGTTACTAAAGCCCCCAGAGGCCTGATATTTTGCAAAACATTTTCCAGTATTTTCTGTTGGGACTTTTTTTCACCTTTCTTCTCTGGAATGTTATCCTAATGATTATCACTTGCTGAGCAACATAAAAATTTACTCAGTACTTCAGTTGTTTGAAAGAGGTACCATCATGTTAAATTTTATTCAGTTAGTACTCACAAAAAAGATAAAGAATTCTTTGGTTTCTTTGAAGGAATCTTTTTAATCTGGTAGACTATATGTATATTGAGAAATCCTTACACGCAAGTTAAACTTTGCTCACATACAAATTTAGCAATTGGTGAGCAACATGCCATTTGTCTACTTATACACACTTGTAAAAATACCTTCTTACACATTAAAAACAAATAATTGAGCTGAGTCCTTGGAAAACATTGAAAATTAAATTCTCAACCACTTTACATTTCACTGATGGAACTGTAACGGACCAGGAGCTGGAGTCTGCTGTAAATGTTACTGGGTTTGGGGAGTTAATTAAATTTAACCCAAGAAACTCCTAACACAAAATCCCACCCCATGAGACTTTCTGCTCCACTGTATCATTTAATTAAATGTGATACAAGGTTGATAAGAATAAAAAGAAAAGTTAGTGACTAGGAGACAGTATTTAAGATACATGTTTGATAAAGGAACTGTAGTTATCTATATATCTATATCATATATTATATTTATATACATACACACACAGAGGGAGATGTAGTTTTAAAACTCAACAATAATAAAACAAATAATCCAGTTTGAAAGTGGGCAAACCATATGAGCAGAAACCTCAGCAAAGATATAGGCCAACAAATAAGTATATGAAGAGATACAGTACTGAGTATCCTATGTTATTAGGGCATTACAGATTCAAACAATGAGATACCACTATTCATGTATTAGAATGGATAAAATCTATACTTCTGAGAGTATTAAATGCCAGTGAGGATGTGATACAAAAGAAACTCTCATTAATTGCTAGTGATAATGCAAAATGATATAGATACTTTGAAAGGAACTTTGGCAATGTTTTGTGTTTTTTGTAACTAAACACGCTCTTACCATAGGATTTTACAATTACATTCCTAGATATTTACACAAACAAACTGAAAATTGCATCCAAGTATAAACTTACAAAGAGATATTTATAATTCTTATTCAAAATTGCCAAGATTTGGAAGCAAATCAAGATGGCCTTAAATGAATGAATGCATAAACAAACTACAGTGTGTCCGTGCAGTGGAATACTTGTTGGTAATAAAAAGAAGTGAATCACAAAAAGATAAGGAGGAAACAATTTCACATTTCTAAGTGAAAGAAATCTGAAAAAGCTTAAGGTTTTATGATTCAAATACATGTCATTCTATAAAAGGTAAAACTACACAGGTAAGAAGCATAGAGTTGCCAATAAAGAGATAAGATGGCGGATTGGTAGGTAGCAGGAGAGAGACCCTCTCTGAGAGAAACAGCTCAAATGCCAGAATAAAACACCCTGGAGAGACCCAAACAGAGAGAGATAGACTCTCACAACACAGAAAGAAACTAAAGCGCAAAAACCTGCTCGAATAAGAGGTCCTGGGGCTACTATTAGTGAAGATAAGATCAGCGAGCATGGCACCCGCCTCAAGACGCCTGAATTCCGCCTGACCTGAACAAGCGATCTGCGCCAAAGCGACTGGCTTGAGCCGCCAGAGCCCAGAGCTGAACAGCCCTGCGTGCAGCTCGCCGGGACCGGCACTGCACACGACCCACCCAGAGGCACCGTGAATTCCCACCTCAGCCGCACTGAAGTCGGAGGTTGGGCAGTCCAGCAGTTCTTGGGGACACAGTGAGTGATGAGAATAAGACCCTCCCACGGGAAAGGGGAAACCAACTGGACGACATGTTGGATTTGGGCAGGACAGGCCTAACTCCATAAGGAAGTGGCTTCAGCTGGTTGCTCCCCTCACTGAGCAGATTAGTGGAATCTGCTTGAACTAGGCCACGCCCCTGGCAGGGACCCAGTTACTTCCCTGAGATCAGTGCACACTGACGCAGTGAAGGCCTGCAAAGGTTGACTGGCCCAGAAGGGGGGAGCTAGAGCACACTGCCCGTGGGTGAACTCTAATCTCTGATAACCTATTGAAGAGGGCTAAAGCTCCTAGCCTGCGCCCTCTAGAGGAGCCTTAAACAACAAGAACAGGGTCTGGGAATTACACTGTATACTTGTATGGAAGGAACCAAAAACATGATGAAAGGGAGAAATAAGAAAACACTCCCATCCCCCAACCCTGAGAACATTGATCCAGGAGAGGTAAATACAAAAGAGACTGAGGGCAGCAAAAATGCAACATCAAACACAGCATTAGCGGACATAAAGAGATATATTCAAGAACTCGTAAGCTGGACCAAAACTGAAATATTAATTCAAATTAAACAAGAGATAAGTAGATTAATAAAAGAAGGGCTGGGTACCTCTCAAGAAGACACAGACAGAAAAATAGAGGAACACAAATGGAGAGAAACATTTATTGAAGAATTCAGAAAAAACCTAGAATTTATGAAGCAGATTCAAAGGGATTATCAGGAAACTAAAGACTCGAT
>PVJX010000241.1:300437-315085 GCA_004027295.1 Dolichotis patagonum | reverse complement strand
CAGAAAGTTTGTCTGCATTTTGCTCATGCCCAGAGACTTTGCCTGAGACTGAGATTAAGGGTAATGGACTGATTAATCTGGCAAAGGAAATTTCAAGGCAGTCAAACATTGAGGCTGTGGCATGGCTATTGTTGGGGGCTTTTAGCCAGATCTATGTTGCAAATCAAGAGCAAAGAGCCCAGCAGGATAATTTAAAACACTGTGAGTTTGGCCAGAAGGAAAACTCCAGTAAAGCTGTGGATTGTAAAGATAGTGCTGAGATTTTGATTGCTGAGAAGAAACAGAGAGATAAGAAAGATGGCCACTGGGCATCCCAGGAAGCAGCAGGTCTCCACCCTTTGCAGCCACATGAGGTTCCAGAATGGCAGCAACATAGAAAAGCTTTTCTTCACAATCAGGTAAACAGAGCCCAGCAATCCAGGCACTGGACCCCTATAGCCAAGAGAGAGAAAAGCCTGGCTACTGCTCCAGCTGGCAGCATACCTTGGCAGCATCCACATGGTGCTGATTTTAGGTGCAAGGAAAATGCACAAATTCTGAGCGTAAGAAGGCTTCCACCTCAATTGCAAAGGGCCTGGGAGGCCAAGCAGTGTGCCCCTGAGAGGGCAATATGTAAAGATGTAAGTGTGAAGCCAAAGGTGCAGTGGAGACCCCCAAATTTGGAAAAGCCAAGAACGTGGATCATCTAAGGAAAGCTGTAAAAACTGAGCAGAGAAGGTTTCAGAGAAAAGCTGCAGGAGCTGATATCCCTGGAAGTGCCGTGGGGGTAGAATCACTCAAGCTTTTTGGAGCTTGCAACCAGATTGCTTCAAATGCTGAGCATGGAACTCTAGGACTTAATGTTTGCCCTGCTGGATGTTGGACTTGCTCTGTTTCCAATACTTTATATTCCCCCATTTGTAACTTTTGGAATGGTAATGTTTATTTTGTGCCTTTGCATTTCAGAAATGTTTAACCTTGTTTCACTTGTATAGGGGGGTACAGTTAAGAGTTTGCCATAGATATTGGAGGAGACTTGGGACTTGGACTTCTCAGCAACGCTGAAAACGTTAGGACTTTGGCAACTCTTGGAGATGGACTAAATGTCTTTTGTATAAAGGTTGTACATGAGTTTTGGGGGGTCAGGGGTGGAATGTCATGGTTTATGTCAGTGGCCCCCAAGCCTCATGCCTTTGCATTATGCATTTGTGATTGGTTCATTGTCTAGTGCTTGCATTGGGGGTGTGAGTGCTACACCGGTCTAGGGGTGGAGCCAGGATATGATGTAATGGCAGGCAAAGGTGTCTCTCTCTCTCTCTTTTGCCGGTTTCCACTTGCGGTTTTGCAGCCAACATGAACTGCGGCCCGCCATGCCACCCTGCCTTGGAGCCAACTGAGTGTGGACTGAAACCTCCAAAAACTGTAAGAAATAAACCTTTCCTTTCCCAACTTTGGGCATCAGGTATTTTGTCTCAGCGACCAGTGAAAAAGAACTAAGACACTACTGTTCTATTTGTCCCTGAAGTCACAGTTCAGTGTCAGCTTCCCTGCTGTCAGTTCCTCCATCTGTTCCAATGATTTTGAATGCAACTAATTTTCTGTATTTAATTCTGAATTCACCTAGCATGATTTCTATTTCCTGAATCAAACACTGACTGATAATGTCTTTCTTCTTATGAGTTTACTTCTATATTTCAAAGCCATGGTGGAAATCTATTTTATCTGTTGAGACCTTCACCTTCTCCTCCCTATTTTATCCATGTGGTTCGAATGAGTGTTGAAATATTTCTATACCTGTGATCCCTTTTGATTGACTCAGGGCTGTCAACTGACTTGAGTGGAATCAATAAAAGCATTTCCTGGAATTCCTAAACTTGAATCCAGAGAACAAGTCTCAGTCGTTCTCTGTTGGTCAAGCTATGACATACAAAGGCTTGGAGCTTCTGGAAGCTGTTTTTTTCCTCACCTTTGTTGAAAGCTTCTCTGAGAGTATAAAACCAACACACTGAGAAGAACAAAATAGTCTTCAGAAAGCCTCTTTTTCCTTCAGTCTTAGGAATGGGTGAACTTTTGGCTCTTACACTTAGTGGACTCAACAACTAAGGTTGTATTCCTGTCATTTACAGCCAAAAAAAGTCTTGAATTAAAAAAAACTCATCTTATGTGCAACAACCCATTGGCAATGGTTAATCTACAGTTGGCTGATATGTGAATGCCAGAGCTTTAGAGAAAGGAGTTTACAATCTTAGCAATCACTGAAGTGGACAGTGGATGTTAGAGGCGCATCTCCCATATTGGTCGCAAACAACAC
This sequence comes from Dolichotis patagonum, assembly GCA_004027295.1. Classification (NCBI taxonomy): domain Eukaryota; kingdom Metazoa; phylum Chordata; class Mammalia; order Rodentia; family Caviidae; genus Dolichotis; species Dolichotis patagonum. The sequence goes on along the minus strand of PVJX010000241.1, from coordinate 312,795 downwards.
ATGCATGTACCTTGATGCTTATTCTGTTTAATCTTTGTTGAAAAATGCTTATGATTAAAGGTTGGTGAAATTTAGATGGTTAGTACATATGTCACAGTAAATTATATATGAAGCTACCTTTTTTTCCCTCAGTTATGTGATAGTGATAGATGCAATATAAAAACTGGAAAGCCAAATTACTTACCTTATGTCCTAAGCACTCACAGTGCTGTAGCTTCTGTTTCCCACTATGGTACTGGAAGGGCTTGAGGGAGACAAATGATTAGTCAGTGCTAGAGAAGAAAATAAAGTAGAATGAAAGGGGAAAAACTAAACAAAAATCTTCCTGTTGAGTTTCATAAAACCAAAATTCCAACACATATTTAAATCGAATGTTAAGAAAGACTACTAATAAAATCAAAACTCACAGTATGAATTCACTCCATATTAAATTTTATACATTGAATAACATGAGAAGGACTGAGAGAAATAAAGAAAAAAACAGAACTTACATTGGCATGAGCAAGAAATCATGAACCGAAGGCGTAATGCATCAGTATCTATCTATAATTTTGAATAAAATATAATGGAAATAGTGGCAAAGAGTATTTTGAGAGACAACTGAGAATTTTTGAATTAAACAAAAGTACATAAATCCACTCATAAGCACAACTTAGTGATACTGCAGATCATCAAAGAGAAAGAGAACAATCTTATGTTACCAGAGAGTAAAAACAAATTTCCTGCAAAGAAAAGACAGATTGTGATCAAACTGCTTATCCATGACAACACAGACTAGGAAATAATATAATGATATTCTCAAAGTACTTAGAAAAAAGTTATAGCCAAAACTTATTTGGGAGGGTGTACTGAGAGTCGAACTCATGACCTCACACTTGCCAGGCATGCACTGAGCTGCTGAGCTACATTCCAGGCCGGTGGCTACCAGGGATCAAGGGGTGATGGGTAGGGAAGATATTGGTCAGTGGATATAACATTTGATTTTAATACAAGAAATAAGTGTAGAAGAAGTGTTTTACAATGTCATGACTATAGTTAATAGCAATGTACTACATTTTGGAGCAAATTTCAAGCGACCTCACTCCCAATATATGATCCTAATTTAGCCATTCCACAGTGTATATGTATTTCAAAACAACGTGCTTTACATTATACACATACATGATTTTTATCAACTAGAAATACATTCAAAAAAGGAGAATGTAGGCACTTTATGAATCAATAAAAGGAAAAAAAATGAATCAATAGAAGGCAGGAAAATATCGTGTATAAAGATAGTAAATGAAAACCAAATAATCTGATAGATATAACTTTAAATATATATTTTAATGTATTATCAGTATATAAAATCACATAATTAGAATGATAATATCCAATAAAGCAAAATCCTATAATATAAAAGATATATATGCTTGAAAGAAAACCACACAAATATGGTAAAAATAAGAGAAATATAATTTAAAATACACAATAAAAAAGTAACCTAACAAGTAAGCTATTGTAATAATATTATTATGGAGGAAACAATATTTAAGGCCAAAATAGCTTAGTAGGTATAAAGTGAGATATCATACAATTATAAAATAAGTTGTCAGGAAACTATAGAAGTCACAATCGTATTTGTATGAAGCTATTCATATTTTCAGATACGTATCGAAGTTTTAAGAAGAGGGAAGATACAGGAAGAGGGAAAAAGGCACTGTTCCCAAGTGTGTATAAGATAACCAGCAAAAACCCCCACTTGTTCTCTTAATAATTGAATGCTATACAGAGTAAGAATGAACTATTGATTCACATAAGCACATGGTGGAACGGCATAAACAACCCTGAGCCAAAGGACCCACTCTGACGAGTTCCTGTGTATCAAGTTTAGAGTGAAGCAAAACTAACAAAATGGTAGAAGCTGGGACAGTGTTTAACCCTGAGGGCGTGCGGTGAGTACACTAGGGTACAGAGGGAATTTCTGGATGATCTCTGTTTCTCATCTAGGGAACTGGTTGTAAAAACGCATTGAAGTTTGCATGATGAGTTGTGTTTTTCCAGGTGTCTTTATTTTTTAATGAAAAGCTTACTGAAACAATTTAACCATGGGCAAAGCCACCATGGATGTCTCAGCACATATTATATTTGAGAACAAAACATTTAAATGAAAATAATAATAAAAGGAAAATAATGTAATTCTCAGGATGATATAAAGGAGGAATTATAATAGAAAAATAAAAGATAAAACTTATTACAATAAACAGTGTGACCTTTAATCGATGGTCAACATGAATGGATTAAAAGATTCCTGGAAAATTATTCCAGCACACTTCTGGGTGTGTTTGTGAGGTATTTCTAGGAAGGATGGACACGTAGGCCAGCGATCTCAGGGGGCATCCTTGCCCTGATTGTGGGTGGCACCACCCAAAGGCGTGTAACCCAGGTGGAATGGAAAGGGAGGAAGGAGGAAGTCGGCCTGCACTTGGAGACCTCTGTCCTGTTCCAGCAGGTTGCTCTTTGGCTGTGGCTGTCATCTGTGAGTTAGACGCCAGCATCTCCAGTCTTCCACGGTAGACTCACACACACAGCAGCTGCTCTCAGGGCCTGCCCAGGCCCCACTGTTCTGCAGCTTCTGGCTTTTAGGACTGAGCAGCTTCCCGGTCCTCTGGCTCTGAAGACAGCCATCGTGGACAGTCCAGCCTCTGATCCTGTAGATTTCCCTGTTGATTTTGTTCCTCTAGAAAACTCTGACCAACACAGTTTAAAGATTGACTTTATGATTTTTTTCCCACATTTGATATACAGTGCAAGTATAATGTTGAAGGATGTGAAGGGTTAGTGAAGCACTTTGCTCACGTCTTCCTAGTTGACTCATTTATTTCTTATAATTCTTGTGGATGGAGTTGGTGGAGAGAAGGCAAAAGAAATGATTTGTTGGCCTAGACAAAAACCACTTAAAAACCAAATTGCATGGAGTTTTGCTCAGCCCTCTTTTGTGGAAGTGGCCTAAAGCCAGGCCCATCCTGGTGCCCCTGAAGTGAGTGTCTCCCAGGACACGCTGCACATGCTTCTGCAGGTGCTCCCATGTGTCTCAACTTATTTTTAAAGAGGGCAAAACAAGTGGTCTACTTAGACAAAATTAAGTTCAAATAGTTGTGTTTATGTGTGCATATGTGGATAACATGTTAGAGAAGAGAACGAGGGAGAAAAAAATAATATAGTCTGGGGCTGGGGATTTAGCTCAGTGGCATAAGTGTCTGCCTTGCAAGCACATGGTAGTGAGTTCGATCCCCAGCGCCCCCCCCAAAAAAAAGAAATAATATAGTCTGAATTTTAAACATCCACTGATTGATGTTATAAACAAATGTTTGTATCTCCCCCAAATTCATATATTGAAACCCTAACACTGAAGGGGGATATATTTGGAGTGGGGGGGGTCTTTGGTAGGTAATTAGGGTCAGATGAGGTCATGAAGATGGGGTACTCAAGATGGGATTAATTCCCTTGTGAGAATCAACCCCCAGAGTTTTTCTCCTCTCCCTTAACCCCAAGCACCAGAGAAAGCTCATGAACACAACTGAGAAGGGAGCATCTGATAACCAGGAAAAGAGCCCTGATCAGAAATAAAAGTGACTGAAACTTTGATGTTGGTTTTCTTGGTCTCAAGAACTTTGGGAAAACAAATTTTGATCTGAGCCGCCCAGTGTATAGTTTCTTGCCATGGTAGTCCGCCCCGCTAATATGATTCACTTTATGTAGACAAGTCTGAAATTTTGTAAAGACTCAGAGCCGATATTCTCACACTTTCCGGAGACTTGCCAATTTTTAATGAATTGGATGGCAGAAAGCTGGAGATAAAATTGGCAGGCATATGGGATATAGATTTGCCATTTAAAAAAAATAGAACAATTAATCCTCAAATGCATTTGTTACAAATCCCCGGTCTACTTTGCGTTGGGTTGAATACTGCTCAGCATAGACTTCTGTATGTTTAAGGTAAGTATTCCTCATGTGCAGAAGATCACATTCGGTAGTGGCATGTGATGCCTGAGAAGAGACATGCACGTAAAGAATATAAACTTTTCAGCGGTTAGACCTCAGGCCTTAAGAGTGGTAAGTAGCTTTAAATAGGCATATGTTCTAAACTTTATGTTTTCTCTCAGTTCTACCTTTGAAAATTAATGCAAATGCCTATTTAAATAGCTGCTTGGTTGATACTGAGTACCTTACTGTGTGGAGAAGCCCATTAAAAGCCAAACATTTATTTCTCAGTAGTAGTAAATAGCACCACCTTCGGAAATTACTGTTGGAGAAAGTCTCTACACTACTGCAATGTATGATATCGGGGGAAACTCTTGTCCCTCTCCAAACTACAGTTTTTTCCTCATTAGGGAAAATGATGGTACTTAGGGTATTACTGAAATTTTAAATGAATGGCGCAAACATAGCATTTAGTGTTGTATCTGGTGTGTAATAAATATCAAGAAGAATCACTTATTATCATCACCACCACTATGTAGAAAACATCTTGGGTTAGTTGCATATTTTCTTCTTTGATAAAGTGCTTCAGTACATTCCACAAAATAGTAGACACCTATATGCTCACGACTAAATACTACAAAATCCCAAAAGTGCTCACTTAGCTCTGATGAAGGCCATCCTTATGAAGATATCTTTTCCACTGTAATAACTTTGTTTAACTTGTTTGATGAAATATTTCATTATCTCAGGCATGATCATCTCTATTAATTCTCCAGTATAAACTCTGAGAAGATACCAGATATTTATCAGATAAATGTATTTAGTAAAAATTCCCTGGAAAGATAATCCATTCTGTATTATCACTCTTTCCAGGGCTCTGCTTATTCCCATTCTGGCTCCCAAAGTTGATTCCCAAACTATGTTTTAGGAAGAAAATATGCCAAGAATGGTTCCTTCTGTCTGATGACTTGATTTACGGTGGTGGCTTCCAAATAAAGATTCCAATGTAGGTTTCAGGATACAGGACTAATATGGACACTAAGACACATACAGTCTGTAAAGAGTTTTTCATTTTATTTATTTGCTTTTTTGTTTTAGTTTTTATTGGAGTGTAGAAAATATAGGAAAGTGTTTATATAAAAGTTATTTGATGAAGTTCCAAAACTTCTCTATCTCTACCTCTATGTTTATCATTTATATCTATATCTATCTGTATTTATACACCTGTGTAACCAGTATGCAAAACAAGAAAATATTCCCAGCAAACCAAGATATTGTATCGTTATTTCCTGAAAGTATGTCTGTGTTCTACTTTAGCTGGACACTTTTAGTTTTCCACATTTTTTTCCAATTTATGTCCGTCTCAATGTGAGAGTGCTCCAGTTTTTTTTCTTGATTTCTTATCGTTTTTACATTCATGCATCAGCATTTGAACTATTTTTAGAGACGTGTATGCTATTTGAACATTTGTTCAAAGCTCAGTATTAAACTTGAACACGTTGTCAAATGTTCACTGGCCATTTGGATATCCTTTTATGTGGAGTGCTTCTTGCCCATTATTTACATATTCATTATCTACTGTAACCTTCATCTTGTGAGCTGCAGCAGGGATACATAAGGAAACAGGAAAGGAATGAAAATAACAATAGCATCTCTGTTCTAAATTCTAATTGATTGCTCTAAATGTTGAACATTTCAAATTTATGGCACATGTTCACAACTACCAAAGCATCTCTAGATAGTCCAAGATTGTCTAGGCTTTTTAATCCCAGTAATATTCTTTAGGTTCTTCTCTGAGTCTATAATTAATGCATCTGTTTTAGTCACTTTCTCTTGCCTGGGACAAAATACCCAATGTTCATAACTTAGAAGAGGTAAGGTTTGTTTTGCTTAGTGTTGATCCATGGTTGGCAGGTTCAGCTACAGAAATGGCATGGTGGAGGGGTCTGGCGAGAAGAAAGCTGGTGGCATCACTGTGTCCAGAAAACAGAGAGCAAATGGAGTGCTGAGGAGAAACATACACTCCTCTAGGTCACGTAGCCGCCATGACAGGCTTCTTGGTGTTTGGTCCCTCTTCTTAAAAACACATGAGTTATGAATGTACCCATGGACTAATCCACTGAGTATGGGGCTTCATGTTCCTGAGACAGGAGGGGCACTAACTCTGTTTTTTCCCTTGAAGAGTAGAGGGTATAGCTTGGATGGAGGCTGTCAAACTCCTCCTTTCCCCTCCCTTCCCTTCTCCAGTGGACTGGGAAGCTGTCTTCATGTGCTTATGCTGATTCAGTGGCCACTCTCCTCCAGGCCAGTCCGACATGAGTGTAGTTTGGCTGTCAGCCTTGGTGCCTCGCCCCATTCCTGCCACTTCGGATGCAACTGCCACCTCTTTGAAATAGTGGGGAGGTAAACCACACCCTGACATGAATCAGATAGGAGTGGGAGGGATTTGCGTTGATTAGTAACATTCTCAACCTCTCCAAACCCAGTTAGCTGTGATGAGCACAGCGACACCTCATGAAGATTTCCTGTTTGTAGCTCCATTGTTCTTTCCCTCAGTTGTGACTGCTGTCAATCAAATGGCTCAAGTAGCACCAGCATCGTCACTGAATCTCTGTCATGACAGCTGCTGTTGTCCTGGAACCCTGCATCCTCTTCTACCAATCACAGACTTATACTTGGACCAATTAGAAGGCCTGAATTTGAGCCAGTTCTAGACCTGCAATCATAGGTGTGCAGCTGCTACGTGAGGAGCACTCCCCACACACTTCTGGGGCAAGTCAAGGAGGGCTTTTAGTATACTGAGCTCACTGTGCTACAGCACAGGTCCTGTTAAAATAGTCTTGCTGTTGGGCATGGTGGTGCATGTCTTTATTTCCAGCATTTGGGAAGCTGAGGCAGGAGGACTGCTGCAAGTCTGAGCCAGCCTGGACCACACAGTGAGTTCAAGGCCAGTCTGAATTACATAGTGAGACCCTGTCTCAAAAAACCAAAATAAATAAATAAATAAATAAATAAGTAAGATATACTTTGGTCTGTCTGTAAATCTGCTTGTGATATATTACACAGGCAGTGTGGGCTCTGAAGGTACTATAAATCTACTCAGTATTCTTATCACGCATAGTGTAGGCAGAGTGACCATTTCAAAAGAAAGAGAAATGAACACTAGGTGTCGATAGGACTGAAAAGCTCCAGAGACCAGCAGCTAACAAAGGCCAGCAACAGAGACTAGCACCTGGTGGTCCACACATGGTGTCTGGCACATGTTGGTGGTGGCTGGTGGTGCTGGTGACTGTTTGCATCCAGTGTTACCTGCCATCGCCTGGTAGCCTCGGACCCACTAGCAGACCAGCACTTTGCTGATTCATGACTTTTACCTGGACTGAGCCAAAGAGCCTGCAGGTCACTGGTAAAAATCCAATCACCTTGCAAACACAAGGCTCTAGAGCGACACCCCTGATCGCAACCATGACAACATCAAATAAAAATGAAAACCACTGATTTTTGTATTAGAAATTTAGAGAAGACGTAAGAAACATATCCTGAGAGCTCTATGGAAAAGGAACCAAAGTCAGCTGCCTATCAGGCAGAACAGCTTGCATTAGACCAAACCTCTGCCAACAAAAATGGTAAGAGTGGGGCAAAATTCAAGTAAAAACAAAACGAAAAGGGGCCAGAGAACCATTAGAGTGGACAAAGCCTGAAGCAAGCACATCTTTGAAAGCATGAAATCCATCTTATTGTAGCTTTGTATCCAGGACGTTTCCTAGTTTGCCATGCTATGAGTGAATACCACCCAAAATGCTGTTTTTCAGAACTGAGCAGCATACATAGGAGTTCAGTGTGGTCAGAACAGCAAAAAATTGAAAGGCAAAAGTTACAATCAGATGAAAGCCACAGAGGAAAGAACAGCAAAATCTGCATAAAAAGTTACTGCCAGTCACGAATGACATCTAAGACACTGAAATACAGGGCCAGACTTGCTAAAAAACCAATATAATGCATTGACTGGAAGGGTAACTAGGGAAACATAAAATTTTAATGTTAGCACGGTGGTTCTGAAGCAGAGATTGTGGTTTAAGCTCCAGAAATGTTGGAGAAGGGAAGTTAAGAAACTTAAAACTTTTGGTTAGGAGAGTCATACCCTTGACAGGATTAAAATGATTTAATGGTATTTTATCTGTCTGCCAGAATAAGAGCAAATCATTTTTGCAGAAACACAGCAGTAGTCAGAGTTCCTCCAAATTTCCATAAACAGTATGGCATCCAATGAAAAATACAAAGCATGCCCTAAAGTAGTGAAATGGAATGGAATCCAAGAAAAAGAATGGATTATAGAAACAGACCTATGGGTGATTTACTTAATGGAGTTTTCAGACAGGAACTTTAAAATAACTATGATTAATACATTCAATATGGCAGGGGATAATTTCAACAGAGATCTGGAATACATAAAAAGAGTAAAACTATAGTTCTGTAACTGAAATTAAATTTTCAGTAGGATGTGACAAATAACAGCATGGAATATCCGGGAAAGATTCGTAAAGTGGAAGACAGGTCAGTAGAACGCTTCCATGATGATATATATTTACATACTCAAACTAAAAAAACATAAAACAATAAAAAAAAGATACAATCAGCCATGGAAAATAAGACCCATCACCTTAAGGGAATAGCGATAAGAATACTGCTGGCTTGTCAAAGGAAGTATGGAAGATAGGATCTAGGGAGTGCCACACTGGAAATAGTGAAAGAAAAATGCAACCTAGAACTCTATCCCTAGCCAAAATGAATGTAAAATAAAGAAATTTTCCAGCAAAAATTTTAGAGAACAGTGCAGAAATAACAAAGAACACTCAAAAAGACTGAATTAATATTGATTATAATTACAATGCATAGTTTAAAACGTATGTAAAGGCAAACTATGTTATTATTACAAAGGTGAGAGGGAGTAGGCTGGGCGTGGTGGTGTACACCAGCAATCTGAGCATGGAGGTCAGGAGTTTGCTGGAGTTGGAGGCCAACCTGGGTTACACAGAGAGTTCTAGGTCAGCTTGGTCTCCATAGGGTTACCCTGTGTTCAAAGAAAGAGGGAATTAAATAGATTTAAACTAGTATATATTCTATACACACACCCACACAATGCCTCCACACAGAGAAAACCATTTTTTCACCGAGGAAATGGCCAAATAATTTCTTTTTAGCTATGTGCATTTAATCTAAAAATTTTGAAGAAAACATCCAAGGAAATAGTTTGTAAAATCTTTTTGGGATCATGTACAATTTTCAAAGAAGACTTTCACGTAACTGTTAAGAAGTTAGCTCTGCGACAGTGAACAATATCCCTGCTGCCAGGTCAAAAATGAAAAGTTTGCTCTCTTTCTGAAACAGAAGCCTGGTTTCCCCAAATCTTCCACCCTACAGCAAAATACGCATTGAATACAAGCCTGCTCCAGTTTCGACGCAAAGTGCCCTTCCCACGATCACTGCAGTCACTGACTTTCTATCTCCTCGTACTATGAACTCTCCATTTTCAGTTCAGAACTGTAAGAAGAGAAGAATGTGTAATGATTTTGTGTTCTTTCCCCATTCTCACTGGCTGAATCATGGGAAAATTTTACTTAGCTTTATTAAACTCTTAACTTGAATTTAATTTTTACTTAAAAGAAATCCTTGACAAACATTTAATAACCAAAGACAAAAATAGCACTGAGTTATTTTTTTCTTTCTACTTTCACAAAGCATATGAATTAACTAAATTTGAATTTCCAAGTAAAGGAAAAGCTGTTAAAATTTTTTAGTACTTAACTCAATAGTAGTGACTTTATGTATTTGTTTATTTATTGCTTGTCTTTTTAAGACAGGGTCTTGCTATGCAGTTCAGACTGGCCTTGGCCTCACTTTAAAGCTCACATGCATCTCGAACTTGCAAAGGATTCTCCTGCCTCATAGTATTGATTTTAGACATTTTAAATATAAATACAAATATTTGAATTCCCATCAAAATAATTATGCAAACTGACTCCCAAGACTATAATTTAAGGGTATGTTGTTGAAATTCACAAATTTGGAATTATCTTTTAATGTATACAACACTTTTGAAATATGCTTTAACACTATGTTGATTTAGAATTTAGTGAATTTGCTACTTTGAAAGTTATAATTTGAGACTGAGATAGCTTTGCTTCAAAATCAGATTAAGTTTTAGTTAAATATTCCAACTAGTTTTGTCATTGTGGGTGAGACTATTAAAGATATTTTTTGTTAGTTGATTCAGTTACAAGAAAAAATATGTAAGATGTTTTGAGCATGTGGGATACACAAATCTACTTTTCAACTGTAAACTTTATGAGATCAATATACATCAAACAATTTAGTTGATAATTTAAAGTTTTAATTGGAATATAATGTACATGTAGCAGAAATATGAGATTTTGAAGGCAGTACAAAAATAATTTAAAATATTCACTAATAACAGTATTTGTTAAATGTCAAAATGATAATATTTTAGATACATTGATTTTAATAAAACATGTTATTGAAGTCAACTTCATTTTGTAATTTTACCTTTTTATAAATTGCCACTGAAATTTTAAAATTACACATGTGGCTTATGTTATGATTCTGTTGGTTGGTGCTGATATAGGTAATTTTCATGCCAATATTGAAGGACTAAAAGAAACTGACTTTCAGAGAGCACTTCACCAGTGGTGCAACATATATTCTCTCCAGGGTTCATGGAACATTTACCGAAATAATACGTATTCTAGCTACTGTTTATATATTTCAAAGAATTTGATTACATAAAGATTTTTCACTGACCACAGTGAAATTAAACTACAAATCAGTACTAGAATGCAAATTTAAAATTCCCACATGCTTGACTATTAATTAATATATATCAAAAATCAGTAGGTCAAAGAGGAAACCACAATATTTTTTAACTGAATAAAATAATGACATCAAAAACTACAGGTTTGAAATAGCCCTTAAGGGGGAATTGATGGTTGTACATGTATATATTAGAAAAATCAAAAGGTTAAAAACCAGTAATCTAAGTGTTTGTCTCAGGACACTAGAGCAAGTATACCAAGTCAAACCAGAACAAAGGTGAATGGATAGAAAAGAGTAAATTAAAGAAAACTAAAATTAGGCCAACCATGGATATGGCCAAAAAATCATGTTAACTTTTAAAAAATATATTAATAAAATTAATAAACATTTATGAAGGATGATTTCTCAAAATGATAAAACTTGAAAGATATCATTAGGAATATAGAGGGTACAGCACTACAGATTCTACAGGCAAACCACAAGAGAGTATTCTTAATAACTATGCCAATTCATTTAGATATTATGGGAAAAATTCCTTGAAAAATACAGCAAGTCAGACATAAAGAGAAATAAAGTCTAAAGCATTCATGTCTGTGAAGAACTTTAATCTGTAATTATACTACTTATGCATGTATCTATATATCTTATGGTACTCAATAAATATGTATAATTTTTACATTTTATGCACCAGTTAAAAGTAAATTTAAATTAAAACATAAAACCTTGCCACCATGAGAAGTATGAGTTCAGGTGAGTTTAATGGTGAGCTCTAGTAATGTAAAATAAATATGTTATGAAAATTTTTTTCAAAAAAGTAAAAGAAAAATTTAGTTTCTAATTTAACATAATATAATAAAAGTCATGATTAAAATATAGTACTTAAAATTAAGAATTTCCTATAATTTAAATACATCCTCAGGAAACTGAAAAGGCAATTCACAGACTAAAAGAAAGTATTTACAATACTCACATGAAACCACAGCTGTACACCCAGTATAAAGAATTCCCACATATCACTTACAAAAAGACAGAAAACTTAATAAAAAGTTGTCAAATAACTTGAAAACTTCACAGGAAGGTTATGCAAATGGATAAGCATATGGAAAAATGATAGTCAGTCTGGAGATTTCTCAAAAAGCTGGGTTTGGAAGTCCCATTTGACCCAGCTAATCCGCTTCTAGGCATATTCCCAGAAGAATTGAAAACATCATTCCACAGTGGTATATGTGCACCCATGTTTATAGCAGCACAATTTGTAATAGCCAGATCTTGGAAGCAACCTAAGTGCCCATCAACTGAGGAATGGATAAAAAAGTTGTGGCATTTTTATACAATGAAGTACTACTCAGCTACAAAGAATGATCCCATCGAGATATTTATAAATAAATGGACACGACTTGAGACCATTCTCTTAAGCGAAATAAACCAAACTCACAAGGGTAAATACCATATAGTCTCCCTAGTATGAGATTTGATAAGAATATATAAGACTTTATGGTAAGCATGAGTCCCCATCTCATAGCTTTGAAGTCTTTCAAAGTTTTCAATCATCAGTTGGAATGGT